>OZ007499.1:40145195-40745195 GCA_963931805.1 Microdon myrmicae | reverse complement strand
AGCTTAAAGACCTGCACAAAAGGGCTAAATATCAAGACGAACTAACGAATAGATTTCGCATCCTACAGGATGGGAGCAGTGAGGAAGAGGAAACCAATAATGTGGACACTAAATGGGCATCGTTCAGAGACGTAACTAAACAAGCAACCCAACAGGTAGGCGGTTTTAAGAAGACAAATTAGTCCAAACCTTGGTTTGACGATGAGTACAGAGCGAAGATCGGACAACGTAAACGCCGCAGAGTGATCCACTTATGGTGGAAAGATATGATGAAGTCAACGCAGAAAAAGACGCGACAATTCGGAAAGAGACAACGAGACTTTTCAAACGCGAAAAAGCCAATGGGAGAAGAGTCGCATCGAAAAAAATTGTAGAAAATGTCAGAGCAAATAACATTCGAGGTATGCATAAATTCAATTAGAAATGGCTACCAAGGGGGAGTCAAAATAATTCGAGATGCAAACGGCTGTCTGGTCACAGAAACGGACAAGATGGAAAAAGTACTTTAAGAACCTGCTCAATGTGCGCACCCATCAACCACAAATAAACGCACTGGATTTATATATTAATTATTATTCAGCCGAGCCTCAGATCCCAGAGCCCTTTTTCAACGAAAAAGTGCAATATCATAGGGATCATCATCCTCCTTTAGTACTTGTTGTACCTTTGCTTTCAATGACTCGGTGATGGTCTCTGGACGGCGTTTCAGTTCTAGCAGCAATTCCCCTTTTGCTGTCTTTCGAACGTTATTCACGCTATTTCCGAGTTCACTTAGCTAGGGCTTGGCCTTCATAAACTCCGGTATATCCGCATATGTGTTTCCCCCGGTTATGGATATTATTATAGCGTCCCGGCGTGGTCTCCTTCTTTTCATAATGTTGGCCTTCCCAGTATCACCTTTTTGGAGCCTCTTCACCCTCCAACCTCAAATAGCTCTTCCTTCTCCTCTGGCCAATTGTAAACCAATTGTAATTGAGTGACTCAACATTGATCTGCCCTGGGACCCTGCTTACGTCTGTGTGCGAATTTTGCTTTGGCTGGATTTGCACGTTTCCATCGCTTGCTTCAGCCGGCATAGATGGCTTCTTTAAGCGATTTTTCACTTCCTTATCGTAAAGGCAGCCAATGGACTCAACCACCTCTCGCACGGCACTAGTAATATGCCTTTGCTTTTTACTTTGGATCGTCCTCGTCAATTCTGCGATCCGCTCTCCGAGCTGCCCGAACACCAAAGAACCACCATCACCTCCATCACGGTTCTGACCCGCGCTCGTCTCTAACTCGCCACTGCTTGTTGCCGCCATAAATCCTCCAAAAACCTTCCCTTGTACAACTGTGAAAAGCCCCGCTGATGCTATGAGTAGAGTGGAGCAAAATTAAATCTGCGAAAAGCGAATGCTGTGGTGCATCTCTATAGTTTATCAACGATTGACGGAAGTTCAATTCTCAATAAACAAAACTTTCCCAATGATGAAACTGTAGCGTTCTACGAACGCACAATTCCACCCAGGTAGGGTTCCTACCCTTCAAGGAACATACCTACCCTGAAAACGCTACACGCGCCCACAGACGCGTGCCACTAAGTCCGCTAGTGCCCTGAAACATTCACCACAACGTTGAGCCCGACACGAAAAAGCAAAGAACTGAACGTCCCAAAGCTTTCAATGTCAAGCTCGATTGTAGCATACCTGAAACAAAAGGAAAAAAAACCATACATTCATCCGGCTCCCATGAGAAATTCCAAAAGAGCGAAATGCATCGCATCCCAGCTCTGCAAAATAGGAAATCCTGAACATCTACACGATGTTACAAGGAATCGCTATCGTCGGTAAATTAGCCGACCAGCGGCTGCACGTGCGGGTAGCTGCCATAAAGACCACCCAAATCCGTCAAGCAAACAAAGGCAGCGACAACCTAGTTCAATAAAGCATATCGCCTACCACTACCAAATTGCAGGCAACCGTAATTATCGCGACGAGATAATTCGGAAAATTTATGAGGCTAAAAACCTACAAAGGACCTATTCCGATCCGACGGTCCCTTTCGATGTTCACACCCATTAGAAAGGTCTAATGGATTGTTAGTTTTAACCGAAAGAAGTTAAACAAAACCATGGACCGTACGTCCATTCAAATTGCACGATATCCGTCGGCTGCGCGCCAGATGTGCTATGCAAATAGAGGCGGAACACAATCGACAACCGTCGATCTGATTTCGATCACCACCACGGATGGTGGTAATGATGTTTAAGGATGTATGCAATGAATGACTTCTCCTTTCAGGAATATAAGAAATTTCCCCTGGGATGAATTAGCATGCCGCTAACAGAGGTATTGCCGATTCTGTTAGTGGGCAGAATGGGAAATTGTCTCTGGGGAAGAGACAGATACTTGTGGGTAGTATACGGGTAGTCTATATCGAGCATCCGTCTGAGGAAGACAATCAGGGAACCCCGACGAGGAGGTAATACGCAAGACGAGATACGGTGCTACTCAAGTTAAAAAATTCGGCGTTTGATATTTGAAATTGCGCCCAGTGCTGTTTAAAATGGTCATGCCAATAAATGGTTCTGTGTTAAAGATTGTAAAGCGGCCTAACTAAATACATTTTCATTTTCATTTTCAAAACATTTTTTATTTTCTATTTATATTCTTAGTTTCTAAATTAAAGGCTACACAAAAAATGCTTAAATTCTAGCTTAATTATCTTATATAATAACTTACTGGTCCTTCGCAGACGCCCTAAGCTAAACATTGCTTAACATTTGTATAATTTGCCTTTCGGCGACAGAACTTTGTGGCAGTACTTATAATTATTTGAAAGACAAAGAAAAATTTGAAAAACTTTGTGTCAACTTTTTTTTTGTTTTTTTTTTTTTTTTTTTTTTTTTTTAATTTCATGTAAAAGCACTTAACTTAACTTAACTTAAATCTTATACTACCCTAATTCTAGAAAAGCTAAGTCTATGTAAGCTAGCTGATGATAGTGTGAATCTATACCGACTTTGGTATCCAGGTCTTTATATGTCATTCAACCACCAGAACTGTTGACGCTGTCTAATGCTATCGTCCCGGTCTCTGTGGGAGATAGCCCTACTGAAGCGCAGGAGCTCTTCTTCGGTTCGCGTTACTTCCCGGTCGTAGCATAATCGCCCGTCTACGGATGATCTACTTACATGATAGATCAGCGGAATTCCGGATCTATCCTGTATAAGCCCTTTCATGTCCAAGTCAAGGAACGCCTCTGGTGGAACAAAGCCGTTGCGACGCACGCTCTCATAGTACAGCGCGTTTGGATAATAAGCCCCGAAAATTAGGTCATTGGACGAGCTTATTGCTCTCGCAATATGTCCTCTGATTAATTTAATCATAAAATTATCCACCCTATTTATGCAGGCTTCATTATATAAAGTCTCATTTGAGTAGTACTTTTTGTATTCTGATTCCGGTGTTCGATAATCTGAGACAGGTTCTCAGACACTTCCTTTCGAACACCCGAATCTTTTCCATCAAATTTGGACCTATGTTAAACCATACTGGACAACCATATATGAGCATTGGCCTGATTAGTGGCATGTAGCATATGACTTTAACCCTACTGTCAAGTTGGCTACTGTGAAATAGCCTCCTTGTCATAGCAAACGTTTTTCTAGCCTTGACCAGAGCAGCCTCTACATGTCTGTTGAAATACAGATATTGGTCTAGCCAGATGCCAAGGTATTTAACTAAACTCTTGGTTTCCAGTTTATCTTCATGCGGTCCCATGAAAACTAGCTTTCGCCAGTTTTTTCTTGTGTCGTTCGTGGCTTTATGTAATGGAGTTCTAAATAGGATGGCTTCATATTTCTGGAAGTTGATCTTAAGTTTCCAGTCATCGCAATAGCGCTGCACGTTGTTGAAGTCTCGCTGTATTAAACTATTTATGATCTCAACTTTCGCAGCTGTTCCGTAGATTATGAGATCGTCTGCGTACGCAATAGCCTGCGGAAGTGCATCTAATAAGTCGCTAATGTAAATGTTAAAAAGAATCGGAGAGAGTACCGCGCCCTGTTGCAAGCCATTCTTGATATTATACGTTTTATTAGAGGTCACATTACCACTTTTGACCACGAACCCCCTGTCCTTTAACATATCGTAAAGTACATATAGTAAAGGCTTATGTATGCCATGTCTGACCAGTTTGTAATACAACCCTTCGATCCAGACGGTATCAAAGGCTTTTTCCAAGTCGATCAGACAGGGACCTGTGCATTGGTTCCTACATTTATTCCATTGTATGTCAGAGACCAGTTTAGTTGCGGCATTTGTGGTTTCATGACCCGCCCTAAAGCCAAACTGGTTATTTGGAATAATGCTGTTGTCGTCTACCCATTTTACCAGAGCTTTGTTGATGGTTTTTTCAAATACTTTACTGATGCTTGGGAGTAAACTTATCGAACGCATGTTCATCGGGTTTGTGCAGTCTTTGCCCTTTTTTGGGATGGGCTGAATGATAGCCGTTTTCCAACGAGCTGGATAATATGCATTATTCAACGCGTTGTTAAACAGGACCGTGTATATATCTATTGCCATTGGGGGCAGGTTCTTGAGTACGATGTTAGGTACTCCATCTATTCCCACTGACTTTTTGCTTCTTAATGAGTCGAAGATACTCTGGATTCCTTCCCTTGTGATTAAAAGGCCATTAGCCACTACACCATTGGCATTAATGTCAATTGACAGATTATCGTCACTGAATTCCGTAAAACCCGGATTCTCCGATTGCCAATGTGAAATTTCATTCCGGAGGTGCAGGTGATTCAGTCGAATTCTGTCCTCCAGGTCGTGATTTCGGTGTATGCTTTCATTCACCTTGTACATTTCCTGAAAGACAGCTCCCACAGCGTTCACCTTTTCCAAAGGATCTTCGATCACGAAAAGCTGACTATTGAGGATAGGGTTCTCCGTATCTATGCCAATGTTGGTTAGCAGCTGTTTGTTTACCTCAGTACGTGGAATTTGGAGACACTGAATCTCGTTTTGATTATTTCTCCTGAATATTTTATTTATTTGTGGGAACATATTCGGGTTATTAGTTTTTATAGGTTGAATTCTGTTGTTCCAATACAAATCTGTTGCTAATCTATAATTAGCTTTAAGTAATTGTTGGAGGTTTTTTAATTGAGATTTCAGTGATATTATCTCCTGGTCTTGTCTGTCTGTAAACTGTCTGTGTAATTGTTTTAGTTTCGATAGCAGTCTGCTCTTTTTCTTGTGGAGTGCGTTTATTGTTCCGTTTGTGTACATGTTAATGTGATCTATTACTGTTGTTTTGGGAATTGTTTTGTCCATTGTTCGTTTTACGGTTTCGTCCATTTGTTGAATGTATTTGTCGATTTCGTCATTTGTCAGGTTTCTGTTTACTGGCAGATTAAAGTCATTCGAACGAAGTTCTCTTGTTAATGATCTGGTGAACCGCGGCCATCGCATTGCCCCGTAGTTATAGGGTTGCGGGATCATGAATTCGTCCAGATCTGCGAGCTCGTTCGGAAGCTCTATTACTGCCGTGAATGCACAGTGGTCACTGTCGTATTCAATTGTCCGTAAACAGTTTGTGTTTCGTCTGTTGGTGTTAAATAATCTCAGTCGTGAGTCGATTAGCAATTTATCTAAGAACGATCTACCTCTAGGGAACGATGGGTATTCCGTAGCTAGCAGGTCAGTTCTATCTTCAATATGAAACTGATCTAACCAACCAGCCAACTGATCTACTCTGGCATTAGATATATTATCATCATCGGCACTACAACCGGGAACCGGTCTTGGCCTTATTTAGCAAGCCCTGAGGCTTGTTAAATTTTCCATAATGATTTATTTTTTCTGGGCAAGGTCATTAGTCTTGCGCCAGGGGCTCCCCGACGGGGGGAGATATATAATTTCCCCAATTTCTATGCTTGGCGTTCATATCTCCCCCTAGGATAAAGTAGTTTTTGCCCAGGTTCAATTGTAAGCATCGAAAGAGTGTCTCGAGCTCCGCTATAAATAGGTTATGTTGTTGCTCCTCAGGTGCGTAGACTGCAATCGCATACAAACCCCTTGGGCATGCGCACGATACAGGCTTCCAGCACCCAGAACCTGCGCAGTTCTCCACTATATATTACTTTATGATTGATCCCTTTTCTAATAAAGATTGCGACACCTTTGACACATTCACAAGCAAGCAAAAATAGTGAAGAACACCGAACGAAAAAAATCGAATAAGAAAAATACATCAGAACCGTATACCAAGCGATAAATAACAAAAAAATAATTCACACCAGTGGAATATAGTCGAGTTTGGAAATCAAATTCAAAACACGGTCAGTAGCCTGGTGTGTAAGCTTAGGTAAAATTTTTTTCGTGATTCGAGCTGTTCGAATCACACGATCTTCTTCACTATTATTTCAAACGCTATAAGTTCACTATAGTGTAGGACAGAGAAACTGTCTTCTGACTCTCTTCTAACACAATGTAAATTCCAAGTGAAAATATAGTTCAAGCTTCACGCCTAATATTTATAAGTGTTTTCATATTTAGTAGTCTATCTATTCTACAAAACAGCTTTCTCCAGACGACAAAAAAAAACCCTATACTCTACGACAAAACTCTATACTCTTTAAGATACTTCTCCACAGTTTGTATCAACTAACTGTGAATTATAAAACACGTAAAGTATAATGACGTCTTGAAATAAGATTGTAAACTTAAAAAAAAAAGTTAGACCAAGAGGATGTGGTGGAGGGAGCATGAAGGGGCCGAAATCTTCGAATATACTTAAAAATACGTTTACGTCAAGAATGTAAGCTAATCGTTAATTTAGGTTTGAAGTGTGTCTTTAATTTATCTATGAGTTCGATTTTGGCTTCTTTCCGCCCTCCCGCAAGCTCAACGGCAGCCTTTAGTACCAATGCACTTCATTGCGTTGCCCATTTTTGTGTGGTAAATCCTCTCAGTTAGGAACCATAACTAATTTTGGTCATAATTCTAGTTGGATATATAGAATTTCAGTTGGTTACCTCTTCAATCGAATCTCTATGTCACAACTTTCATTTCACATCACACAAACTTCCGCCCCCTCGATTAGATGTTATGAAACTTTATCACTCTATTAATAAATTAATTTCTCTTCGCCGTTCCCCTTTTCCCGCTAGGCATGACAAAACGGATTAAAACGTTTAAATCGCCTGAACAAGCGCGTCAGGAAAAAAATTGTTTAGAAATCGCTGCCATAACTCATCTGGCTAATAAACGACATCGTCCCAAACCGTACGCCTACACAACGCGATGGATATAACTTTATGAACTCGCCCCACAAAAAAAAAAAGACAAGAAGAAGAATACATGTATAATGAAAATTAAATAAACATATAACCCCTCCCGTGGGCCGCTATGACGCTACGGAAGTCACAGCAGCAGATGAATAGATAAATTTTTCGAATGCATTTCCCCGAATCCCACAATGGATGCGGTCGCTATTAAAGTCGATTAATCCCGCGACGAAGTGGCATATAAAAAAGTGTATTCTGGAAGAAACCCGACTCTTCTGTCCGCACTTGATTGTAATGTTTGACAGTCGAATATCCGACAGAGATTTATAGGGATGGAGATCGGAGTCAAGAACGCCAATTAAATCCCAACAGAACGTAGCCATTGGTGTATCCCGCCGATGTATCTGCAAATAATAATCATAATTATCCGGCATCGATCCTTATTCTCACCTGACGCGCCAACAAAATGAATCACATGTCATGGGGAATGTACGGTGACTTGTTGTGTAGCGTTCGAGGTACTCAGCGTGAGAGTTGTAAGATATCCCGTTGCGTCCCTCAGTATTTTCATCGTTGCGATGCAACTCGTTGGAAATCACTTAGAGCCTAATAAATAATCTAATCACCTTTAGTCCTTTGGAAGTATGAGCATGAGTAGGTTGCAAGGAGAGGGAGAGGGGGAGAGCAAGGAAACGAGAAGGAAAGAGTGACAGAAAGGGAGCGCCATAGAGAGAAAAGAGATAGTGTTAAACAAGAGCGAAGAGATTTATAAAAGCATCAATGCAATTATGGAGTGGCAACAAATCTTCGGTGCTCATGGCGGCCGAAAGGGATGAGCTCCAACGAACATTAATTGCTCGTTACTTAGAATTTAATATGAGCTACAAATTAAGATGTTCCATGTTCTTAATTCCACAACCATCGCACATGCCCGATCCTCCCGCTGCGTTGCATATTCCAGGTGTCGTGGTAGCTTTAGGCAGCTAGCTGATCTCACACTGATTTTAGCGATAGATGTCATGAGTTGGTCTACAGTGTTCACGCTCAGCTTTCGTGTTGCACGGTCTTACCACACCAGTAGATTGATGTACACATCGTGATTCGGTCGAGTCGGACAAAGTACACTGAGGAGACTCTGTGCAAATACAATAATTTACTTTGTAGACTATTGGTTACCTTTTGTTTCTAACCTTATCCATATACTCGTATTCCAATACTACAATATGATCGGGGAATTAAATATATCCTTTCTTCGTTTCCTTTCAGTGTCTCCTCTGGGGGATACATGATCAGTCTTCTATCTTCGACCAATGTCCCAACGATTATCCAACTCGCCATAGTTCCCACTTATAAAGTGAACACGCCGATCGTGCGCTTGACTCACAGTGTCGCCTTTAACACTCGTTATGTTTTACGAATATATCTCCATCCCAGTTAAGACAAAAGTCGCGCACGAAATTAATTGCTTATAAATAGTTGTTGTCCCCAACAGGATTATATTTCACTTAATGACCAGAGCACCTCCCCACTGACAGAATAAGACTCGCCATGGCCGCAGGCTATAACGATAGCCCTAACGACGCGCTGTGCGCCCATTGCGTGTTATGCCAGTGTTTACGGTGGTTTAGTCAAAGTGTATAGCTCGTAAAAAACGTTGATAGCTAAATTTTGAGGAGAATTAACCCGCTAGCCACACCCGCCATTACGACGGAATTCGTGGGAACGGAGATGTAGTAAATATTTCGAAATTTGTGTAGTTGTAGTCTTATTTATGTCAACCTGTATAACGTAAGTTGTGGATCCATAAAAGGACGATTTAAGCATCTCAGGCATCAATTTGTTGTCGTTTAGAGGTTTTAGGCTTCATTATGAAACTGCGAAATTGTACTTCCATAAGACCAGACTATGGTCTCAAGGACTTTAATGGCGGTTTTATTGAATTTAATGCCTCGAAGTGGTGTATTTATTGGCCTTTTGTTCCCTCCAAATGCTTCATGCCAATAATGGCATTGAAATAATATAAGTTCAGTACTTTATGGTCGGATAAAGATGACATTTATAACTTTGCTCTGAGTGGGTCCCCGTGGTTGAGATAACTTACTGACGGTGTGTAACACAATTCCGAACTTTAGATGGGTAATGAGAAAATTCTTAAGTCAGGGATATAAATTAATTTGTAAATTAATACAATGTAATAAATTTGATTGCAGATGTTTGAATACGGTGATTTGATTTGGGCAGACCGCCCAATATATATAGTTTAAAACAAGCTATAAGTAAAGTTAGGGCTCCTCGATAGTATAGTGGTTAGTATACCCGCCTGTCACGCGGGAGAATGGGGTGCGATTCCCCGTAGGGGAGCCTCTGGCGCAAGACTAATGACCTTGCCCGGAAAAAAACAAATCATTATGGAAAATTTAACAAGCCTCAGGACTTGCTAAATAAGGTCAAGACCGGTTCCCGGTTGTAGTGCCGAAGATGATGATAAGTAAACCTAACAACAAACCTAAAACGAAGGTACAATAAAACTTATGAACGATCTTATCAATAAACTTAAGAGAGACAAAGAAAAACCGGAAAGAGATAAGAGAGAAGAGCAAAGAGAGAAGAGCGAAGAGAGAAAACTTAAACTTAACACGTTCTCAAAAGGTGGTGTAGGAGGGGATAATGGTAGAACAAGGATCGATTTTTGATACAATGACATAATGCATAATGAGGGGGGGGGGGGTGACAATATAGAACTACGCGAAAACTGGACCCATCTTCGGGGGGGGGGGGGGGGGGGCAGCACGAGACAATTTGTTACGGGAATCTTGGAATTTTTCCGAAAGCATTTCGAAATCCATTCAGAGCTCGCGGATTTGTCACTACATATTGTTGCGTCCGCAACGTTCATGAACACCCATAATTGCGCCCTTGCTTCCAAAACGCTAGGCCATCCCTGCTACATACCGTTTAAATAATTGTAAATTTCTACAAAAGAACCAAATGATAAGTTCTAAAAGTTGGTTGTCTGAGAGGTGTGGAACGGAGAATGCACCGATGCAGCACATCGAACGTACATCCCTCGTTCAAGCAGCGAGTGAACACAAAGGCGAACTCCATACTCAGCAAAAGCAATGAGACTGCTTAACTTACAAGGTCAGTCTCAGATCTACCCAACCTGAAAGGAATGACTATACTATAGAGTACCAAGCCTATAAAGCCAGTTTTTATGGCTTCGCCAAAGGGTGTTTAATCTTCTAATATATCGTGCGGCCGGACCATTTTTTAATTTTTTTTATAAGTTTTAAACACATATTTACTTAAAAAAAATTACAGTTTTTACCTATGACTTACTGGTCTTCACAAGTACTCTAAATTGTAGATTACCTTTTTCTTTTGCCCTTAGTACAATAATTTCTCAATTAACATGTAATATGTTATATATAGGCTCCTCGATAGTATAGTGGTTAGTATCCCCGCCTGTCACGCGGGAGACCGGGGTTCGATTCCCCGTCGGGGAGCCTCTGGCGCAAGACTAATAACCTTGCCCGGAAAAACAAATTATCATTGAAAATTTAACAAGCCTCAGGGCTTGCTAAATAAGGCCAAGGCTGGTCCCCGGTTGTAGTGCCGATGATGATGATGATGTTATATATATATATATATATATATATATATATATATATATATATGTATATATACTGCGGATTCACACTGGATACAAACAGCGAATTCGCAATTGAATGCAGCCATTCACAATCAAAAACAACAAATGTCAGAAAACAGCTGACAGACGCATTTTTTGTGTTGGTAGTCAAGCATTTTCGTTGAATTCGCTCTCTTGCTGTTTAACTTTTGACGACTACAATCAACAACAATCAATCGATTAACATCTAAAGAATCAACGTTAATAAACCAAAAATGTAAATACAATTGAAAAGTAGATTTGTTATTGTGTTCAACTGAATTAGTATTGGGGTCCTGCTGACATAATTTCCATGCCACGCAGGTAATGATTTCAATTAAATACCATTAACGTCAAGTGTTTCAGTGATCGGCAACCATCATCGTTGCATGCCAAGAGAACAGAGCAGTGTTCCTGACGCCATTTCTTTGACCCACCACCACGATACGCCATCCCTCTGGTCGTCAGAGGTTAAACTACGTGGCGGCCGCTCGATTGCCAACACAATATATATATATATATATATATATATATGTATATATATATATATATATATATGTATATATGTACATAGATGTATATATATGTATATATGTACATAGATGTATATATATGTATATATATGTATATATATGTATATATATCTATATATATAGGGTGCGCCATCTATTATGTCGGTATGTAAACATAGAATAACTTTGACGTTTATCACGAGATTTACTTGGATGGACATGTTTTTGAAACGTCAATTTAGTGCAATTCATGTATGAGTCGCTTCAGACCGAAACAACGTGCTGAAATAATAACGCTGTACATTAAAAATAGTCGTTCAGTTGTGTTAACTCAACGGGTATATCGTCGTAATATCGTGGTCAACACTGTCGGTTGATGTGGAATTTTGTTGAGTACGGAACAGTGGGAGATCGACGCCATGCCGGTTATCAACGCCGAAGACACTCCAACAAACTGGTTGCAGCGAAAGAGAGAGTGCTGCCGAGAACACGCATGTATTATATCGTCACCGCTCCGCATTTGGCTTCAGTATATATATGTATATATATATATAATAGCGGAAGGCTAATAACCTTGTCCGGAAAAACAAATTATTATGGAAAATTTAACAAAGCCTCGGGTCTTGCTAAATAAGGCCAAGACCGGGTCCCGGTTGTAGTGCCGATGATATATATATATATATATATATATATATATATATATATATATATATAGGCGAGCTGGAAGATTAGAGATACCGCTATCATGGAGAATTCATTTAGCCCCTGCACCACGGAAAGCGTTGCAAAATATAGGGACTTCATGTTTGTGTGGGATAGAGCCTTTCTATCCAATAAAGGGAACGCTTCTGGGAGAATAAACCCATTCTGGAGAGTACTGTCCCGATATATATCACTGAGATAGAATGCTCCCGAAATAAAATCATTCTCATTGCACATTGCCCCTGCACTGTGACAACGCATAATTTTGATTATGAAGTTAGTGGGCCCGTGCCTTTAGCCTGCACGATTCACAGGGTTATACACGACACTGCACCTACGTACTAAAACGTACCCTTGAACTAACTTTGGGTTTTCCTTCACGATGTTGGTTACTTCTTTATGCTGGTCTCCTATTGCTGTCTGCGACATCTCGTCTTGCTCTTTTGAGTACGCGTACGGATTTCGATCCAACACTCCTCTGACTGCATTATATTGTCAACAAGGTGTCTTGGCCCCTGGAGCATGTCTCTGCATTGGGCGAAAAGGCTGGATATCGAAATTGCGAATTAACCACCCTGTTCACGTTCTTCACTTGTGGACAGAGATGTTAACTCTTGTACCCAGAACGGTTTACGTGTTTTCGATATTTACCGTACCCAGATAAGAACCGCATAAGGTGGTGGTCGTACTGTGGGGGTTCTTTTAAGCTTACCCGAAGAACCCACATAATCGCAACCCATAAACGCAACCCATAATCGCAACCCATATTCGCAACCCATTTTTGCATCTCAATCACCAGCCTCCCTGAAACATTTCCTTTCTCAAGGACATTTAATGCATTCGACGCATTATCTGAAAATCCCTAAACAGAATTCTCACAGGATTCACGCATTTAATGCGTTATTCAAATTCCCTGTAAAGAATTCTTCACATCATACGGCATCATAAATCCCAAACCATTCGGCACCTTTTGTCATCGTTAAAATGCTATGTCAGACAGTTTGTTTATACAGCTGCAATAAACCGACCCGCATCCCAAGCATTATCATCAAAACCGAATCCTCTAGCATTTCCTAGTACAAACAAGAACTTGTTTCCTATAGCAGTCAGAGATGCCATAAACATTAAAAACCCATTAGCACCTCTTCCTAATGGCGATACATCTATTAACGCATCAGCACCACTTATCCACGACTGTAATGATGCCCTTATTTGCTTTTAGCACCATTTTTCCGATGAATTGCCGCCTATTATAGCTACAATGCATATGTTAAACAATGATCTATACGATCCCCTTGTCTTTTGATTTTTCAGCTTCGTTCTCATGGCCTTGTTCCATGAAAGAACCAACGTTCACACATACATGCATACTAGCACGATCTCCTCTATGAGATCCGGTTACCTACCCCAAAGAGAGACTTCACCTTTCTCTTGTATAGGGAACACACCCTTAACTAAGAGAGCCAGTACCGCTGGGTGAATTTCCTTTCCTAGCGAATTCACATCGCAGAGTCGTTTTCCATCATCCGACCGAGCCGGTCGTTTCACCTCCCGCTAACCGTAGCCCTGCGGGTATGCGTACCGCGTAAAGAGTTGTTATCGGGTTGCCATGATAAAAATTAATTGGTTAATTAGTGTAAATGTCGGGAATAAAAATATAAGACCAAATCAAGTTATAATAAACACAACTTGTAATAACAAATCGTTACAGATAAAAAGGACCTTTATAACGTAAAACTCTATCGTATATGTAATTGTGAAATTCACCGAACCAACCTGTGTGTTCCATTTCTCCTGGGTGTGATGTCTCTTCTGCTGCTACGGCGATCAAATTGCAGCGGAATTCCAAGGAACAATCGGCGAGTGAAAAGTGAAAAGTTTGTGGGGACGGAGTAGAACCCTACGCCCATGCTGGTATCACGACCTTGTCCTCCCCACAGTACTTCTTGTGTAAACGCTTTATTCAAGCTTGTAGGGATTGAATGAGTTTAACCGGCCCGCATTTATTCCACCTGGCTTGCCACAAAGCAATAGAAGCTTCTCTTTCTTCTAGCTTTATCATCGCTATTCCGGCAGCCAATTTATCTCTTGTGGCTCTTCTTGTCTAGACTCGAAGAATCTCATCACCTCAGATGTCTATGGGGTGTATTCTGGCTATAACAAATGCTACTTCGTCGGAGATCGTACTGCAACCGCATGTAAGTCTGTTTGTGGCTATCATCATTGTTTTCGGCCGTTTTATTTGTACAGCTTTTGCCCACACTGGCATAGCACAGGCTAGGACGGATGTGACAACCCTTGACAGGATAATTCTCTTACTATATACTGGTCTACCGATGTTTGGCAAAATACCTCATAGGGCTCCATGTACGCCTGCGGTTTACTTACTAGCGTACTCTACCTGAGGCTTAAATCTTACTCTATTGTCGACCATGGCTCTCAAGTACTTACCAGCTCCCTTTAATCACAAGGTCTGATTTCTATTATGGAAAATAGCATATTCTAGACGTTTTTGACTGGTTATTTGGACTGTCTCCATGTTGTGGTCGGTTAGTTGTGATCCGGCAATCTTTGAATAGTCGTATTGCTTCATTAGTGGGCACTTTTACCTCGTTTATATGTTTACCGATTGTTACAACCGCAATATCATCTGTGAAGCCAATCATTTCCACTCCTTGTGGTAGCTGTATTCGTTAAATTTGGCCGTCCATAATATTCCGCAGGAGCCGACCAAATACTGACAGTTGAGGAACTCCTACCGAGACTCCATCGATTTCTCTGTCCTTGTCCGTATCGTAAATTAGCTTCCTATTGATGAAGTAATCTATGGCGATTTTCAGCAGATAAGGCGAAGTGTGCATTGGACTAAGGGTACTTCTATTGGACAACCGGCTGGTTCAAGGCATTTTTGATGCCCAATGTAACCACATTTTACCTTTTATTGTGACTATATCGATGTTTTGATGGCGATCGGGACTCCTATCCATTGTTTTCAGCTATGGCGAGCAATCTACCATATATAATCTTTTACACAATTTTCCCCATTGTATTTAGAAGTTATAAGGGGTCCCTTGGCAAGAGTATTGAGTTCTCCACGCATCGGGAAATATTCCTTTTTCGAGGCATTTCTGCATCTTGGCTTGGAACAGGACGTTTTAAACACTGCTTTGTTTGAGATCTCGTCAGTACCAGCAGCATTTTTGTCTCGTAAGCTTTTTCCTGCCTTCTGAATCTCTTTTGTTGACAGCGCGGGTATGGCCTTGTGGGGAGGAAGTCAATGTGCCGGCGTACGACACGGGGTTCTACTTCGCCCCACCGTCACTAAAAGAAAGTTCCTCTGCTGAACCTGATCCGTCAAATAGGAAACAAAAACCGCAACACACCGATCACAAGGGGTAAACACTCTCAGGAACAGCAGCACGGCAAATGAAAACACTGGTTTATTGATTAATTAATTATTGGTTTTATTTACACTAAGTACAGTGTTTTAGATCTATAGCACTGATATTAATTACACTGATGGCGGCACAAGAAAAATTGTTTCTTTATTTCAAACGCGCTCGACTCGAACTAAACTTTTCGTTTCACACCGTACCGGCGCCGGTACGGTGGATGGCGGAGCAACCGTCCGCCTTGATGGTTATATTACGACTCACCGATAATCATCTCGTGCAGAGATAATTCGCTTATCGTGATCATGGTGGTATGTGTGCATGGTTCTTTCATGGATGAGAGCGAACCTAGAACAAAGAAAGGGCATAAAGTGCATTCATGGGATACGATTTCGGTAAAGCAAATAAAACCGAAATCGTCGGATGCTAATGTATCTTATGCATCGTTCGGTAATGAGGGTCACCTAAATAAATAGCAGCCGCTCATTAAATGAAAAAAATGTCTTTCGGATATCACAAACGATATGAATTGATTAATGGTATCGCAGGAAACCTATGTAGGAACAGCGTTCTTCTGTTTGCACATGGTGCGAGTTAGAGAATTTTATTGCTGGGAGAAAAAGGTCGCCGGCCAATGTGTACGTAAAGAAATTTATCGTACACATGGCGATGTTGAAAAATGGATGGCGCGATATTTATGGTCCGTGTCATGACGGTTACATTGTATGCAAACCGAATCATTTTGTTTACAGGAATTTGTCTGGCACCGAGTGTGCCGAATTGGTTTGGAATTCCAGATAAGCAAAGAAAGAAATCTTACGGAAAATTGTATGCGAGGAGATGCATGAAAAGGTAAGTTTTCTTTACAGGGACTTTATGATTATAACTTTGATCTAATTAATGCGTGAAGCATTTTCAGGTGCTTAATGCGATTACATTAGCAAAAACGTATGCGACTTGGGATGAGGTTATGGGGGTTTTTAGGTAAGCGTACCGTGGGGTTTGGCGGCACCGCCACAGCCTCACTGTCAGAGTTTATTACAACGTTCCACTCTGTTAGCCTATAGAGCTTAAATTCAACTTCTGATAATTTTCATAATGAACGCTTTTAATAATTTGTACAAAATTTGATATCTGTCATCGCAATGCCCATAATCAAAGAGTTTGCTCGGCGGCAAAAGATTTATCAACAACGGAAAGATAGTGTTTAGTCTTCTCCATGTTTAAAAATTGGTTGAGAGTGTTCACTATTGTTCGCTGCTGAACAAATAATAAACAATGTAGCCTCGTTACACGTTCAACTTAAGGTTTTTAGGGTTGGTACTCTTTTCGGAGTCATCCTTTTCCAGTAATGACTGTCAGCTCTAGATATGGTCGGATTCTCCTGGGACCGTCCTCAAAAGTACACACTTTTCTCTCTAAAGAACTCTTGTACAAACTGTTCTTGTTGTTATAGGCCCTCCTATAGGACGTGTTATGTGTAAAAATCACGACACAATAAATAAATCAATTCAAATACAAATAAATAATAGACAAATGCAACAGCAAACTGCTCCATAATTGTACATATACAATGAGGTTAGGCTCCTCGATATTATAGTGGTTAGTATACCCGTCTGTCACGCGGGGGACCGGGGTTCGATTCCCCGTCGGGGAGCCTCTGGCGCAAAACTAATGACCCTGCCCGGAAAAAACAAATCATTATGGAAAATTTACCAAGCCTCAGGACTTGCTAAATAAGGCCAAGACCGGTTCCCGGTTGTAGTACCGATGATGGTGATACAATGAGGTTGCACAAATAAAAAAAAGGAATGTACATTGTGGCTCAACTTAGGCGAGTGTATTGAACAAAGCTATAACTTTGACATTTTTTAATCCGCCTGCTGTCATAGAGCACTTGTTCAAAACTTCAATCTTGGAAGATTTTTGCTGAAATGGTTCAGTTGTACATTGAAAACAACTTTTCATAATCTCAACATGCATGGAGACAGGAAAGGTGACAAGTATTTTTCCAAAAGATATCATAGAGTAATTGCGTGGGAGGTTTGTCTTCTAGTACTGGTACTAATCCCATGTATCAAAATAGACTTCGTCCGAGTCGTTCCGATGCAAATATTGAGGCCAATATTGAGATTTCTCGCACAACATCATCTTAATGGCGTTCTGCGCAGTTGGACAACAGAGAAACCACTCTACGGCGCATAGTGCATTCGGATTTGAAGGCACTCCCGAACAAAATTCGATTGACTGCACAAGTCTTGCTAACCGAATTTGTTCGTCGCTCGACATATGCGGATTTCATTTATTTATTTCACCCAGAATCTGAGGAGGTAATAAGTAAGAAAGTGAAGCAAGCGATAAGTAGAAAGTAATAAGTAAGAAAGTGAAGCAAGCGATAAGTAAGAAGTAAAGACGCGATAAGTACGGAAGCGATAAGTCAAGAAATCGTTGTGTACGGTAAAAGTAACGGTTGTGATTAACGGACTAATAAAGTGTTATATTAATTCAAACTCGATTTAACGGCGCTTATTTATTAAAAATAATTAATCCAGCGAACCCTAAGCTCGCTACAATATTTTTATATTTTTATATTTTTATACATTTTCTGGAAGAAGTTCTCTCTCTCTTTTTTTTTTTAAAATAACATAAGATAAAATAAAAAGTTAACAAACAAAAAAAAAATATTAACTAACATATTAACAAAATGTTAACATACAGATATTTTAAAACGAAAAGGAATCTAACTGCAAAATGGAAACGAGAAGGAAGAATAAATATATATGAAAAGAGAAATGAGGAATGGGAAGGGAAAGCGTGGCGTCTGAAGATCTAACCATATATGGGGATTTAACCCCTTTCTTCATTCTCAATCCACCATCAGTTGGGATGGGATCGGTCATTCATAGATTTATCTCGATCGCCTCTTGCCATGCTAAAGCGCAAGAGAACTGCAGCATTTGATATATCACTGTTATAAAGAATCCGTTTGTCCCTGGCACCACGAAAAGCGTGGTAAATAATAGGGGCTCCATGCTTGTCTTGGATAAGACCTTTTCTGTCCAAGAGAGGGAACGCTTCAGGTGGGATCAACCCATTTTGGAGTGTATTCTCCAGGTAGATGTCATTGGGGTAGTATGCTCCCGAGATAAGATTATTTTCGCTGCACATTGCCCTTGCAGTGTGACCACGAATAATTTTGATAATGAAATTGTCTATCCTATTCAGTCCTGATTTGTCATACAGTGTCTTATTAGGATAGAATTTCCTGTATTGAGACTCGGGTGTTCTATATAATCCGAGGCAGGAACGCAAGCACTGCCTCTCGAACATACGAAACTTTTCCATGTAGGATGGGGAAACGTTAAACCATACCGGGCAACCATACACTAATATTGGACGAATAAATGCTGAGTACGAAATTATTTTAACTTTGTGATCTAGGAGGCTATTTCGGAACAGACTTCTTGTCATTGAATATGCACTTTTAGCTGCGGAGAGGGCAGCTGCTATGTGCTTATCAAAGTATAGGTATTGATCCATCCATATACCAAGGTACCTGACAACAGTTTTCATTTGCAGCGGAAAATGATTGCTTCCTACAATTGAAAAGTTTTCCAATTAGCGTTGTATCTCTTGAAGCTGTAGAAAGAGGTGTTCTGAAAAAGATGGTTTCTGTTTTTTGGAAGTTAGTTTTCAATTTCCAATCGTCACAAAAGCGTTTGATTTTATTGAAGTCGTCTTGAAGAAGTCTGTTAATGGCATAGATTTTTTTTTCTGATCTGTACACTACAATATCGTCGGCATATGCAATAGCATGATTAAGAGACCCAACTAGATCACTAGTATAAATATTGAAGAGAATGGGAGAATTCACGGCTCCCTGCTGTAACCCATTTTTAATATGGAAAGTTTTATTGGAGATTTTGTCCCCACATTTTACCACAATTTGTTTATCCATTATCATGTCGTAAATGATGTATAACAGATATTCGGGCAAACCTAGATTTGATAACTTATATACAAGTCCTTCTAACCATACGGTATAGAAGGCCTTTTCAAAGTCAACCAAACATACTCCTGTGCATTGTCGTTTTGCCTTGTTCCACTGTATATCGGAAACAACTTTTTTTAGCTGCATGAACTGTGTCGTGCCCCGGTCTAAAGCCAAACTGTTTGTTCGGAATGATATCGTTTTCATCACACCAGTTTATCAATGCTTTATTTATGATTTTCTCGAATATTGGCAGCAGACTAATCGAGCGAAGATTGGCGGGATTGCTCCGGTCCTTGCCCTTTTTGGGGCTGGGATGGACTACTGCTATTTTCCAACGTCTTGGAAAGTATGCATAATTTAGAGCGTTATTGAACAAGGTAGTGTAAATTTTCACCGCTTCCGGAGGCAGATGTTTAAAAACTGTATTCGGAATACCATCTGTTCCAGAGGATTTCTTGTTTTTAATGCCTAATAATTGTAGTCTTTCGTCCATCATAAGTAAGTCCAGAAAGGAGTTTCCTCTTGGATAAGATGGTGTACTTGTAGCGTACAATTCTAGTTTATATTCTGTTGCATTTGCTTCCCACCAGTTGAATAGTGCATTACCTCTTGTGTTCGGTGTGATATCACCCCAAGCACTGTGTTTGGAGTTGAAATCTCCCGCCAGAACAAAATAATTGTTTTCCGAGTCTAACTTGAGATTACGAAAAAGGGTATCCAGTTCGGTGATAAATTGCGAACACTAAGGAGCTTCAGGTGCATACACAGATACCACGTATAGTATTTGACTTTTCAAAGGTATATCTATAATGCAAGCTTCCAGACACTGAAATTTGTGTGCAACTGTGCTGTACACGACCTTGTGGTGAATGCCTTTCTTAATTAGGACAGCAACTCCACCTCGTTGTGTGGCGTGTGGACGATCTCGTCTAATGATTTTATAGTTTTTGTAGCCCAATTTGTGCCTCTGGTTTAGCTTGGTTTCGCTAGCTAGAAGCACATCGGGGTGTTCGGCTTCAAGCAGGTTACCGAGATTATCCCCCCTTTCCACGTGAATTAGTGAATTCACATTCACAGCAATCATTTTTAGTGTTAAATTAGCTGGATAGTTCGTTATTGTGATATGCTGGGTTGTCTGAGAACAAGGACGAATAAATAATATCTATTCGGGCCGCTTGTTCAGTCAGTTTTTTTTTCAAATCCAGCAATCTGTCCTTGTATGGCTAACAGGACGGGTTGTTCCTTTTCGAAGCTGAATCTAGCCAAACAGCGCCGATAATCACGTGCATTATCGGGCTATCATAACCGATTTTTTTTGCCGATTCCTCGTGAATACGGTGGGGATCACTCCCAGTTTTAACAAGATGATGGTCCACAACGTTCGATTGTTTGTTCCCCGGTCGTTTAGTATCATGAAATGGTGATTTTGACTCGTCTCCGTGTTCACATGACTTGACATCCCCAGACTTTCCCACTGGTATACTTGAAGTAAAAGCCAAATAATCTAGACGTACTTAGGGGCAACATCCGTCGCGAAATAGCTGCCATTTTGGCTGAAACACTGGGCAATGCAATAAAATATGTCCCAAAATGAACACACTCCCGCTCAGGGCAAGCAGTTTCGCGATTCATATTCGTAAAATGGTGTGAACACATCTTCTTAAATCGAATGAAATGACTTTTACTTTAACAGCGAAAAAGCTTTCTTTTTAATGATTTTTTAAGAAACAAATGCGTTCGCCTAAGTTGTACCAGCCTGTATTTTGGAAAACGTGCAATGTTTTCGTGCAATGCATTTGCATCTTGTTTGTGTGCACTAAAATCCGGTAGTCTTTCTTAATGAATTAAAATCGTAATTTAACACAAGGCTACTACCTCGTCCACAGAGGGGCAGCTTTCTTTAAGGTGGTGAATTTAAAAACGTGATTAGTTCCTGGTAAGAAAAATATTCAAAAACATGCGACTAAACGAGTGTTTACAAGGCGCCTTTCGAATCCTCAATAATTCGTTTAGCTCTTGAAAATCATCGATTCCTGCTGTCTCCCTAGGAGTCGCCTCACTGTTTCCATTGCTCAACCGTGTTTAAAGCTACATGCCGAGATTTTCATATTAATTATCCTATCTGATCTTTAAATCCACAGAAGCCCATCCCTAATCGAATTGAATACCTTCTGTAGCCTTTAGATTCCCGCACCCTTTGTCCTTCGTCAGCATTAATCTTCATGTTTGCATACTTATCTATGTCCGACTGATGTATAAAACACTTCAGATTAATGGTCGTTACATGGTTGCACGCCCAAATTTCTCTCAAGTACCCAAACAGTCGTCTGTCCCGCGAGCCACTTAATCGAGCTGCTCCACCATCGCAGTCATCTATCCCAACATCACCTAATTGAAAAGCGAGAGCACACTACACATACTGTTGACTTCGGCCCACGCTTCTCAGACTTCAATGGAACAGGAAACGTTTTAGGTTTTTCACGATTCAAAAGTCGAACAGGTGTCGACCGGACCACAATTATAGACACGCAATTAATCGACTCCAAACGAGCCACTCGGCGTTCTCACAAGTGGATAATTGAAGCGAATTGTGTAGAGAGTCCTACCTGGCTGCGACACACCTGACAAGGGCCGTTGGCCTGTCCTAGTACGGCTGGTGACCACTGTTTGGATAGGGTCCCTTTTCCGATGACAATAGGTTCTCGATTGCGTATCCTTGGTCCTTTGTTTGTCTGGCAAGGCGTTTGTCAACTCATTCCGGGAATTAATTCCTCAGCAATGTTATCAACATGTATCTGGTTGAGAGGACCTTGCGGATGAAATGTTGATGATGGGATGTGGTGTCCTTTTTCATTACTGGCCACTCGGTGGCAACGGGGAACTCAACTGACGAGGGTGTTTGTATTGTTAAACTTCTGTCAAAATATCTGAACAGGTGATTAATTGAGAAATTTTCGGGGAAACACAATATTTTATATGAAAACTGTTCTCTGATCCTTGGACATTGTTGCACTGGATTTTGATCGGAGCTAGTGGAACAGTCACGAGATATCTCATTCCACGACGGGCTCAAACCCTACTTTAGTTTAAGGGAAGACAATACAAATTACATTTCGTAACATCACCACGCATTCATTACTCATAGGGGAGAGGGGCTTCAGTTCTTGCACAGAGGCAGGCAATTTGTCGGCTTCTAACTCCTGGTTAAGTTCAGCGGAGCATAGCAAATGGCAAACGAATTGAACGCCATTTGAACCGAGCATCCGTCGCGTACGGGTATGTTTATTATGAAATGCTTATCACGACAACACCTCATAAAGCCATCAAGCCGGCAAGTGGAGAATCTGGCGCAGGGAATGAGATGTTCGGCTAATTAACTGCTCGCGTTCTTGCCATCGCAGCACGCTTGTGCTGCCGTGGTCGCGGCTATAAATTCCCATTACGGTCAATTTACATCACCATCAGTTTTATGGGGCTCTCCAACGGCATACCTCTTGTTCCGTGTTCCTATTGATGGTGGGGCTCTGTATTTTTTTTCCGTAAGTACTTTTACTTCAGTTGCTGTTAATTACTTGGGTTGAACTTGTACTTATGCGAACACGCAATGGGTAGCGCGATATTGATGACACATGTTCATGCGTCAATTAATAGCTGGATTGCAAATCAAATTGTGGTACTTGAACCTTTCGCGGACTGTGCTCTACCTGCGGACCACTTAGATACTTTCATATCGAAGAACATAACAATAGAGCTTAGTCATCGGAAATGATCAACAATATTGAGATCAATACGTCAGTGTTACTCCGGGGCATGATAATCCGATGCCGACGCAGCACTTTATTGGATTTTAATTGTCCCGCCGATTCATAGTTCGATAAATTTACATTTGCATTTGTATCTGGGAATTTTGGTGTGGGTTGGGATGTGAATAAATATTTATGAAGGCAAATAGATGAGCGGTTAACACCTCAACGGTGGTAATTGTGGTGTTCTTCTATCTAGGGACACTCATACACAACCGCCCCAATGTCCTTCTAAAGTGCCGGTCATTTGTGGTGTTAGATAATCATCTTGAGATGGCCATCGTGGGCTTTCTTTGATGACGGAAATCTCCCGCTGACGAGGCAATTAGTAGTTTGATTGTGTGCTTAGCGATCAATAAAGGAAATTAATTATGCAAAACTGCTGTTGTGCGGCCGTTTGGATTTCCATAAGCACTGTCGCTCGTGTTTGCTAAATCGAAGTGATATTCAAGAGGTTACTTAAAATAGACGGCGATACAGTTATGATATTATTCATAGCAATGATTTCTTTGGAGTTGAAAGACTTGGACATCGACGCCAGACTCAGCTATTGTCATGGATATGTGTGGGTTTCTATTCAGTGTTTCGAGGTCAACATGAAAGGTATTTCATTATCAACGTTTTCTCCGCGATATTTGATGTTAGATGTCCATTGTAAATTAGATCATTTCCTAATTGTCGCGCTTTTTTGATTATTTTTTTATAATATGCATGTACTAGAGGGACTATAAGAATACTAACTAGTTAGTTTGTGGCGTTTCTAACAGATACACACACAATACACAAACAAATAGTGAAGAACACCGAACGAAAATCGAATAAGAAAATGTATCAGAGCCGTATACCATAGCGATAATATAACAATTCCACATCAGTTGAGTGTACTTGAGTTTAGAAATCGAATTCGTGCAAGTGGTAGTGGCCTGATGTGTTGAGCATTGGTTACATTTTTAGTGATTCTAACTGTCATAGCGTCAGTTCGAATCACACGTTATTCACTATCGTCGCAATACGCGATAAGCTTGTGGGGATGGTAGTCGTGCCGCCAGCATGGACGCGAGTTCTACTACCAACCCTCCCGCCGCTAACGTTCCGATGTCACTTACGATTATTCCGCTGCCCGCAAACGAACGATCACCAAGAAACAAGGGGTATCGTGCGCCGATCACTAAACATCACCGAGGGAAGGTCGCAGCATAGATCGCACAAGCGAAAATAAAACACACAGGTTTGATTTAATAGTTCGGGAGCACTGTTTATTTATTTTAACTTCTTAATGGTTTGGCGCAAAACAAACCACTTTAAAAAATACGCACTATTAATGTCTCCGATAATGTAGACATCACACTTTATCGGACTACGGGCGGAGGACATTGACGTTTGCCATTTTGCACACACACGACTGGGACTGAAAACCTGGCTACGCATCCTCGGCGCGTACCGAGGAGCGGAAGACGAAGACCCGACCGAACCGGTGATGGAAAAAGACTCAACGATATTCAATCGTTTAGCTCCTCGATAGTATACTGGTTAGTATCCCCGCCTGTCACATGGGAAACCGGGGTTCGATTCCCCGTCGGGGAGCCTCTGGCGCAAGACTAATGACCTTGCCTGGAAAAACAAATTATCATGGAAAATTTAACAAGCCTCAAGACTTGCTAAATAAGGCCAAGACCGATTCCCGGTTGTAGTGCCGATGATGATGATGATGATGATATTCAATCGTTTGGAGTGAAGATCGTTGGTAGTACACATGTATGTGTGTTCGTCGGTTCTTTCATGGGAGATACCATGAGAACGGATCTAAACAAAGAAAGGGAAAATGTGCATCCATGAGAAGTGAATTCGGTTAAGCAAACAAGCCGAATCTCATTGGATTCCAATTGGGTTTGTGTTTACTTATACGGCTGCTGATGAGAAGCAGATCCCGAAATATGAAAAGACAAAGGAGGAAACCACCAAATGCATCGTTCGGTAATGTGGGTCATTGTTTACGCGATGCGTCGTCGCTATTATCGACGTTGGAAAAAAAAGGTTCTAATGGGATTGGTGGCAGAAACGAATCCCTTGACTGCATTTGTATATGCAGGGAAATTAGTTTGTGGCGACCTTTGAAATGGATGATTGTTTGTCTATTGAACAACGAATCGCTGATCAGCTTGTTACAGCTGTAAAAACAAGCCGTCCGACATTGCATTTCTTTTGATAACAATGGGTGCTAAATAAGGCCAAGACCGGTTCCCGGTTGTAGTGCCGATGATGATGATGATGATGATGATGATGATGATGATGATGAACCGTGAGGTGAGGCTGAACCGCCACAAGCTCCTTTAATATCAAAAGATACAGTGCAGAGAAGGGGTAGAAAGAAATGCGAGAATCTGACTCTATAAGTAAGAATATGCTCGTAAAAACACAACTTGGCTTATGAACGTCCTCTAACGAAAAATAAAAAACTTACCAATCTATTTGAACGGTTGAAGACAAAGAGAGTCACAATTTCACAGTTGTCCTCAATAGTGTTTGAATTAAAGTCATAGGAGCCCATGCTAAACCGTCAACAAAGAGGATCTGTTTCAGTTAAAAAAGTCTCGGCATATTTACAGTTGTGTATTTAGTGGCTTTTTTGTCGCCTCAGTGGGTATATTGGTGATTAAAATTAATAAATTATAAAAGCAGTATTATAAACATTATTCAGAGTGTTAAAGTAAAATAAAATTTTAAAAATAAAGCGTGTTTCTTATATAAAAGTGTGTGCATGTGTGTTGAGTTTACTAGCTTAGAGTGTGGTGTTACAAATAGTATCACCGTTTTCGAGTTTTTCCAGAGATGGGGGTTTTTTTTTTTTTTTTTTTGGTAGAGAGGCAGAAAATTTCAAAAAATACATTTGGACTAGATCTAGAGGCATTATGAGTTTTTACCAACTATCGAGTAAGACTACCTACCGCCAGCACTTACTCCCGTTGTTCCTCGTGGAAATTTTTACTTAGATTCATCTCCCCATCCCAGTCCATCGAAGCATACGAGATTGCTCTCAATGCAATTGACCACATAATTGAGTTGATTGATAGTCAGGATGAAATCATCGCTTTTGGCGATTTTAACTTACCACAGTTAAAATGGACATTATCCGACGATCATTCTTTCTAAATTTTCTATCCCCGTCTTCAAAGCAATGTTTATCGTCGGCTGACTCTAGCCTCTGTCAAGTTAGCAACGTTTTAAACTACATGGGCAGGCAGCTAGACCTTATCAACACAACCGACTTCATTAATTTTTTAGTTTTTCTAAGTCCCCCAGTCCTCTCAACCATAGATAACTGCCATCACCCCCCTCACACCATCCCCTCCTCCACTACCCCCTTGGTTCTTTTTCTCAACTTCCCTCCATCGTCTACGCCCCTCCATCATCATCATCGGCACTACAAGCGAGATCCGGTCTTGGCCTTATTTGACAAGTCTGAGGCGTGTTAAATTTTCCGTAATAATTTATTTTTCCGGGCAAGGTTATTAGCCTTACGCCACTACGCCCCTTAGTAATCTCTAATACTACGACTTTCTAAATTTCCGGCTTATCAATGATTATCTAAGTAGACTCTCGTTCAACTAGAGAACTTATCCATGGAGGAGGCTATTACACAGTTTTACGGAAACATCTATCTTGTGTTACTTTCTTATTCTCGGCGTAACACGTCAATCTCATCATCCCCTTGATACAATCATCCTTACGCAATAAAAGGAACAAGATGTCGGCCACTTTCCTCCGGAAGCGTACGATTAACGATTATTCTAATTTTCTCCGACGTTACTTTCATTTTACCGAACTTTACAATAAGCTCTACCAAAACTACTTACCCGATACACAAACTATCCTAACAAAATACTCCGAAACCTTTTTCTCAATTCGTCAATTATAGGAAATGATCCGATGGCTACCCCACTTCGCTTACCTACAAATCGGTAACCCCAACTGACCCACTTACTATCGCTAATCTCTATTCCATTCACTTCAAATAATCCGTCACCAATGACTACTTTGTCTCAGACTCGTATTTCGACAATTTACCTCCCTTCTCCCCCGACCTACTTTTACGCCGGTTTCATTGATCCGCACCCGATTGAAAACAAATTTCGCCAACTCAACGACGAATTCCGCGCCCCAATGGTATATGTGGCATTCTCCTTAAAGAAGGTTCATCTATTCTTTCAGCAACTCTTTCGAAGATGTTCTACTTATCTCTATCTCGAGTAGAAATTCGCCAACATTTAGAAAACCTCCTATACAAAACAGACCTCAAATGCCCTGTCACGAACTATTGCCCTATTGCAAATCTTTCTTTTGTTTCCATGTACCTAACCCTTTTAAAACTTTTCTGTACGAAACTTTAAGCTTTTGTGCCGGTTTCGCCAAACCCCCCTCTCTACTTACCCGAAGAACCCTCATAACTACGACCCAACCTTCATTAAGTTTTCGCTAATGCAATCGCATAATCAGGGAATATTAACCTTGAGTTGGCTATTCTCAGCCTCACATTTGTACAACAATGCCTTACATACACATTGGGGGGCGATTCATTGTCCAACTGCCAAAGCACCGTCGGGCAGCTTGTTTGTTCGGCTGGGATTTAGCCGACGATGATCCCTCGTCTAAACGAATAAATAATCACAAATTTCGTTCTTTGCCACAAACGAATTTCTCTGCATATACAAATGCAAGCAAGGGATTCGTTTCGGCCACCGACCCAATATACGATATACAATTCTCATTGTATAAAGTATTGTAATCCATTAGCACCTCCTTCTATTGGCTATTCGGCTATTTACACAAGAGCATCACTCAGCTAAGACTTTTATGATGCCCTCGTCCCATCTTTTCTCTTAACACTATTTCTTCGATGCATCGTCGTCTATTTATTTAGCCGCGATGCACATCCTAGACAACGATCTATACGGTCCCTTTGTCTTTTAATTTCCCTGGATCCGTTCCTCATGAGCTCGAGGCATGAGCAAACAAAGACCCAATTGGCATCCAATGAGATACGGCCTGTTTGCTTAGCCGAACTCACATCGTATGGATGCACATTATGCCCTTTCTTTGTTTTAGATTCGTTCTCATGGTTTCGTCCCATGAATGAACCAATGTTCACACATACTCGTACATGTGTACCTTAATTTGAGAGAGCCGATCAGTGTTAAAATAAATAAAAATAAAAGGACCATTTATCTCTACAAATGTGCGTTTTAATCACTTCCTCCCTGTGTTGGTGTTTCGGAGTTTCGTTTGTATTTCCCTCTCGGTGCGTCTATGCCCTTGGTGTGATTGCTTTTCTGGGGGGACACAATTGCTGCGGCTGAACCTTCGATGAATTTATAGTGACGTCGTTGAGGGCGAAGTGGAACCTAGTGCCCGTGTTTGGTACCATACGTTGTTCCCTGCACTTTCACTGTAAATCCCTCATATCTTCTGTACAACACGGATTTATTGCAGGCAGATCAAAAATAAACAACCTCGTCGAATTTATATCTTACACTTTGTCAGCACTAGCGAGTGGCAGGGGGGTTGACATGATTACAACCGAACTCAGGAAAGCTTTCGACAAAATTTCTCATAATCTTACACTTTGTAAATTGTCCACCCTTGGTTTTGAACCCATTCTGTTAAAAGGGATTTATTCCTACTTAGAAGATCGATCCAGGATATTTAACCCTTTTCACATCCACGATATTTAATCCCTTCCAGGCTACCTCAGGGGTCCATCAAGCCAGTCACCATGACTACCTTCCCTTCAATCTGACTAAAAACGACAGCGATTTAGTCATTAAGCGCTCCTGTCTATCTCTCTGTGCTGACGATACAAAATTCTATAGGAATATCGTCTCACCACCCGAGCTTTGCTTCAAGCTATATACGTTCGCCTCTCTCTAGAGAAGAAGAAAAAAAATATATCTTGATGATTTCTGGTTTCAGTGTCACAAAAACCGTTTAGAGCTTTATATCACCAAATATCAATCGATAAGCTTATCATGAAAACACATTCCCCCCACCCACACAGTTTCTAGTCTCTTCATAGCCAGACTTTCACCGTCGTCAATTGATCGGCAACCTTGGTATTTTAAGTGATGAAACTTCATTTCCTCCCACATATTGACAAGATGATTCTTAAGGCCAACTCAACCTTCGGATTTGTAAAAAGGTGCTCTAAAGAATTCTTAAAATCTCGTGTTATCCGGACGCTCTACATTTCCTTTGTCCGTAAACTGCTCGAATATGCTAACCAAGTATGGTCCCCCTGCTAGCCGATTCATATTCGCAGAATCGAGAGCATTCAACATCGTTTCTTATGTTTCGCTCTTCGTATATTGGAAATGAGCTAACCTGAAAACCCTGGAAGAACGCAGAATCTTGTCCGATATTCCATTCGTTCACCAACTTCTCTCTGGCTGGACTGTCCCAAACTTCTCGATTCAACTTTTTTCAACATAAATCCACACAACATACGTAATCCTCGACCGTTCTACATACCCCAGCCACCGCTTACGGTTTGAACGAACGCATCTCCCGAATGCCACGAAGTGTCAACTCCAAGTTGTCCATTGTTGACTTCAATGTTATAGTCACCTAAAACACCACCTCTTGCATGTCTTCCTCTAATTTATTTTCATCTCCTGTCCTATCCCTCACCATCGTAGATAAGCTACCAATTAAGTAAGTTCGTAAGTTAGATCTAAGAATCTTTTTGTAAGCTTGCTCTAAGCTAATAAATGGGGTGTAGCCCCACTCAACTAAGCTATTATGTGTGCAAGTAGAAACTTGGCTTTTTATGTCAAATTTAACTTTATTGGAAAAGATACTGTGACGCATATGACAATCAGTACTAGAATATTCTAGAGAGTCCGAAACAGAGTACTAGAATATTCTATAAAGTAATGGAAAACTGGAGACTAGGAACAGTAGAACATTCAAGGCAATGGAACGGACGGAAACGAAACGCCGAATCAGAATGAGGGAACGATATAAATACGTCGCACACAGACCATGGGGAGGAGTCATAAGTAAGGCAGTGAAGCAAGCGATACGTGCGGAAGCGAAAGTCTCGAGTAAGAAGTAGAACGTGAAGCAAGCGATAAGTGTGGTAGTAATAAGTAAGAAGTAAGCAGTAAAATACGCCATAATTACGGAAGCGATAATAAAGGAAACGTTAAGTGTACGGTAAAAAGTAACGATTGTTATTACGGACTAATAAAATGTCACATTAATTCAGAATCGATTTAACGGCTCTTATTTATTTACAAATAATTAATCCAGCGAACCCTAAGCTCGCTACAATACTTATACAAAGATTGATTGATATTGTCTGGTGAGAAACTGTTAACTGTTCTGCAAGCGCTTCATGAGTTTGACATGGATTTTCATGCAGTAAGACTTGAAGTTCTTTGCCGTCAAATTTTCTTACTGCTACTGGATGTGGAGCGTCCTCCAGACCACTTTTTTACAGTCGAATGACTCACAGAATGGTCATTATCTCCTTACAATTGATGGCATTGTCAAGAACTCTATGGAGCTCTCTATTCCCAAAATATATCGGTCTCAAGGTCACGCAAGTCAATACAGAAACGCAGCTATCGATGCTCTGTATAGACAAACGGGGTCTCTTCTATCTAGAATGAAACTCTTCTATCGGTAGTTCACCGGCCGACAAAACCCGGAAATAAGGGCACTTAAAATCTTGATCCGTAACCTTCAGCAGCTGATGCGTGAAAACTACAGAACAGCTATGAACTCAAAATGGGAAAACAAAATTCAAGCCATTATCCTTAATTGCTCTAATATGTTCCTCAGATAAATAAGATATTCCGAAAGACGAATTATAATGACATTCCCCGTTTAAAAATCGCACAAACTCCAGCGACTTGTCAAATACTGCTAAACGCAGGTATTACCCCCGACAATATCATTTCTGGAGATGAATATCTACTGATAGAAGATCCACAAGAAAAAACAAATCCTATTGGTGCCTATTTGCAATCAATCAATCATGATGTATAACACATCATCATCATCATCAGCACTACAACTGGGACCGGTCTTGGCCTTATTAAGCAAGTCTCGAGGCTTGTTAAGTTTTCAATAATAATTTATTTTTACGGGCAAGGTTATTATGTATAACATAGACCACTGCAAAACCACATTTCATGTCGCAACGCAATTAATAGTTGGCGCTCCGAATATCGAAGGTTTAGAATATTTAGTGACAATAATAACGCACATTACCCCATTACAAATCGATGCATCAGTTTGTTTGTAGCGAAGGACGAAGGAGAGACGAAGGACTCTCAACAATTTTTTAAGTCATTTAAAAATAAGAAATCTTCTGAAATTGATCGCATTCCAAACAAAGTACTCAAACACTTACCATCGAAAGCCATAAATATTTACACGACACTGTTCAATAACACGCTCAACAATGCATATTATCACACGTAAACAGCAGTAGTCCACCCCATTCCAAAACGGAGAAATGATAGTAGCAACCCAGCTAATCTTCAAACTATTAGTTTACTCCCGAACATCAGCAAGGTGTTTGAAAAACTAATAAATAAATCATTATTAAATTATCCCAGATAACCAAATTGGTTTTCGGACTCGGCCTCATGACACTATCCATGCCGCGTCAAAACTGGTTTCCGATATATCTACAATGGAACAAAGCAAAACGGCAGTGCACAGGGGCATGTTTGATGATTTTAAAAAGGTCTTCGACACCGTTTGGTGAGAAGGTCTTATTTATAAGCTAACCAATCTGGGCATGACTCCAAACATACTATATATTGTATATGATATGCTCATGGTTAAACAACTCGTCGTATAATGTAGCGATATATTTTCCAACAAGACGTAGAGGGCCTACAACAGGGCGCAGTCAATTCTCCAATCCGATTTCACATTTACATTAGTGTTCTAGTGGATTCTCTCACACATGCTATTGCGTATGCTGATGACATAATTGTGTACAGGACGGGTAGAAAAATTGAGAGCATTAACAGACTTTTACAAGATGATCTCAACAGAATCAAAAATGACTGTAATAAGTGGAAGTTACAAATTAACTTCCAAAAAACTGAAACTATCCCATTCAGGACACCCCTAAGCGCAGCGTCGGCTGATACAAAAAAAAATTGGAAAAAAAATTTCCATTACAGGGCCAAACGATCTGCCCTTCGCAGTGAGAGGCGTAGTAACATATCTGGGCACCTGACTCGACCAGTTTCTCAATTTTGTTAAACACATAGTAATGGCTCTCCCTAGGGCCAAAACTTCTTATGCTATGACGAGCCGATTATTCCGCAATAGTCTTCTCAACTCGAAAGTCAAAATTATGCCATACACGACACTCGCACGACCTATAATGGTGTACGGATGCCCGTTATGGTTTAACATAGCCCCTTACTATATGGAAAAACTTCGTGTATTTGAAAAACAATGTCTGCGTTCCTGTCTCCGAATCTACAGAAACCCAGAATCGCAGTATACAAAGTATTATCCTAATAAAAACGTGCAAAACATGGTATGCTCAAACAGGATAGATAACTTCATTTTTTTTCACTAACGCGCGCACAAATGGGGATTTTGAAATACCCTTAAATGTCAGAGCACAGTGCGAGCGGATCGAGAAGAAGTGGATAAGGAAAGGAGGTGTCGATGTATATTGGTCTTGAAGGCCTGGACATCACAACGACCAGAAAACACATGATCAGGCAGAATATTCCACATTCGGGTGGTTCGGCTAAAGAATGACTCTCTATATTTGTTATTGCGCCTGAAGTTGACTTTCAACGTGAATTGAAACGCATTCACAGATTGACGGGTATCGCGGGAAAATGTCTAAAGGGGTGGAACACATTCAGCAACTTCAGCTGAGCAACGGCCATGGTAATACCTGTAGAAAAGAGATAGGCATGATATGTTGCGCCTGTGTTCTAACGACGGAACTGATCAACTTACGGCTGGGTCCCCAATAACTTTAACTGCTCCCTTTTGCATACAGTCGACCACGTTTAGTGCAGTTTTGGATGCGCTTTACTAAATATGGGAATTTAACTCCATAATGGACGAATATACGTATATAGTGGCCAGGTTGGATGGAGTGATGTATCTTTTGCATCTCTTAAGGAACCCCATACACTTGGCTGCACTTTTCACAGCTTCAAATAGGTGGTCATTCCAGTTAAGACTCGAATTAATTCGAGTGCCGAGGATTGATAGTTCCTTGGCTTCGTCGATGCAAGTGCCGTTCATAGACAGTATATTTACTTTTGGGCTCGCCTTTGAAGACAAGAGGCAGCACTGAGTTTTTAAGGCATTGAACTCTATTCGGTTAGATAATCCCCACTGATATATCTTGTTGGAGTCTGAATTCAATGTATCAAGCATAAGTTGGTGGTTGGTAGTGACGTTCGAAGAGAGACGACGGGAGTGTTCGTATGAGTATGAGAAACTCAACGTGCTGTTGTGGGGGTTTGAGTTATTATGCCAAACATGGGCACTTAGTTCACTTTATCCTCAACACATCACTGGGCAAATAGGGCTGATAAACGCTCACCAGATATCCAAGAGTGGGAGGAATAAATAAAAACGCTGGCGTGTTGATTTTTTGTCAAATGTTCCTTTTCTTTATTTGTTTTATTTAAGTTTACACGAGTTTTTGTATTTCTCTTTTTTGTTCAAATGTTCTTTCTTTTATTTGGTCTATTTAAGTTTACACAAGTTTTTGTATTTTTCGTTTTGTTCAAAGGTTCTTTTTTTATTTGATTTATTTAAGTTTACACAAGTCCTTGTATTTTTCCTTTGTTCAAATGTTCCTTCTTTTATGTGGTCTATTTAAGTTTACACAAGTTTTTGTATTTTTCGTTTTGTTCAAAGGTTCTTTTTTTATTTGGTTTATTTAAGTTTACACAAGTCCTTGTATTTTTCCTTTGTTCAAATGTTCTTTCTTTTATGTGGTCTATTTAAGTTTACACAAGTTTTTGTATTTTTCGTTTTGTTCAAAGGTTCTTTTTTTATTTGGTGTATTTAAGTTTACACAAGTCCTTGTATTTTTCTTTTGCTCAAATTTTCTTTCTTTATTTGGTTCATTTAAGTTCACACAAGTTTTTGTATTTTTTCTCGCACTAGGTTTTTCTTTTTCTTCGCCTCGAAGTGAGACGACGAATTATACAATAATCAACATTTATTCAAAATGCAACAGGCGAATTTGTTGTTATTTTATTTTTATAATACGGATTTTAACGAAAACAATGAGAAGTAATTATATTTCACTAAACTTTGGTACTCGCGCAGAGACGTACTTCAATGTGTGTAAGCGAACCTCAGTGATTAAAACTCGACTCTTATATTGTGTGTGCGCACAATTCGGAGGATGGTTATTGACTCTTAAAACAGACATAGAAAAACTAAACTCACGACTCGCATAAAAACGTGTGTGCACACTGGTGATTAATAATCGACTGACTCCAAAAGGGATGAAAAATTGACTTTAGCCACACAGTCAACCAATCGAAATCATACTCTCATCTGTGCTCTCTCATTCTTCCCGCCCACCGAGGTGAATAAACTCTTTTAGTTAATTCAATGTATAGATGGGCTAGAGGGAATGCGAGAACCGAAACGAAAAGCGAAATGATCCTGGAGATGATTTTTATTATTGCATGCTCGATACAAAATCTATGGTGACCAAGTGACTTAGTTTGGCGGTTAGATTGATCCCAGAGTGCAATGCACTCATGCAAATGGAGTGGAATGAAAATTGTTTGCTGCTATTCACCTGACTAAAGAGGTCATTGATCCCCAGCGAATAGCGTGTCTGGGGGAAGTAAAAGGGAGGCTGCAATAGCTTGGGAATAATTATCGTGGGAACCTAACTCGAGGAATTTGATAATTACCCCAGCGGCTGTGCGATGATGAAACAGCATCGCTTGCCCAGACTTGGCCGTTGCTAACCGACATGAATTGCAATTTCCGGTGGAAATCTCATGTGGTTAGTGAAATGGAGTTGCCGTATGGCAAGTGGTACCGAATTCAATTACACATCATTTGTATAAATAATGAATTCGGTAATGCGTCCGTTTGGGAAATATTATTTTCAGGTGAATAAGTTAATAAAAGGGTTCCCGGTTGTAGTGCCATTGGATCAGGGAATTATCCACTCCATATGAATGTAATTTTGATAAAAGGGCTGGATGCCAAACTCTGTCGAAGACTTTCGAGCTAACCACTGCAACAACCTTGATTTCTCCGAAGTAGTGGATGGAATGGCTCAACTTTTCGGTAAGGTACGCCATCAAATCTCCTGTGGACCTGTTGCTACGAGAGCCATATTGGCGGCCATTGAGGAGGTCATTTGATTCCAGATATTTCGAGAGTAGACGGTTGATAAGTGATTCCATTAACTTGGAGAGAATAGAAGTTAGTGCTATGGGTCGAAAATAAGAGAGGGATGATTTGTCACCCTTTTTGGGAATTGATTGAATGTTCGCTGACTTCCATCTATTTGGAAAACGGCCAGTAGAATAAGACAAATGGAAGAGTTTCGCAATGGTTTAGGGGGTGAAGAGGAACATCTCTTCAAGAGGATTGGTGGAATGTCATCCGGACCAGCGGATTTGTTTCCGTTTATCTCTAAGAGTACGTAAGCAACAGTACTCGTTTGGAAATGAATCTGGGTGATGGTGTGCTGCTTATGCTCAAGTTCAGGCGGAACTGAAGTGGCATCGTTGAGTTGTCTGCAAAATGTGCAGCAACAAGATTCGCCTTTTCTATTGCACTGGTGACTGGTCTGTCATCGACTATAAGCAATGGAATGGATGAAGAGACTTAGTTTTGAATGTTTTTCACGAATGCCTAGAAGCTTTTACTACCTGTGGGAGAGTATAGTATTTTTTGTGTCACTCTCTGGTTATGCAAGAACTTGGCGCGTTCAATATGCGCATGGCAGTCATTTCTAGCTCTCTTAAATCTTTTCCGGTTTTCCTCAGTATTGTTTGATTTATACAACCAGAAGCTCAACTCTTTAGCCTTAATGGGTTCTATGCACCCGGAATCAAACCACATATTTCTCTAAATTTGCATGAACGAAAAAAAAAAGGGGGAGTTAGAATAAAAAACCACTTCTCAGAACCATTTGATATCCGCGCCGGACTAAAACAGGGGATGACCTCTCATCGTGTCTTTTTAACCTTGTGCTCGAGTATGTCATCAGAAAGGTACAAGATGACAACTTGGTCGGATCATCCCTGAACGGGGTCACACAAGAGTTCGGATACGCAGATGACATCGCCGTTCTGGAAGATAATTTAGAAAGTGCAAGTAAAAACAGTGAAATCATCATCCAAGCGGCAGAAGAGGTGGGCCTAGACACAACCGAAGAAAAAACAAAATATATGATTGGTCGAGAGCAGGTGGACCTCAGGAAACACACACATACGTCGGAAGCCAGATATTTAAATAAGTTAAAAAATATAAATACCTGGGAAAAATACTGACGGCCAGTAACGAAATGTCGAAGGAAATTAACAAAAGACTACACTCCGGCAACGATAGTTGTCAAGCAGTCAGTACACTGCTGAAATCCAAACTGCTCCGTGTTTACAGAACCATAATCATGCCCATTGTTCTATAGGGATGCGAAACATGGGGTCTCACAAAACGGGAAGAAAACAAATTTCGCGTTTTTGAGAATAAAGTTTTAAGGGGTATCTTTGGAAGTAAATATGACGTGGAGGCAGGACAATGGAGGAAACTCCACAACCACGAATTGGAAGAGCTATACTGCAAACCTACAATAGTGAGAGTAATGAGGTCGCGGAGATTAAGATGGGCCGGACATGTGGCGCGAATGGACAACGATAGGATCGTGGGTAGAATTCTTGACGGAAGACCAACGGCAAAAGAGACCGACGGGACGGCTGCGACGGTGATGGGAGAACTATGTTAGGTTTGAGCTTGAGGAGATCGGATCATAAGAGGGAGAGCGCACAGAACAGGGAACGATGGCGGAGTCGAGTCAGCGAGGTCATGAACTTCCGGGTTCCTACAGGCCAATAAATAGTAGTCGGTGATGAAGTCTTCCTTTATGGTAGTGTCGGCTCATCATACCTACGCCTACCGGGTTTTTGTATGTTTGTTTTAGTTTTCATTCATTTTTGTTTGTTTCTATGAGTCTTGGTGTTTCAAATGGTCCGCCATACCGGAGCCCCATTTTGGTAAGGTCTATTTACTGCTTTGATTCGACCCAGTGTCTGAAAAACGCCGTTATAGTACTGTCGGTTGCAAACCATCCAATAGGCATGGAGAGGCGTAACACAATGGCTTAGGGGTGGTAGATATTTGTGGCTAGCCTGTCCGGCATGGAAACATAGACTCTCATCAGCATAGCCTAAGTGATTCATTGTTATTTCAGCCCCCTCACCACGTCAAGGTTTCTACCACGCATGGGAGCGTTAACTCTATAGAAAATAAATTTGACACCATCCAGAACCACTTGGATTGAGAAGCCATAAAGATAATCCCTTTTCCGTTGAGTCAGTGTATCGTGAAATACGTAGGAGTGTAATTTCAACAACACGTGATCGTGGAAACTTTCATTTGACACTGGTAGCTCCCCACAATGTGGAATAACACAGCGATTGCATTTCAATTCCTTTCCCATCATAATCTTGTAAGAGATTTACCGTGCAAAGAGTTTACTTTCATCTAGCCTTTTTCCATTGTAAGAGATTTTACGAAACCAGAAGGTTTCCGGTTTAAGGAAACTCTGACTGTACAGAGATTGTTAAGCAACTGAATGTTGTACTTTTTATTTATTATCCATTAAAAATTGCAACGAAATATTTAGTAAATGTGCAAAATTTCGAGCCACTAAAAATTAAACTCATAGCCACTTTAGGCGCTAGCTTTTTCTCACTTATAATACAAGGGATGTCCAATAAAGATTGAGACCTCCATTATTGTATACCAATACTTACCAGTAGCGCCATCTTGTGATATGCACTGGAAAGAGGAAAAACTCACTGTAAACATTTTAAAATTTGGTGATGACAGTACAATCAATCTAGCGAGAACCGTGAAATAAAGCACATGGTTAAAATTTCACCTCTAAGACCTTTGTCACTGTACTTTCATTAGGAAAACGACGATATTTTGGCCTATTAAAGAGTTACTCTGAGCTGGAGTTGGACTATAAGGTGGATACAGTACAACGAAAAAAAATTTTTTTTTCTTTGGTTGGAAATAAGAAATTAGAAAAAAATCAAAAGTCCCTTGTCTACAATGCAAGGGCGACTGTAAGAACTTTACCGGTAAACTGGGCTATTTACACTCCATAGGTTTTTAAATCTCCCGCCGAAAGAAGGATTTTCTATCACAACACGGGACCCTGATCATAATTCAGTTTCAAAATTAAACAGTAGAGGGCACACTTTAAGCTTCAGTCGCTCACGCATGTTTGAATAGTAAAGATTAAAAGTGCAAGTGGGGTAATCCCAGTTTACCGGATTAAGTTGACAAAAATATGTTTACCAGTTTAGGGTTAGTATTCATATAGTATTCATAGTCCCACAAAAGCTCAGCCCATTTGTCCTCCGAACCGTGCATAAGATCGAATCTCTTACCCGCTCGTCCCTCTTCCCCATCTCGCCTCGGCCCACCCCCCCCCCCCCCCCCGCCCCCGCGTTATTGATCCCCTTCTGCCGGCCCCCGCCAAGATTACTCAACAATCCCTTAAGATATCTGAATGCAGCTATGCCCTCTCAAAGATTCGAAATAATCGGACCTACGATAACGTCCGCATTTATCTAGCTTATCTTCATGGTAAATCTCATGCAGTTTGCTATGAAGGCAAAACGCAAACGAGCGTTAAGATCTCCATTCAACAAGAAGGTCTCCCCACCGATTTCCCTAGCCTTCGTAACCTGTTCATAAAGTTCCACGAAAATTTTAATATTCCCCCTCTTAAAGTAACAAGAGGCCTCTCGGCTCTGCGACAATACATTTGCACGAAAATGGCATCTGGTTCACCACGCAGCGAACCCACTAAAAATAAACTTTTTCGGGCCTAATCGGCTGCCCACCCCACTCTCCATGGGGTCTCCCAATTCTTGTCCCCTAACCATATACTACCAGAATGTCAGAGGACTTCGCTCCAAAACCCAGTCGATCTTACACAATACCCACTCCTTTCCCTTTGATATATACGCCCTGACCTAAACCAACCTCATCCCCAGTATCAACAGCCTAGAACTGCCCCCCCCCCCCCCCCCCCCCCTCCCTAACAGTTTTTCGTGACGAGGATGTCCATCATTCCTTGCCTGACACCCCCTGCCGAGGCGTGTTGCTCGCCGTCCAAAACGGACTAACATCTTCTCTTATCACCTTCTCCTCTTCACCCTACCTCGACTATGTCGCTATAAAAGTTGAACACCGCCAAAGTCCTTGTATATCATTTGCTTCTACATCCCACCTTCGCAAGCTACCGAGACATACGAACTCGCTATTGCTGCAATCGACTGCTTAACGGAACTGAGTTCTCCCCAAGACGACATTGTAGTCCTGGGCGATTTCAACCTCCCCCATCTCCAATGGTCGTTGTCTGACGATGAGTCCCACTATATCTCTAGCCCCTCTACTACCAACGAGTGTCTCTTAATAGACAACCTCACCGACTCTAGCCTTTACCAAGTCAGCAATATCCTAAATCATCTGGGCAGACAATTCGACCTAGTGTTCACGACAGACCGACCCCTGCAACTCTTCAGTTACCCCTAGTCCCCACATCCTCTCAACCATTGACAACCACCACCCCCCACTTCTCTTATCCGTATTCCGCGACCACCCAGCCCGCAGCACACCCATTCCCCCCCCCCCCCCTACCAATATTCTTTCAATTTCCGAAAAGCCAATTTCCGGCGCATAAATGAGTACCCCAGCAATACCTTACCCCGCTTAAATGAAATTAGTGTTGAGGTCACTACAGCCTTACTCTACACAGTTATCTTCAACGCCATATCGCTATTTGTCCCTTATTCCCGAAACAGGTTATCATTCTCATCGTCCTCGTGGTATAACCGCAGACTCCGCACACTCCGTAACAAGAGAAATAAGTTGTGGAACACTTTCTTAAATACGCGTTCTCCTCTGGACTATTCCAACTATCTCGGTTACTTTTACCAATTCACCGAGCTTTATAGCTCCCTTTACCACAATTACCTTGCCAAAGCCCAACTGAATCTGATCAATGACCCCAAATCTTTCTACCACCTTATCAACTATAAACGGAAATCAGATGCCTATCCCAACTCTCCTTTCTACGACTCAACTACTTCATCTGACTCCCAAACCATAGCCAATCTTTTCATGTCCTTCTTCAAACTATCCTTCACGGACGACTCGTTCGAGCCTAACCCCTCCTACTTTACTGTCATGTCTCAATTCTCCCTTGGCCCGCTCATCCCTCTGCACATACAACAGCACCAAGTTAAAGAAAAACTTGAACAACTTAAAGACGATTTCAGTCCCGGCCCAGACGGACAATAATACTTTCTAATACAATCCTAAATGCCAACGCCGGCCTTGGCTTTGTAAAACGCTGGTCGATGGAATTCCTAAACCCCTACGTCACCCGATCCCTCTACACAACTTTTGTCCGGCCACTACTCGAATATGCCAGTCAGGTCTGGTCCCCGTATCCTCTTTATCATTTTATACAAACCCCCGTAATGTGCCGAACCCTCGTCTGTTTTACGTGCCCACTCATCACACGTCTTACGTCCTAACCCCACCCACCTCAATTTCAAACCTCTCCCCCCAGCTCTCCAACCCCGCCCCATACCACTGTGTAGACGTACCCCTCACTGTCACACCTCAAGGCCTCTTCTCCATCCTTGTTTTTTTCTTCTTTTGTTTTTTCATTATATATATATATTTTTTTTTTTATTACTACTTTAGTTTTTAAGTTAATCTGTAAGTTGTTATATTATATTAACTTAAGCTGCTTGGACTAAGCCTAAATAAATAAATAAATAGTATTTTTAAGTGAAAAATTATAGTATACCATACTAACAGTATGGCCCAAAAGCGCATAAGGTGGGCAGTAAAGAGAGGAAGTGAGAGTAAAGATAGAAAATACACAGAAAAGATAGGCAAGCAAGATTCTACAAGGGTGGCTCAAAAATAAATTAGTAATTTCACTTTTTTGCTTAGCAACAAGTTGCCAGCTAGGTAATCTTGTGCGTGGCTGTTGTTTGGTTTATGAACAGTAAGGGAACCGACTTGGCTAGCGGCCGCGCTCGACTTTGTAGTCATTACAGTCATGAGCAAGCAAGAGGTACACACGTCTATTGCACAAGGGATTATCATTAAGTTTTTTAACAAATGAAGGCGTTAAAACCTCACAAATTTTTTCTCGATTGAACGCACAGTTTGGTGATGACACACTGTCTCAGAATCATTTGTATACCTGGACCAGAATATTTAAAAGTGGCCGAGAGCGCATCGAAAACGAAAGTCATGATCGACGCCCAAGGACAACTCGTACAGATGATAACATCCGTGGCGTTCGAGAGCTTATTGTATGTGATAGAACACTTCCATAGCCGATACCCACCTCTGATGAGATTTCTCCAACAGGTAAGCGGGGATCACTTTCAATAAGCTGTCGAACGGCACGGGTGTTATCATCTGTAGGACTTTTCCTTGGGCGCCGATCACGACTTTCGGTTTCGATACGTTCTTATCCACCTTACTACCCTCGTACATGCTTCAATAAAATTGTGGTATTTTGTAAAATATATTATATATACGGTTACCAGAAAAGCCGCGACAACAACAAAAAGTACACAATGGTGAGATATAAGGGTTAATATATGTCCAGGCGGCAACCTGCAAAAGGTTGGCGCAAGGCTAATAACCTTGCCCGTAAAAACAAATTATTATGGGAAATTTAACAAGCCTCGGATATGTTTTGTGTCGAAGGGGATCAGTTATCAAACATGATAGGTCTCACAATTAAGGGACGGAATGAAACCGACAGTTGCCACTCTTCTGTATTAAACCGGATATGGACCCGATACACGACGACGACCACGGAAACGAAAATGGCTAAACAATTTGAAAATTTTCTCATGGAACGTCCACTCACTAGACAGAGCTCGAGCTGTACAATATAAGGCAGACATAACAGCATTACAAGAAATAAGATGGACGGGGAGTGGTGTTATTCAAAGCAACGAGTATGACATTTATTACAGATGTCATGCAAAACACCATGTGCTCGGGGTAGGCTTTCTAGTCATCCAAAAACTGAAGCCTGCCATTATCGGCTTTAATGTAATAAATGAAAGGCTATGTACTCTTCGCGTGCGAGGCAAGTTTAAGAACATAAGCCTCATAAACGTTCACCGACCTATAGAGGTGTCCCCTGTCGACGAAAAGGAAGAATACTACGAGAACGTCGAACGGACCCTCAATGCCTACCCAAGATACGATGTGAACATCGTGCATGGTGATTTGAATGCGAAAATAGGTCGGTAGCCAGTTTTCAGGCACTACACAGGTTCCCATAGTTTGCATTAGAACACTAATGACAATCGACTACGAGTCATCGAACTGGCAGCATCAAAAAACTTTGTCGTTGCGAGTACCAGGTTTCCACGTAAACATACCGACAAAGCAACCTGGGTATCACCTGATAGAGCCACTCGCAACTCGCAGCCAAATTGACCACGTGTTGAAAGATCGCTGCCACTCCTCGAGTCTGCCGACGGTATGAACGTACCGACATGCCAACGTCGGCTCGGATCACTATCTTGTTGGCATAGTTTTTCGAGTGCGGATTGCCTTACGGAGATGTATTGCATCCACGAATCAGGTTCGTATCAACACGCCTGCCTTACGATATGAGAAAACCAGTAACACCTTTGGTCATGCGCTAAGAATCGCCCTTGAAGAGTTCGATGGAAGGGGATTAAGTCCTGGGGCCAGAATGTCGGGCGTAGAAGAGATATGTACACGCCTTAAAAATACTGTCATTAGTACTGCCAACTCCATCTTAGGCAGTAGTCGTAGAGATCGGAGCGACTGGTTTGATGATGAGTGCAAGCTAACGGCTGAACGTAAGAATGCTGCATACCGGGCAATGCAGCAGTCTCATAGGACGCGGGTACGCGAGAAGAAATACAAAGAGCGCAAAAGATCTGAAAAAGGACTCCACAGACAAAAGAAAAGTGCCTGGGAAAAAACTTTGTCTGTGAAATAGAGAAAATTAGAGAGCGAGGTCCGCACCAGTTGTACCAAATAATCCGCAGTATGACGCGGTACATACCAGGCTGCACTTACTGCAAAGATAAAGAGGGTAATCTGATCACCGATCCGGAAGGCATTCTGGAGCGATGGGAAGTGTTTTTTTTTTCTTGTGATTGTTTTTGTTTTTTTTTCTTCTTAACTATACGTTGTTTTTTTTTTAAATTATAAATATATATAAGTTCTTTTTTGCATTATTTACTACTTTCGTTTTTTAGTCTTAGGTTAGTTTATAAGAATTATAGTTTTGTAAATAGCTTGAATTAAGCCGAATAAATAAGTCAGACCTCAATGAATTGCTAAATGATCAGCTCACAGAAGAATTGGAGGCTCCACCAATGCAAGATCAAGACCAAATGCTGCCGCCACCAAGCATTGAGGAAATATTAAAAGTCACAAGACAGGTCAAATCAAATGAAGCCCCCAGAGCTGATGGCATACCAGCTGATCAAACAGAAGCGTTACATCACGCAATTCATGAGATCGTGGTGCACGTATGGGAACATGAGGGGATGCCGGATGATTGGTATCTTGGTATAATTTGCCCCATACATAAGAAGGAGATTCCACACTGTGCAGCAACTATTGGATTATACTCCTATTGCTCAGTATAAGATACTCTACTCTATCCTACAAGATCGGATAGCTCCATACGCTAAAATCATCATTGATCAATATCAGTGTGGCTTCATCCGTGGCAAATCAGCGATTGATCAGATATTCACCTTTAGGCAGGCGATGGAAAAATGTGTGGAATTTAAGATCCCATTATGTCATCTATTTATAGACTTTAAGGCCACCTACGACAGCATGGCCAGGGTAGAACTTTATAATGCCATGAGGGAGTTCGGCACTCCAAACAAATTGATACGATTTTGTAAGTTGACCATGACCAACGTAACTAGTCAAGTAAAAATAACGGGATTGATGTCCAAACCAATAAACATATTTACTGGACTCCGACAAGGGAACGGTCTGACTTGCCTCCTCTTCAACCTGGCGTTGGAGAAAGCAATCCGTGACTCTGGCGTCACAACTAAGGGGACTATTATCATCAAATCCTGCCAGATAGTTGCCTACGCAGATGACATCGACATCATCGGTAGATCGGATTCGGCTGTACAGGACTCTTGCACCCAGATCGAGCAGGCGGCACAAAAACTGGGACTGCACATTAATGAGGGAAAAACTAATTACATGGTGGCAACTTCTGCGAAGAGAAGACCTAACGTTGGTCAAACTATCAGGGTAGTGGAGCACGAATTTGAAGTAATGCAATCCTTTAACTACCTTGGGTCAATAGTATCAGCCGATAACAATATGGAACAAGAAACACGTGAACGGCCGATCAAATCCAACAAAATCTACTATGGTCTATCAAGGCTCTTTAAATCCCGAAATTTATCCAGAAAACCCAAGCTACTGTGGGGATTAAGCATTGTACTCCGGCGTACGGCGCTGATTCTCTTCGCATCCCCATCATTCACTTAATGAAAGTTCCATAGTAAATAGTCATCGAAAACAAACCGAATGAAACGCAGCAATATGTCACCAAGGGGAAACGTCACACAGAGGAGGAACAAAACACGCAGGTTTGATCAATATTAATTCTTTATTTGTTACGTTTTATTATCTAAATAAATTGTGAAGGATAATTCTCTTAATAAAAACCACTTTGTTCTCAGCCATTATCAAATTTGTTTGTGTTTTTATACTTTACTTAAACTTATTATTAATATTAAATTGATTTCTTATAAATTTTAAACAAGGTGAAACACTTATTTTTCGACACGGCCTACGCTTCTCCGCCGTGCGACGGAGAGCGGGAGCGGCACGACCTTGCTGGTCTGCGGATGTAATAAGACTCAACGATTCAAACCTCGTTTGGGGTGAGTTTGGTGGTGTGGTGGTAGATATTCTCTCCACTAAGATATGTTGTCACTTACCACCAGGTAATGCATTGAAAGCATTAATTATAATGTGGGGAGGAAGCATCGTGCACCTGCGTACGCCGCTGATTCTCGCCGCATCCCTATCATTCACTTAATGAAAGTTCCGAAGTAAATAGTTCATCGAAAACAAACCGAATGAAACGCAGCAAAATATCACGTCGGGGTCACCACTGTGGGGGGGTAGTCGTGGCGCCTGCATGGGGCGGGTTCTACTACCAACCCACTCTGCTAAAAATTCGACGAGCAACAAAGAAAAGCTGTTCACCCGAAAGAAAAACGAAACAAGACCCCACAACACAACGTCCACGAAGAGCAAGTAAGATACACAAGCTTTCACTGCACAGTAAATGAAACACATTCCTTTATTAGTTCAAGTAGTTCTTATTCGAATGTTATTGATGTACATGTATTTATTTTTTTACAGGTTTATTTTTGCGGGAAGTCACATTTAATAATTACTCGCACTTAATTCCGAAACACAGCGAATTTTTGATTAATACAATTTATAGGGTATTGTGCAAAAGAACAAAATTAATATTTTTGTATAAACGACTTCGAACTGAAATCGAAGTCTTAGTTTCCGCACCGTACCGGCGCCGGCGCGGGGGGTGGCAGGGGACCCGACCGCCTTGCTGTTTGAAACACGACTCAATCGAGGGTTGGCATCTGGCTCTTGATTCACCCTCGATTCGGTGGTTGTGAATATCCTCTCGGCTAAGGATATGTTTGCTTACCACAAGAGAAACGTAAAGTCTCCCTTTGTGGAATAGAAAACCAGATCTCGTAATGAAGATCATGGTAGTATGTGTGTATGAGTGATCGTGAAGATCATATTGTTCAACTCATGCGCGAAGGCGATGGAAAAACAAAGCAGGAAAACGGTAAAGACAAAGGGGGGTGAAGATCTTGTATGTGGTGTGCATTGCGTCTAAATAAATAGACGGCAACGCATCGCGGACATGTGCTAAAAGAAAAGATGGGACGAGGACATCATAAAAGTCTTAGATGATTGATGCCCTTGTGTAAATAGACGAATAGCCATTAGAGAAAGGTGCTAATGGATTACAATACTTTATACAATGAAAATTGTATATCGTATCTTGGGTCGGTAGCCGAAACGAATCCCTTGCTTGCATTTGTACATGCAGGGTAATTCGTTTGTGACAAAGAACGAAATTGGAGATTTTTTATTCATTTAGACGAGGGATCGTGGTCGGGTATATTCCAGCTGAACAAACAAGCTGCCCGACGCTGCTTTGGCCGTTGGACAATGGACTCGCCAGCCAATATGTATGTAAGACATTGTTGTACCCATGTAAGGCTGGGAATAGGCGACGCAATGTTTATGATCCCTGTTATGGTGGTTACATTGTATGTAAACCAAATTGTTTTGTTTTCTGGAATTCAACTAGGGAAAATCCATGTGTAAGATTGAGATTTGCCTGGCAACCAAAGGTGCCGAATTGGCTTGGGATTTATGATGTCTGGAACAGAATTCTTATAGGGAATTTTGAATTCGAATAATTGAATGAAAGGTAAGAATTCTCTTCCAGGAGCTTTTAGCTAAACACATTTGATAAACTTATTGCGTGAAGCATTTACAGGTGCTAATGCGATTGCATTAGCAGAAAACTATGAAGGTTGGGTTGTAGTTACGGGGGTTCTTCAGGTAAGTAGACAGTGGGGTTTGGTGGAACCGCCACAATACCATGGTTTTACCAGTACTCATGTATGGATCCGAGACCTGCGGGCTCAATAAAAGGCTCTCTGAACTTTTAGCCGCGTTCGAGAGGATGGTCTTAAGGAGAATTGTTGGATCCGTATGTGGGGGAGGACGATTCCGGAGAGGCTACAACCATGAGTTGTACGCGGTCTACCTTGAAGGTAATGGTGTAAGAATAATCAAGCTGATAGACTCCGGGGGCTGGGACATCTAGCTCGAATGAGGAGCCTGCCCGGAAAATCCTTTGTGGCTGGATATATGGAAGGAGACAGCGCGGCAGATCTTGTCTGTAATGGAGGGATGGTGTAGACCAGGACACCCAGAGCCTGGGTGGGCCAAACTGGATGACATCGGCTCGAAATCAGGACCGGTGGAGAGATTTGTTAAATAAGGCCAAGACTGGATCCCGGTTGTAGTGCCTATGATGTGGATGATATGGTTGACTAACTCTTCAAGTCACATGGAATCGAAAATCATCTCCACTCACTGAAACAAACGCCTGCTGGTTCTTGCATTTACTCCATTATATATCGGAAAGTTGTGGCGGGTAGAAGTAGGTGTGCCAGGACAGGGGTACGGATTCACTTTATCCCACCACGTCACTGGATAAATAATACCAAAAATCCAAGCACCAAGGAGAGAGCAGGAGAAATTAAAAGGCGCTGGTTTAATTTAGTTGTTCGTTTTTCTTTATTTGTTAATATAATCCATTTCTTTTATTTTATATTAAAATAAATTATCACGAGATTTAACTTGAAGAACTTGTATTTGTATCTACACAGGAAGGGATCACGACGCAATGTAACTATTGGAAAAGTACAATTTGGCAAATAATACACAAGGCACTAAAAACATTTTGAGTACTGCGGGGAGTATGTTGGATGGCGTTTCGGATACTTGCGTGTCGTTTGAGGAATGAATAATGACTGCCTTTAAAAGTGTCGTAATTAAATTTTTCCCCGGGCGGCGCGACCTAGCACGGTGGTGGTTGAGATGTGACTGATCTCAATTAGGGATGAAATTTCAGTTTTGAATTCGCACAGCTATTAGCCAATCATAATTGCGCTCTTCTCATGAACCCTCTCATTTGCATGTCTCAGAGAGGTGAATAATACTCGCGCATCATTCGACAGTCGCTGGACATGCGAAGGATGAAAAGAACAAAAAAGCGAGCGCAATAACATCGGGGTTGGCTTAGCTTGTGGGCTTGTATCAAATGGAGTCTCTGAGGGTGGCCTACTACCCTAGTGCGATGGCGGTGGTGATCTCAGAATGGATTGAACTGTAGGGAGACAGAATTATGGAGGAGAGGAAAATGTAGCTGGTGCTATTCACCTGTGGAATGAGATCGTTGATCCCAAGCGAATAGAGTGGCCGGGAGAAAGCCGAAGTGACGTTAAATTGGCAAGGGTAATTTATTATGGGAACTAATTAAATATTTTGATAAATTCCCCTGCGATTACATGATTATACAACAGCGTCGTATGATTCGACTTGTTGTTGCTAACCAGCATGATGTGATTTCCGGTGGAAATCTCATGGGCTAGCAAAATGGAGTTGCCGTATGGCAAAAAGGTAGCTAAACCCAATTATGCATTATCTGCATAGGATAATGAGATTAGCTATGCGTCCTTTTGGGAAACATGTTTTGCAGGTGAATTACAAAACGGTGGGATAGGGGTAGTTATGACGCGCTGAAAACGGTCGAAATAGGGCGGAAATTGTGGTTTAAATTGTGGGTTAGTTCTCCATGTAATATAGAGAACCCCCATAAAGCCATAACCATATAAAACGCTAGTTCAACACCACCATGAAGGTAGGTGAAGATCTTATAAAATTTGCAAACACTAATTGCCGTTTTTCTTACGCTTTCATAACAAAGTGGGTTAATCCACGTACTAGATGAACATCCATTTTCTATTTGATTGTTATAAATCGTAAAATTGAACGGACTACTGTCAAAACCGAATAAGGTTTATGATGAACTTATGGGGTTTGGAGTTAATGGGGCCCATCCTTTTGCTACTTTTCACAATAAGCCAGCCCAAATGTGTGTTATTCTATTGCCTATCCGCTCAGACAGGAATTGTAAGTTTTATCTTTAATAGGAGGATAATTAATTATGTTGTTGAGATATAGCTAAATTGGCGTTATTTTATGAAGTATAATGGCATAATAAACTTACTTCTATGTCCTGTGAAATTGTTGCAAATTACATAACCTACAATTACAATATCTTAGGGAAGTTTTGGTCATAAATTCAATCAACAGCTTTTAGTTGTTCGCCTCTTTTCCTATTTGTTTAGTGTAAACATAAAATATGTGGTGTATTTCCACATTTTCCGCATTTAAAAGATTTTCCTTGGAGCATTTTCAGGGAAGATGATGGCTTATTTGCACAAAATTTCACATGGTAGAGGATGTTTTACATTTTCTCGTCTTGAAAAATGTTTGAGGTAAAAAAAAAGATGATTTCCTCTGGAATCTGCATAAATTCCAGAATATTACCTTGAATTTTACATAGTAACTACACGTACATGAACCCTAAGTTACCGTATTAATTAAATTCCATCCACGCCCACCTTACTATAATAGACTCGACCGTAAAATTTTCCGTAAATCCAAAGTGAACTGAAGAAACAAATATGGGAGCCGCACAAAGGCCCGTAAAACCTCAATAGCGTTGAATTGCATTTTAAATAGCAAACACACGCATCCTGATCCCATCACCACATGCTGTCTTTCATTTAATTGAACCCAAACCCACTAGGATTGAACTTAAACCCTTTCTGCGTACTCATCACGGGGTGCCAGTTTACCAAAAAATTATTAGATGCCAATTTTGATCCTAGTGTCATTGAAAGATATGATTTACGACCCTTCCATCCAATTACATAGGTCCTTTCAGGACATAATAGTCAATAGGCCTGTTTAAGATTGCATGCAAAAGGCACGGAAAGAAAACAGTAGAGAAGAAAGGAGGCGAAAAAAAAAACATCGTCCTCCCTAATGCTGTGGGTATAGATATCTTGTATTTTATTATCTCTAAGCAAACAAGATTGAAAAGGTTAAGGAAAGGATTAGTCGCTGGATTTTAAGCTGTAATCCTGTTAGGTTGGTTAGTGAGAGATTAAAAAGGACGATGGGCTCAGTGACGTTGTTCTTTCTATTGATTAGATAGATACTCATATATCGTAGCTCATTGGGTATTCGTATTGTTTGGTTGTTTTTCTTCATTTGCCACAAAAAGGATTTACCTTGATCCAATAGACGACGGGGATAGTTGGAAATCCTGTTAACGCATCTCGGCTTTACTCTGGTATTATTCACCTTCCAATGGTAAATGTCTAATTGTTTCTGACATATAGAGATTGTTAAATTGGTTAAAAATTTCAAAACTGTTGGCTGAGATAAATATTTTTCTTTAAGATTAAGTGTCACTGAGTCGTTCAGATCCAATTAATGGTGTAAACGATCGGTGTGAGATAGAGGGATGTGTATAAAAACAACTGGAATAACATGATGGGATCTTTGGGTATTGTTGTTGGATCGACGCAGAGTTTAGTAAGGATTCAGTAAGTTGGGGTAATTGATATTTCGCAGAATTTTTACTGCGTTGACGATGGAAGGAAAGGCAAAAGTATGGCAACGAAAAAAACAACAAGAAAAAGCAAAACAAATCTGATGAGGTACCTGTGCAGTGCATCCAGCTAGTCTCATGTCGATTCGAATGTATATCTCAATAAATTTATTAAACGACTCTCGGTCCTCATTTTCAGGTCTTATCAATTCGACCATTTGTAGTGCAACAACATTTCTGGATAATCACCGTGTCTTCTTCTAAAAACACAAAACAAAAACCAAGAACAAAAAACAACAACAACTGAGGAACGAGATATGAAGAACGAAGAACGCAGCATACAAAACAAAAATAACAAGACAAGACACAAACTAAGAACAGAACTGATACCTATACCCGAGTGATCCTGAGCCCATATCAGGGTAATTATGGTTAAATAAGATAGCGATCTTGTTCGACGGTGACATTTATTTATTTTATTTAATTTCATGTATTAATCTTCCAAGAAAAACGTTAAACGCTAAACATCCAGGTATAACACATCCAACATCCATTCGGATGTTGTGCCTGGGAGTTGTTGGGTTTGCCTGCTCCCTTTGCTTTTGGTTAACTTGCTACCAGCAGCCGATAATTCTCACTCGAACGTGTCAAGAATTCATATGCCAGGCTTTGGTCTTATTGTCATTATCACTTTGGCACTAGCACGAATGTTTGACAAACATTTTTCAACCTTCAACACCAACAGGATTCACCCTCTTCTACTCTTTCACCACTTTTTCATTTGTTGGCATATTTTGTTGACATTTGCGTAAAAGTCCTTCGGATATCATCGCCCTTGTTGTCGTCTTCGTTTTCATCGTTTCCGTCGTTCTCGCCGTTGTCGTTGTCGTTGTCGTCGATCATTAGACAGGTTAATTGGCCAGCATGTTGCATTGGAATCCAATATCATCGTCGCTGGAACACACCTGTGATCAGCTAAATATAGCTGTTGTTTTGGTATTTGTTGGATGTGCGACTGGATCTAGAGCTGTAGCATGGCCAGAAACTGGACTGCATAGTGTGAGATGACGGAAAGAATCCAAGACCTATGGGCACCATGTTTTACCTGGTTCCCCGTCCTTGTTCACTTATTTACCTTTGTCCTCGTCCGCGAACATACTTGCACGGCGAAATTTGTTAAATCGATTATAAAACATTAAAGGTGTACTTGTCGCGACATTATGTGATCGAGTGACTATCTCCACTCAGCTATTTCTGTTCTGTTCGCTTGTCTGGTGTTGAATTTAATATATCTGTCGGCGCTCACGAAGGTGATAACTTACATGCTCTCCGATGGTATAACGAGTTTTGAGCGTGAGAAATCGACTCGATCCAAATGACTAGATTTATTATTGTAGCCGAATGATGTGAATAGCATTTTCTCGGTTATGTTATAAGATTTGCTATTTAATTGTGTTTTGGTTTTTGCATCACTTTAGCCAATATTCAATGCCACCTTTCCTGGTCTCTCTTTCTCTCTAATCGCCATATTCACGCAGCACACTTTTGTTTCTTAACTGATGAGATCAGATCGGTTTCTCTGCTATTAACCTAAAACTCACAAAACACACTGTGTCATGAATTTATTCAGATTTTGTGTTACTAATTTTGTTTTTTGCTGAACTACACAATTTAGCTGAACCCACGTAAGTTATCTCGATGCTAATTGTATATTTCGGCATTATTCATATTCATTCCCAGAAAGAGACAATATATATACGTAATTTGAGCAACATAAAATATCTTAATTGACTTAATTCAATACGATTTAACTTTCGCTAATTTATCGCCTATTTAGGTCCATTTGAAGAGAAATCTTCGAGACTCATTTAAATTTTATTCGACAAGATGTTGCGTTTTGAAAATACATTAATAAAGAAAAACCATCAGACAAACAAAATGAAAAACATTTAAAGACATCATTTGTTATTTACGAGCCAATTAATTAGGGAAGATACAAGTTTTTGGGCACTTTGCAACACATTTATTGCCGTTTTGGTGTGTGATTATTTAAAAGATGCACGACATAAATTCGTCGTTTAATTGCTCTACGGATTGCTTGACATCTTTGGAATATTTAATAGCCTTTGGTGTGTCTTTCAGATAATTACAAGTTATTTTTCCAGTTATTAAAACTGTTTGGATATAATTATATGAGACACAGTCACAGTTGTGAGGAGATCCATTTCATTGCAACTTAATCTCAGAGCTGACTGTTGACATTAAATACGATGCTTTCGATTTTTGGAGCAGAATAAGATCAATATGATCTTATGAAATGAATCAGGAATATATCGGTATTTTGTAAGTGTTATATGTTACGAAAGGGAAACCTTTTAACTCTCAGATGGGAACATTTTGTGAACGATATGTCTTTAGAATGAAGCGATAAAAGAAACTGAAATTCTACAGAACTAATCGGTTGGAAGAATATCAGAGTAGTCGCCAATCAAAAGCTCGACGATCAAGTCCCTCATGACCAGAAATGGTGATATGTCACGATTCGGAGACGTAACAGACGTTTAGACATTGTTTGATACTTGACTTTATAGTGACTTAAGAATATTCATTATAATCTTCCATGATATTGATGAATCTTGAAGAACGTTGAAATATTCGAAATTCTCAGGAGCTGTAAAAATGTTTTTGTTCTTACAAACTGGTCTACTCCAGCGGACTATTACAGACCCCCAGGCAATGGGAATACAGTGGCTCTTTCCTCGGTCCTAATAGCCTTCGTTTGTTCTTTATATATACAGTTGTGGCGAACTAATTAAGAACGATACTAGAAATTTTGTTTACAATAATTTTTTATTAAAATTCTTTGCTATAGACAGTTTGTAAAATGTTTTTTATATATCTATTTTAGTATATCAATTAAAATATAAATAATATTTACAAAAAAAATATAAAAACACATAAAATTAAATTCAAAAGGTTTTGTAAAACAAAATTAGCTGGCGATCAAATTTGAGGTCTTCATCATCATCATCATCGGCACTACAAGCGGGATCCGGTCTTGGCCTTATTTAGCAAGTCTCGAGGCTTGTTAAATTTTCCATAATAATTTATTGGTACGGGCAAGCTTATTAGCCTTGCGCCATAAATTTGATGTCTTAGCTTAGTATTTTGTAGGAAAACCTTTGTTTTTAATCACTGCCTTACACCGCCTGGGCATTGAAGCAATAAGGTAATTTATTCGTTGTTATGTTTTCCCAAGCTGCTTTAGCAATCTCATACAATTCATTTAAGTTACTTATTTTATGCTTGTTTACTTCTCTTTTTAATTCGTTCCAGAGGTTTTCTATTGGGTTTCGGTTCAAGCTACATGAAGGCCAATCGATGACATCCACGGAATTATTAGAAAACCATGCTCTCGTTGCTCTCGCGGTATGCTTGGGGTCATTGTCCTGCATAAATTTCCATGTCATAGGCAATTCTCCATCAGCAAAAGGCAGCATTACATCTTCAAGGAGATTAATGTAGCTGTGGGCGTTCATTACACCTTCTATGCGGTGTAACGGACCGATTCCTGTGTATGACATACAACCCCATAGCATGATACTTCCTCCTCCATGTTTGAGGGTGACAGTGGCGTATTTACGGTTGAATGCTTGAGTTTTTGGCCGTCGAACATATTGCTTTCCATCGGAACCGACTCTGTTGATTTTTGTTGCATCACTCCACAATATTTTTTTCCACTATGAGATGTTCCTATTCTCATGTTCCCTGACAAAAGCTAACCTAGCCTTTCGGTTTTTTAATGATAGCAATGGCTTTTTCCTAGCCGAACTTCCAAAAAGCTGGCTCTCAGTCAATCGCTCTCTAATAGAGCGTGCTGAAAGTGCGTTTGGGTCCTCGCCGAAAACTTCCTTTCGTATTTCTTTTAAGCTCATAAATGGATTTTTTTTTTTGCAGCTCGAACAATTAGCCTATCCTGCGCTTCAGTCGTTTTACGAGATCTTCTCCGTCTTGCTACGAGTTCTGTGGTTTAATGTTTTTCTACATATTTTATACCACTGTTTTAGAGCAATTAAGCTTTTTTGAAATTTCTTTATACGACCACCTTTCATTATTTCGAAGATTTATTATCGATTTTCTCATGTTTTTTGTACAGCGTTTTTTTCTTTCCCATATCTCGTCCAATGTCTTAAAACAAAGCAAGAACTTATAATTCCGTTTACTTTCTAACAAATTATTATATTTACCAACAAATATTTACATTTAAGACGAAATTATACAAAAAGAAACAAATCGTTCATAATTTCATCGCCAATTGAAAGAGGATAAATTTGACTTAAGAACCAATTTAAACCAATGTATATGGATGGAAAATTCGACTTAACCCTTCCAAAGCAGTATATTATAATTCTGAGTAGTAAACACCCCCAACCTACTTCTCGATATTCACAGAATATCCGAATACAAATAGGAGGTACTACGATTAGACCACAGGACAGGATGAAATATCTTGGGGTCATCTATACCCCAAAAATGAATTTCATCAAACATGTGACCCACATTCTTCAAAGGGGCCTCGGTCAGTCTAAGCAACTGCACAACATCTTGAAGTGGAGCAACAAAGTTGACACCAAAGTTAAGCTCCTCTGCTACGAAGGTTGCCTCTTATGTTTCGGGATTTGGCAACCCTAGTGTTGCAATCCGGCAATTGACAGCTCTGTCGTAAAGTTGGACATTTTTGAGGTTATACGCACTCAGAACGTTTTGACATACGAGCGCTATTTGTGTTGTTTACAGTAACTTAAAAGATTCATCTCGGCCCAAAAATGGAATTAAATCGTCAACATTTTCGTGCGATTATTTTTTACAACTTTCGGCGTGGATTAACTCAGCAACAGTGCATGGATGAACTTAATTCAATTTTTGGCGATGAAGCTCCATCAAGGACCAGTGTTTATCGATGGTATGGTGAATTCAATCGTGGTCGTAGTTCACTCCAAGATGAATTTCGTGAAGGTCGTCCAAAATCAGTTGTTGTTCCGAAAACCATTGATGCTGTGCGCGAACTGATATTGGAAGATCGTCATGTGACCTATCGTGAGATTGAGACAACCTTAGGCGTTAGTGGGACCAGCATACATTCAATATTGCATAAACATTTGACTGTCAAAAAATTTGTTCGCGTTGGATCCCACACAATTTCTCAATCGCCCAAAAAAAGGCTCGTGTCAATTGGTCGAAAGAAATGCTCAAAAAATACGGTAGCGGTGCTTCGAAAGACGTCTATGACATCGTGACAGGTGATGAATCGTGGATTTACGCGTATGACCCCGAAAGTAAACAGCAGTCGATTGTCTGGGTGTTTCAAGATGAGCCAAATCCAAAAGTTGTTCGCGCACGAAGCACTTCCAAGCAAATGGTCGCCTGTTTTTTCGGAAAAACTGGACATGTCGCAACCGTACCACTAGAACAACGCAGAACAGTCAATTCTGAGTGGTACACAACCATTTGTTTGCCAGTTGTCTTCCAAGAAATCAGGAAACCAACCGCCGAAGACGGATCACTCTTCACCACGACAATGCGAGCTCTCACACATCGTCTGCGACAACTGCATTTTTGAGCACCCAAAACATCGATTTGATGGGTCATCCGCGGTATAGTCCTGGCTTGGCACCGAATGACTTCTTTTTATTCCCGTACGTAAAAAACAAACTGAGAGGTCAACGTTTTTCGACACCTGAAGAAGCGGTTGCTGCATTCAGAATGCATGTGTTGGAGATACCTCAATCAAAGTGGCAAAAGTGTATAGATCTTCATGGGGAATATTTTGAAAAACAATAAAGTGATTTTCGATGATCAATATTTGTTTTTGTTCTCTAATCCCGAAATATAAAAGGCAACCCTCGTATAAGCAGCTAATCCGATCTGGAATATCATACGCCTTTCCCATATGGTCCTGCATATCTTCGGCCCAAATGGAAAGACTTCGAGTTTTCGAAAGGAAACTCCTCAGGAGATGAATCAACCACTTTAGACGGCCTGACTGTTGTCATTACCCGAACTCTCACCTATACGAATGTGCCTCCATTATCCCTTTCGACGAGTACTTGCTACAATTAGCATACAAGTACCTCGAAAGCATTCAGAACAGCGAGAACCCACTTGTACGGGAGTCTTGCGTTCTTGACCCTTCTCTCTCTCGATCTCTTCGGATCAGACCACTAAAATTTCTTCTTCAGTACAAAACTGAAGAAAGCACCCTTCCCAACAACATTTTCCTTTATAATAGAGGATTGCTGAACCCATCCCATAGGGTCTGCTGCTGACACACTACAAACACGCACGCACAGTACAAGCCAGCACAAACACACACACACACACACACACACACACCGACCAAACCGCAGATTATCAGACGACAAAGACGTGATCTGCGTTTACTACCGCACTCAAGACCTACCGGCCTTGTACGACCATCCCTCCATTCAGGTTGTTAGAGAACAATTGAACTAACACTGACCACACTTCTTTAGGAACCTCCTTCCCCTTTCTTTTCAGATATCTTGAGACCGAGCCCAACATCTTCACGGATGTGGATGATTCTGGTTATCGCAAGATGACCAGAAGCCAGAGACAAGATGAAGGACATATTTGTCCTTGTCTCCCTAAAGTCGGTCTCTCGCCACCCCATTTTTTTTTTATTTAAACCAGTGTACATGTACAATAACTTTGGTAATTGCTGTTTTACATGAGAATATAGATAGATGAAGGAAGGAATAGCGGTACTTTTCATGATGGTTGTCATCTCTCATAATTGATGCAACGGTGTTACCAGGTGCTAAAATCGTTCTTAATTAGTTCGCCGCAACTGTATATATATATATATATATATATATATATATATATATATATATATATATATATATATATACATATATATATATATAAAGTGGCACAAAATTAATCAGTGTCGGAAGATGTTATAATTTTTGCAAATGGCCTCGTAGGTCAATCATATTTGACATTTGTGAACTAGAGATCATATCTGACATTTGTGAAATAGAAAAAATTGTAAAGTTCCAAATAAAGATCTCCAACTCTCAAAATCATTTTTAATAATTTAATAAAGAAGTAATTCAAAAACAAAATTGGATGATTAATTTTGCGCCACCTTGTATTTATGTATATATATATATATATATATATATATATATATATATATATATATAAGGTTCTCGCTACTTTTTTATGAAAATGCATTATTGTGAAAAAATGGTTACAAACAAATCATTCGAAGTATTGCCTAACGCTAGCTAGATTATTTTCCCATCTTCCTGGCAGAGCTCTGTTGCCGTTAAGGTAAAAGTGTTCTCTTTTTTTTGAAGTCTTCATATGCTGATCACCCCGACCAAGGGACAAGTAATAATCGGAGGGGTCAATATACGTGGAATATGGCGGGTGGGGTAGGATTTCCCATTTGATCGTTTCCAGGTAGGTTTTAACGGGTTTGGCAACGTGAGGCCGAGCGTTGTCAAGCTGTAGAATAACTTTTCATGCCTCTGTTCGTATTATGTCCGTTTTTCGGGCAGTGCTCGGCTCAGTCGCATCAATTGAAGTCGATACCGTTCCCCAGTGATGGTTTCGTTCGGTTACAACAGCTCATAATAAATAACATTGACCTGGTCCCACCAACTACACAGCATAACCTTCGCAGCGTGAATATTCGTGCGAGCCGACGACATAGAAGCATGGCCGAGCAGTCCCTCATCACTTTCTTTCCTTTGGGTTGCTGCACTCGTCACAATGCGATGAAGAAATTCCTTCCTTTTTTGCCGCTGGGGCCGTAGTTCACAGGCGAAGCAACGACGCTCAACGTCCCCTGTCTTGAAATCATAAGGAACCCAAGTTCCTTGCTTTTGAATCATTACCAACGCATGCAATCGCATGGAAATGGCTTGGCGGGTAACTCCGAATGCTGATGAGAGCTCTTGTTGCGTTTGGTGTGGATCCTTATCAGTGTCTTCGAAGGTTTTCGGCGTTCCTTCCAGCGGACGGTCGTCAACATCGAAATCACCGGCTTTGAATCGACGGTACCAATCACGGCACGTTGTTTCACTTAGATCAGCATCTCCGTAAACTTTGTGGAGCTCTCAATGCCCTTCAGCCGCCGTTTTCTTCGAATGAAAGGAGAAAATCAACAGTTCCCACAAATGGCGATTATTTAACACAAAATCAGACATTTTCACACAACCAAAAGTATATAACATCAAATCAAAATCACTACTGTATCAAAGCGGTTTGTTTACAGAATGTCTAAGCTTGGTTCATGACAGCGGGAACTTAGTTGCGCAGCCAATATATCTATATATCTCTATATATATATACATATATATATATATATATAAATATATATATATATATATATATATATATATATATACAAACATCTATATACATACATATATATAAATATATATATATATATATATATATTTATATATATATATGTATATATATATATATATATATATAAATATATATATATATATACTTATCTCAAGAGAGGCGAACCGATATGCCACCGGCCCCCGAAGATGCGACCAGGTTGTAACGCTCCGAAAACACTCGCGAGTTATAGTTTTTTTGTATTCGATGAAACTAAAATCACGTCACCAAGGGAACGGCGACCAAATCTTCCTTTTACACCAAAATTTAAGAAATCAAAACCCCGAGTCTTTCTTTGACTTTCATCCATTTTAATGGTTTTTCTTCTTTTTTTTTGTCTCTTCTAATTCCCTTAGAGAATTTTTCTTTTTTGTTTCTTAGCTCTATCTTAATTATTTAACAATATTGGTTTTCACCTTGAGTACCTTCTTAATACTACTTATTAGTTTCACGTTTAATTTTCACAATCTTCTTCAAGCATAGGTTTAGTATACACTTTATTTGTCTTTCTGTTTTACATCATTTACCAATTTCTTCTTTTTCTTTACTGTATCGGCTTTTCTTTGAGATTTTAGAGAAACCCGAACTGCACCAACACTCAAGCTCCACTCACCACTTATTAATGTAACACTTTATTCTTACAGCTTTCTTACTAGCAAAAAAGTTAGTTTGTATTTTACTCGTCCTTTGCGTTACACTATCTACTACTAATACTTTCTTTTTTCTTTAGCGATTTTTTTCTTTGGAAATGTAAAGGATCCCGAACTGTACTGACATTCAAAACTCCGTAATACAATTTTGTCTCTTGGACGCTCCCGGCTCATTAACTTCACTCAAGATTCACCACCAGACTGCCTCCTATCTTGTTCCTGCCTCTTTTCGTTACCTCGAGGTCAACACCTCTCGATAATAAAACCAGGATTTTGCGTCACTTTCTCTCTCAGTCCAGTGGGGTTACACTGCTGGCTACGGCGCAAATAAAGTGCTCGTAACTTGATCACTCGGGAGTAAGAAATGTGGCTATTCTAACAGACACACGTGAACACACAACCATAGTGAAGAACAGATCGCCAAAAGAGAATTGAAAAAAGATTATCGGAGTCGTTTACCAAAGCACTAGCACATCAATCCACAGTTTAAGAGTTGAAACATCCTTCGTGGACGTAGTCTGCTAGTTACTTCGTTGGTTTTAACTTTCTCATAATGTGTGTTCGAATCACGTTCTTTACTTTGTGGCAAAACGCTGTAGTATTATAGTTAAAGTTCCGTATCATAAATGATTTAGGGGTTGAAGATGTCTTGAAAATGTGAACACAATTGTAAAGCAGTATATCCTGACATAGACTGTAGAGTTATCATTTGCTTTGCTTATAACGTCACGGACTCGCATTTTATAAGAAATATTGGAATACTTCAAGCCAACAAATTATGTTTATTATTCTCTTTCAGAAATGTTTGCTAAGAAACGTCCGATTTTCGAATTTCAGTTCCCTTATTGTATACCACTGGTTTCGATAAACAAAGTGGTTTACACTTTGTAAAGGTATATAATTCTTTTTTATTCGCCTAAGAACAATCAGTAAACTTAAACATGTTCCTCATCAATTCCCCTACACCTATCTAATATCCATTCACGAGATGCCATTCGGAATCTTATCGTCCGTTGTTATCTCATCACATATCCCATCTGCCCATTTGCTCAAATGCACATTTACACCGAAAATAAAACCTTTTTACGACTGCATCGTAAAACTTAAACAATAAAATCAGGAAAAGCTTCTATTTCCTTGGTACATCCCCAATTATCCCCACTGGTGTGCTGTCTAGAACTAGAAAAATTCAAATTGCATACGCAATCAACACCGATAAGTCTATACGGCGCCAGTACTATTATCAGATCATATCTGGGTTTAACCCACATTTAAACGGGTCCTCCGGTGCAGTGAGAAAGATCATAAAACACCACAGGCGGTCACAGCGGACATGCGACACTCCATCCAAGTCGCCCACTCACATCCTGGACCATTTGCTGCCAGCCCATATCAAGGTAATTGCTTTAATTTGTATTTGTCGCCTGTCGCTGCCCGGGGACCGTCAATGCGAATGCACTCAATCAAAATGATTATTAGCCCTCAATCAATGGACACACCGACCGTATCAAAATATTTTCGTTACTTCGTTTACGTTCCGCCGCGGTGTACAGATGATAAAATTCCGATGGAGATCCGCATACACGCGCACAGTATTTTATTGATACTTAATCCGCGCAAAGTACACAACGAACACGATCTAATCGATGCGATATCTAAACGCAACTCTTATGGGGAGCAGAGTCTGGGGCAGCCAGACTGTAGACGGGATAGGCTTGGGCCCAGCAGGTAGACCCGGTCAATGGAGATCTCGTTCTCAAATCGAATTCACCTCTTATGACTTTCCTATTGTTGTTGTTGTTGCTGTTGTTGTAGTTGTGGTTGGTGGTGGTTTTGATGTTGCTGTTTAGAGCGCATTCGATTTAGAACAATTCCTAAGATACAAGTCGACTTGCCAGAGTAGTCAACTCCAATCTTCAGCTTTGAATAATTAATAATAAATTACACCCACATTTCGTCAATGGAACCGTATGCGGCCCCGGCAGGGACGCCACCTTCACGGATGTAATTCCGAGAAATCCGACTGTCCAGAGCGAGAAGAATTGAGTAATCCAATTTGGGTAAATTACCTGATTACCTGACTGTGGTGTGCTGGCGAAGCCTTTTCCTGTTCTCTTTTAGAGAAAGCAGTGCTGGCAGAGGGGACATGGGTTTTAATGGGGAACAGGCAATTAAAAGGTAAAATTTGTTGCTGTTGTGCAAGTAATGGTCTGACGAGCCCCATCCGTCGGTAGGTGTGTCCCGAGATTCATTTAAATACCAAGTAATGGATTGGTGTTTGCTTTCTTGTAATTTTGTACTGATCCGCGGGGAGGGATCGGATAAACGGCATTAGCGCACGCTTACTCCATTTATGGAACGATATATTGGGGCACATTGGAAGTTTTGGGCGAACCTGGGTGGAGTATTATGCACAAAAAGTGTGGATTAATTATTAATCTCAGATTTCACTTCATAAGGAAAGTGGTACTAAAGCAAAGGAAATCGCTGTACCCATTGTAGCTGATTCAGGTTTCTCAACTACAATTCGCACACTTATAATGGATTGTCAGTAGCTGTGATAAATTCTATGAAGTAGGGAGGGTGAAATGCGAAGAGGAAGTTATAGAAAGGTGTTGATGAATATTCGTTGTGAAAGCTAAGTTTGATCCAGTTATGTGCCTTTCGTCTGAAGAATAATCATGATTCTCAATTTTTCGCTAAGTGCACTCGTTTTTTTTTTGTTTTTGTTTTGTAATGTATTTACTTTTTAAAAAATAAGAAAAATTCGTACATTTATAGATTGCATTCTGATGGGTATTTTCATAATAATATTTGATACACGCGAGCACTCTGAAATATATTGTTGAAAATGCTGCGTGCATCGCCGAGGCAAATTGGGACGTCTAAAATCGAAATTGAAACTCAAAGTCGTGTTGATTGTTCTAATCTTTACAAGATTATAAATATTGCATTAAAATATATCTACAAAATATACTTACCCATAAGGGGTGTCCGCTCAAGTCAATCACTGAAAAGAGAATGAAAGTCAGTTATGCGGTCCTTTATATAAGCTGCATCCTACGAAGGTATCTCGTTTTTTTGTCAGGTGAACGAGACATCATGTAAATTAACACCATGCGAGAATCGGTAGTCCATTTGAAGAAATGATACCTCCTTTCAAAGGGTGCACGATTGTAAAGAGAACTATTAATCTGATTTTAGGTTCAATCGTTTGAGACATTTTCATGTTTCGATCTCGGAAGACTCTTGGTGACTAGCATCGGCTGGTACACAAGCTTGGCTGATGTGTACTCCATTGCTAGAATCCTGATATCTGGTATTTCGCGAATATAGTTAAGACGATCGTCAATGTGTTTTGTTCTGGAACGGAAAACGACACTTTTGTACGGTGTTTTTTGTTTTTTAATATACTTCTCTCGGGAGAGGCGAACCTATAGCACCGACTCGGCGCTCCGAGATGCCACCAAATAACTATTGCACTTCTTTTTAAACAGTTGCAGGTTGTAACGCTCCAGGAACACTTGCGCGGGGAAGGAACGCCACAGCTTCCCCGCTCTGTAACGGAACGAGTTCTGACGCAGGGATGTTCGTGGCGTAGGGAGATGAACCACAAATTAGCGCGATCCCCCAAATTGTCTTGTAGAGCGCATATAAATCGAATTGCGCGGAACAATACCACGAATCTCCGTAGAATAGTACCCGTGATAATATCTGTGAAACAGACAGAGGTGCGCTATGTGCCTTCGATGTGATAGCGACTCTAGTCCCGATGTCAGCGCCTTGTCCCCTATCGGGCGGATCGCTCGTCTCTGTATGCTCTCAAGTAGGTCAAGGGTATGTTTAGGAGCAGAGCTCCAAACAAGAGAGCAGTATTCGAGCACCGGACTAATTTGGGATTTATACAGAAGAAAAAGTTGGGCTGGAGTGAAATATTTCTTGGCTCAAAAACTATAACTCAGTTTTCCTTAGGCGGACTTGGCGATATTCGCCACGTATTTATGGCACGATATATTCCCACAGACCGTGGCGGCGAGCAATTTCAAACTTTCCAAAGATTCGAGGGCCTGGCCATTCATCATCAGCTGTGGAACCGATGATATGTTTTTCTTTGTGAATGTTGTATATTGTGTCTTTGTTGCACTGAAGTCGACTAGATTGGCCTTTCCCCACTGCAGGACTTTATCCAGATCCCGATTCAGAAAGTCGTTCTGGCTTGATCTCAGCTGGTGTGACGTTGATGCACTAATAACCCGATCACTCGGGAAAGAGGTAATAAGTGTACTATCATTCGCTAAACTGAACACTATGTGACATAAAAACAAGGTTGAAGCCAAAATAGGACCTTGAGGGACCCTGCAATTACCAGGATACGGATCTGAACACTCACTGTGCACAACAACCCGGATCGATCGATTTTCGAGGAAGCTCTTTGTCCAGTCGCAAAGCTGCTGGGAAAGTCCGTCTGCACGAAGTTTGGTCAGCAATACCTTGGAGATATCCAATGCGACCATCACGAGGAGAATAATCTCTGTGGCCGACTCCGTGCATGCGTTAACATCGGATTATCCAAAGCACACCTCCGAGCACGGAAAGGATGCGATGAAATCTCGCAAATCGTTCCAGTTAGCGGCTCCATACCTCCATACATGGCGAAGCTGCCTAGGTCGGTTATTCGCTTGAAATGCAAGTTGTTGCACGACTGATACCAAGCAGTGACTTGAGTATCCCAATGGCGCAGCAACCTCCACGGTATAAATGCTCGGCTCGGATGTCGAAAACCGATCCATGGTGTTCGCATAATCACTTCGGGCATCCGGCACTCGCGTAGGTTCTTCCACGAGTTGAATGGCATTGTGGCTAACAGCGAACATCTCCTCCAGCTTCCCAGTCACGTCGATTTTGTTAGAATGTACCAACCAGCCGGAATTGTGTACATTAAAATCGCCAAGGACGACAACTTCAGACGTCGGGTGGTTAATCTGGATCCAGCCAACTGTACGTGAAAGATGTTCGAAAAATGTTGCGGTCGATCATCATTCGGAGAGCGGTAAAGACAACAACGAAATTTAACGGAATTCCTCAGGACAACCCTCAACCGCATGATGTCCATGTTATTGGCTTCCAACGCCTCCATCCTTCGGTAAGCCAGATTAAACCGCGCGAAGACCTAAACTCTGCCCTCAGAACGGAATCTCGAATGAAAGTCGTATCCTGAGCAACGAAGATATGTCGAATCAGTTAATGAATCGACCTGGGTCTGTTACGTGCGGCTTTCACCACCCCCATAATTTAATTGTTTTTAATATAATTTTGTTTTAATATAGTTTGATGGTAAGGTGGTGGAAGAATAGCACGATCCACATATGAGTGTTCGAACACGCCCCGATTCGAGTGTGGATCGTGGGCGGGTTCGAGTTCGATTTTCGGAGTGGATGTTGAGGGAGAGCGAGAGAGAGCAGGAGGAATCTTAAATTCGGTTTTTTTTGGTTCCGTTGTGGACGGTTCTTTTTGAATACAGTTGGAAGATTTTCGAGTTGTCAGTTGATTAACAGTGGAAGAGGAAAAGAATCAGAAAAAAGAAGTCATCCCGTTTGTAAAAGAATAAAAGAATCAAGTTAAAATTGAAAAGTGGCTATGTTTGTCTTTTCGTTAAATTGAAAATTAAAAAAGTTAAGCTAAAGTCGAAGGGTTGCGTTGTTTGCTTTTTTTTTTTGATAAACGAAAGATTAAAAAAGAAAAAATGTTTTCCTGGAAGTGCTGCTAAGTTTTGGTCCGGCAGAGTACATCTAAATAACGCTGGGAGTCACGCTTGGTGTCGGAAGATATCCATTTGATAATCGAGTTTCATCAACCACTTACGCAAGTGCGGGAAGATCTTCTAATGGATTCTACACAAGGAGGGGTTTCATAAAGAGGCTTCCGACTCACAAAGCTAAGAACGTTGCGGAAATAGTCAGCCCGAATCCAGGTAACCCTTTTATTATACTTTAATTTCTGTGGCGGAAGACGCTACAGGTCTCAGTTAGGGCAGGGATATAAGGTTTCGCTGTTTGCAAATATTGGTGGGCGGCGTTTACATTCGTATTGGTGAAACTGATGCCCCTGATATTACAAAATGCCGTTATCAGTCTGATAGAGAGTTCGAGAACGAACCCGATTATGTGATGAGGAATTTCTTAAAGTTGGGTTATTTAACATAATATCTGCATGATATTCCCCCTGACCCAGTCCCCCACCCGGAGATCCGAATGGGAAACTAGTTTACCTCCAGAATTCTTTATTTCAGAAGGTGCCATCATGACTTATCTCCGTATCAGTCCGCGCCATCAGCCATACATCCGAAACGCCGTCGAAGATTTCTCCCGACGATATCGCGGAATGTACAGCGTGACGGACTGGTATCTCTCCTTGGGACCGACTACCACCTAAACCAACCTTTTCGCGAACCGGTCCGTCAGCTAATTTCAGTCAAGGGATTTCTTTCGACTACTTCACGGAACCTATAGCTTGATGAGGTGGTACTTCACTAGGCGGCAGAGCGTTGGAACCCCACTTACCACTCGGCCTTTAGTCGGGTCTTGCGACAAGCCGGCCTTGGTGTGAGTATATTCTAAGGTCCTACTCACAGATTATTGTCGTTGAAGGTGTTTAACCTTCTTGGCAGGCCGAATCCTATATAGCCGATCAGGCTTCAGATAAACACGACCTTTTCTTCTATATCTGTACTCAGCTTCTGTTGAAGAGGTGCCATTTTTTGCTTTTGAGATATATGAGGTATATCTGGTACACTATCTATCAGTCAGACAGTTGGTACCATCACCATCGGCATATCCTGTGAGACATTATCCACCGCTCATATTTCGACATCCGCAGTTTGTTTTAAGTACCACAGCACACGTTTGGCTACCTCACCGTGATTGGCGTCGAGATAACAGCCGAACTGTCTTAGATTACTGCGAGTGTGATATCGAGCAAATACATCAATGATCCGGTTTCTGTAGGGCAGATGTTTCTCTGGTTCGTTTTTATTTTTCTGCAGCTGTTCACTCCAGCGGAGTACTCACGAGCTTTGAATCGTGCATTTCAAAACGACTAAGAATCTCTCTTATTTACCACGTTTAGGTTTTTCCTACCACATCCTTGTCCTTGTTACAGTAAATTCCTTAGGGAGCGCGTCTCCTTGTCCTTAAAGGGACGGGAGTCACTTTATTAGACTGCTCTCTAGTTGCTCGGTGCGATCGCCACAGTGCTTATTCAGGCCTGAGGGAAGAGTGACAACCGATTGTTGAGTAGGGGGCCTAACTGGATCGCTGTCAAGATGAAGAAGGTTGATTCAAAACACGTTTTGCTTGCTTTTGTTTTTTTATTTATATTCCTACTTACAGATCTTTTATACTGTGACGCATATGACAATCAGTACTAGAATATTGTAGACAGTCCAAAACAAAGTAATAGAATATTCTAGAAACTACTGGAAAACTGGAGACGATGGGCAGTAGAAAATTCGAGGCAATGGAACGGACGGAAACGAAACGCCGAATCAGAATGAGGAAACGGTATAAATACGTCGCACGCAGATCAGAGTCAGGAGTAAAAAGTAAGAAGTAAGCAGTCAAAGACGCGATAAGTACGGAAGCGACAACTCAAGAAATCGTTAAGTGTTCGGTAAAAGTAACGGTTATTATTAATGGATTAATAAAGTTTAGATTAATTCAAAATCGATTTAACGGCTCTTATTTATTAAAAATAATTAATCTAGCTCGCTACAATACTTTATTACAAAATTGTCCCATTTGAATTTGGAGCGTTGGAGAATGACAGAGATAAAAAAAAGTGGCGGGAGGCCGATTTAAATGAAACAGGGGCAAATGTGTTCTTCATCTTGCGATAACCAGAATCATCCACGTCCGTGGGGATATTGAGCTCCATATTAACATATCTGAAAAGGAAAGAAAGAAAAAAATAAAACAAAAAAAAAAAATTATCACATATTTGAAGCTGCGAAAAGTGCATGGGGTTCCTTAATAGATGCCAAAGATACTTCACTCCATCCAGCCTGGCCACTATTTCATCATCATCATCGGCACTACAAGCGGGATCCGGTCTTGGGCTTATTTAACAAATCTCTTCACCGGTCCCGATTTCGAGCCGAGGTTATCCAGTTTGGCACTCCCAGGCTCTGGGCGTCCTGGTCTAGGCCATCCCTCCATCGCAGACAAGGTCTGCCGCGCTGTCTCCTTCCATACATCCTGCCACAAAGGTTTTCCGGGCAGGTTCCTCTTCGCCCATTCGAGCTAGGTGTCCCGCCCACCGGAGTCTACCGAGCTTGATTTTTCTTAAAACATTAGTTTCAAGGTAGATTGCGTACAACTCATGGTTGTAGCGTCTCCGGAATCTTCCTCCCTCACATACAATTTTCCTTAAGACCTTCCGCTCGAACGCGGCTAAAAGTTCAGAGTGCCTTTTATTGAGCACCCAGGTCTCGGATCTATACATGAGTACTGGTAAGACTATGGTCTTGTACAGTAGTAGCTTGGATGTTCTGGATAAATTTCGGGATTTAAAAAGCCTTGATAGACCATAGTAGGTTTTGTTGGATTTGATCAGCCGTTCACGTATTTCTTCTTCCATATTGTTATCGGCTGATACTATTGACCCAAGGTAGTTAAAGGATTGCACTACTTCAAATTCGTGCTCCACTACCCTGATAGTTTGACCAACGTTAGGTCTTCTCTTCGCAGAAGTTGCCACCATCTACTTAGTTTTCCCTCATTAATGTGCAGTCCTAGTTTTTGTGCCGTCTGCTCGACCTGGGTGAAGGATTCCTGTACCGCCAATTCGGTTCTACCGATGATGTCGATGTCATCTGCGTAGGCAAATATCTAGCTGGACTTGGTGATAATAGTCCCTCTAGTTGCGACGCCAGAGTCACGGATTGCTTTCTCCAACGCCAGGTGGAAGAGGAGGCAGGTCAGGCCGTCCCCTTGTCGGAGTCCATTAAAGATGTTTATTGGTTTGGACAGCAATCCCGCTATTTTCACTTGACTAGTTACGATGGTCGTGGTCAACCTACAAAGTAATATCAATTTGTTTGGAGTGCCGAATTCTCTCATGGCATTATATAGTTCTACCCTGGCTATGCTTTCGTAGGCGACGTTAAAGTCTATAAACAGATGATATAATTATCATCATTAGCACTACAAGCGGCAACCGGTCTTGGCCTTATTTAGCAAGTCCTGAGGCTTGTTAAATTTTCCGTAATGATTTGTTTTTTCCGGGCAAGGTCATTAGTCTTGCGCCAGAGGCTCCCCGACGGGGAATCGAACCCCGGTCTCCCGCGTGACAAGCGGGTATACTAACCACTATACTATCGAGGAGCAAACAGATGATATAATGGAATGTTAAATTCCCGACATTTGCCTGCCTAAGGGTGAATATCTGATCAATTGCTGATTTGCCGGGGACGAAGCCACACTGATATTGACCAATGATGGCTTTAGCGTATGGGGCTACCCGATCTTGTAGGATAGTGGAGAATATCTTATAGGCGGTACTCAGCAATGCTATATCCCATATAGTTGCTGCACAGTGTGATATCTCCCTTCTTATGTAGGGGGCAAATTATACCACAACGCCAATCTTCTGGCATCTCATCTTGCTCCAATACGTGCATCACGATCTCATGAATTGCGTGATGTAACGCTGTCTCTCCTTGCTTGGTCAGCTCAGCTGGTATGCCATCAGCTCCAGGGGCTTTATTTGATTTGAACTGTCTTATGGCTTTTAATGTTTCTTCAATGCTTGGTGGCGGCAGCATTTGGTCTTGATCTTGCATTGGTGGAGCCTCCAATTCTTCTGTGAGCTGACCATTTAGCAATTCATTGAAGTGCACTTGCCATCGCTTCAGAATGCCTTTAGGATCGGTGATCAGATTACCCTCTTTATCCTTGCAGTAAGTGCAGCGTGGTGTGTACCACGTCATACTACGGATTATTTGGTAGGACTTCCGAGCCTGTTGCGGACTTCGCTCTCTACTTTTCTCTATTTCACAGACAAGGTTATTTTCCCAGGCACTTTTCTTTTGTCTGTGATGTCTCTTTTCTGATTTTCTGAGTTCTTTGTATTTCTCGTCGCGCTCCCGCGTCCTATGAAACTGCTGCATTGCCCGGTATGCAACATTCTTACGTTCTGTCGCTAGTTTGCACTCATCATCAAACCAGTCGTTCCGATCTCTACGACTACTACCTAAGATGGAGTTGGCAGTACTAATGACAGTATTCTTAAGGAATGTCCATTTCTCTTCTACGCCCGGCAATCTGGTCCCAGGACTTACTCTCCCTCCATCGAGCTCTTCGAGAGCGAGTCTTAACGCATGACCAAATGTGTTATTGGTATTCTCATTGCGTAAGGCAGCCGTGTTGATTCGAACCTGATCCGCGGATGCAATACATCTCCGTAAGGCAATCCGCGCTCGGAAAACTGTACCAACAAGATAGTGATCCGAGTCGACGTTGGCACCTCGGTACATTCGTACCGTCATCAGGCTCGAGGAGTGGCGGCGATCTATCAACACGTGGTCAATTTGGTTGCGAGTGGCTCCATCATGTGATACCCAGGTGGCTTTGGGGATATCTTTACGCGGAAACCTGGTACTCGCAAGGACCAAGTTTTTCGATGCTGCCAGTTCGATGACTCGTAGTCCATTGTCATTAGTGTTCTCATGCAAACTATGGGAACGTGTGTAGTGCCTGAAAACCGGCTCCCGACCTATTTTTGCATTCAAATCCCCAAGAACGATTTTTACATCGTATCTTGGGCAGGCATTGAGGTCCCGTTCGACTTTCTCGTAGAATTCTTCTTCTTCGTCGTCAGGGGAGGTCTGTGTAGGTCCGTGAACGTTTATGAGGCATATGTTCTTAAACTTGCCTCGCACGCGAAGAGTGCATAGTCTTTCATTTATTGCATTAAAGCCGATGATGGCAGGTTTCAGTTTTTGGCTGACTAGAAAGCCTACTCCGAGCACATGGTGTTTTGCATGACAGCTATAATAAATGTCAAACTCGTTTCTTTGAATAACACCACTCCCCGTCCATCTTATTTCTTGTAATGCTGTTATGTCAGTCTTATATTCGGACAGGGCATCGGCTAGCTGCTGCGCAGCTCGAGCTATGTATAGTGAGCGGACGTTCCATGTAAAAATTCTTAAATTCTTAATTTTACACTATTTACAAGGCGTATATTCGTCCAAAGATGGAGTTCAACTCCCATGTTTGGTCAGGCGCATCCAAAACTGGACTACACGTGCTCGACAGGATACAAAACCGAGCAGTGAAACTTATTGGGGACTCAGCCGTAAGTCGATCAATTCCCTCGTTAGAACGTAGGCGCAACGTATCATGCCCATGCCTTTTCTATTGCTATTACCATCGTTATTGCTCGACTGAACTTGCTGAATGTGTTCCGTACTTGCGATACCCGTCAATCTGAGAATGCGTATCAGTTCACGTTGAAAGTGGCCATCAGGCGCATAAATAAACATAGAAGGTCGTTCTTTAGCCGAACCACACGAATATGGAATATGGAATGTTTTGTCTGATCATGTGTTTCCTGGGCGTTGTGATGTCCAGACATACAAGACCAATATACATCGAGACCTCCTTTTCTTATCTAACTCCTCTTCATCCGCTCGCAATATGCTCTGACATTTAAGGGTACTTCAAAATCCCCGTTTGTGCGCGTTAGTGTAAAAAAACTCCATGATCTGACCTCTGATAATCTATTTCAGTTAAAATAAGTAAATTTTTTTTCAGTTAAATAGTAAGTAGGATTTATTGCCTTTTTATGTAATGAGGGATTTTTGTTATTGCAGTTTTATTTTTTGTCGTTGGAAATTTTTTGCCATCAACATCTTCCCAATTTGTTTTTTCTTGAAAGTTGTTTTAGAGTTCTTAATTTAAAAAAAAATTAAGCGGCTAATCCTGAAAGTAGGCAAACAGAACTGATCAGAAAGCAAAAAATCCTTGTATCCTTGACTTTTGTCTCCATCCAATTAGGAAATTTTGTGTTACGGATTTGTTTTTCGCACATAGAATTGAGGCCATGTTTGACATGCTCTGTATCACTAAATTCTATACTCGATCACGGTACAATTTAGCACGAGTTGATTAAAAAATGATCAAAATTGTTGGTATCAAAACGCGTCAAAAACCGAAAGTGGGAAGCCTCCAGGCTTGGCATGCTACTCGGTTCCCTCGTCAACCCCATCGCTTTGGTTCTGCAATGCGTATTATTCTAATACTGAGACGTTTCACCTGAATTGCTTTCGCTCAGGTTCGGCGCTAACAAAACTCGCTGCAATGGCTATATTTTGCAGACTACGAAATAAAATAGTAGTAGTAAAATAGTAATCGGATAAAATGTATTGTACAGTATTTCTTAAACATTCTTGAAGGGCCGTTCTTTGTCGAAGTGTAAATCACCACAGTTGGAAATGAAAACCTCTTTGTATCGCATGATTTAAATTTACGATTTATTTAGTCCTTTAGCAAAAAAAAATTGTTTTATATTTTTTTCCGTTTTTCCTATTTTACTTAACCACAAATGTTATTCATGTAAGAACCGTTAATCGGCCATTTAGGTTTTAAAATCTCGTTCTCGCTTATACAAAACTAAGCACTTTCAATACAATAATACAAATAAGTAGTTCCTAAAAGTGAAGCACCGTTATTTTACAAAACCGGTGCCTGTTATTAAATCTAACCTCGTTCTACGGCTATTTACAAAATAATAAAAATTATCGAGATACTTGTGCAAACTCAATGATTTTGGCACACACTTCAATAACGAAAAATCATATTTACAGTGCGCAGGAAAAGTTTTCGAACGCATTGATTACATTATATCACAAAGTATAAATTAAATGAACTTGAGGAAAATTATTTTGTATGTGTTATATAGGCATCGTCACTATGTACATGTTCTTAGATCAATGAATCCAGACTTTTGTGTTTTTGTTCAAGGAATCAAAATGCCAAGCTACTAGTGGCTGGTGTCCAGTTCATCCTCGCTAGGACAATCATCCATTTCCATATCTATGAGTTCGTCTTCATCTTCATCGCAACTTGTTCCGTTAGTATTTGAATTCTTATCTGAGCCAGAGTGACCTTGCCCAGTTTGGCCGCCAGTACCTTTTTCATCTTCTTGCTGCATTCGCTTGTGTTTTGTACGGCGATTCTGGAACCACACTTTCACTTGGGTCTCTGATAAATTTAGGGATTGGGCCAGGGCCTTACGTTCGGCTCCGACCACATACTGGTTGGTTTCAAATGCGTGCTCGAGTTTTAACAGTTGCGACGGCGAGAATGCTGTTCGTATACGTTTTGGCTTGCGAAACGGTTGCAGAAGGAAATCTGAAATCAAGGAGAAAAAAAGTGATGGTGATGGTAAGTGTTTTGTGGACTTAAATTGAATTCAATTTTCGATTCGATTAATATTTAATGAGGTCTCTTTAACGAAGACCAGATAGCTAACGAGTCTAAGAGATATCTAATTGCTTAATTAGAGTGATGGCAACGTAGGAAGAGTTGTTTGACTGATTGAATTGTTAATTTTCATAAATTAACAGATAATTATCTGACGGATGTCGTGCAAGTTGTATTCGGCATTTTTGGGGTAATTAGCGTCAATGTCTGCAGAGTGGATTTACATCATGTTATAAAGTATTTGAAATCGATTCTTAGTATCGAAAATGATTGGATTTGATGCTTTAGATCAGATAACAGACATCCGGTGTCATGTTAAGTTATTTTCATTTTCTATTGGGAATCATGTGAGGTGCAAAGTCTAAAATGATGTGGCTGTCGCCCAGGCAGTGGTCTTATACACGTTTCGTAAAGATGACGCGATTATTTATTATGAATAACGATATCATGCCACACTTCCATCAATGACTCATTTCTTGGTGGGGAGCATGCGATAATGAGTTTGATGCGCAAACAAAGAACCCTAAAATAATGAGCAGATGAAAATGTCTGTGTTATATAAACACAGTTCAATAGAATTTCCGGAACCACTAGTTATATATCGTATGGTGAAAACATCCTATTGGCAAAATTTGGGCATGAGTTTTAGATTAAACTGATGTTGAACTAGTTATTGCACAGCTGTCTTTAAAAAACAGTTTATTAAAAATATTCGCCACTGCACAAGTCTCAAAATCAATGTGAAAGGCAATGGGGCATAACATAGCATGGGACCAGACAGTGTATTAAGCTTTAAGTAAACCAGATTTTAAGGAGAGGTTCACATCAAGAAGCTTTAAGAAATCGTTTTTTCATGTTTTGATAACTTGTCATCATCATCATCATCACCGGCACTACAACCGGGATCCGGTCTTGGGCTTATTTAGCAAGACTCAAGGCTTGTTAAATTTTCGATAATAATTTATTTTTACCGACAAGGTTATTGGCCCTGCGCCGTTTGATAACTTATAGTGTGTAGAATAACTCCCCAAAACCGTTTTTGTAAAAAATTGTTTATAAAAAAGTTACAGCATAACGAGGTCGTTTATTTTCCACTTCAAGGTGTCTTGTTCAGTAGGCTCTCAAATGTACGAGTATACTAACAGAGCAAATTGAAATAAAGCTAATGAGACATAGGACTATGGCGTTGGCGACGATAGTGAAGAACGTGTGACTCAAACCAACGCTATCACGGTTAGAATCACTAAAAAATAGAACCAAAGCTCAACGCATCAGACCACTGCTGCGTGTACGAATTCGACTTCTAAATTCAAGTACACTCAACTGATGTGGAATTGTTATGTTATCGCTGTGGTATACGGCTCTGATACTTTTTGCTTATTCGAATTTCCTTTCGGTGTCCTTCACTATTTGCTTGCATATTGTGTGTGTATCTGTTAGGAACGCCACAGACCTATAGAACCTGACATAGTAATTAGACCCGTTGGTGCCATCTGTAGGTCAGGGTGAAAACTTTTCACCCCATCCTCGTATAGCATTTTGAAACGTTAAACGCATTTTTCTCGAAACCATATTTTTCACATTGGTCTCCACGATATCTCCAAAACTACTTGACGGTTGGCCATTTTTTTTTTTCTTTTAAAGTCGATTTGAGTCATTGGAGCCCCTAGCACAATCAAGATGATATATCATTTTTTTTTTTTTAAGGAGAAAAAGTTTTTTCTTTTACAGAGAAAAAATGGTGAAAACCCGTTTTTGAAAATTCAAATGTCCGTCATTTTGTTAAAATTCGACTTTCATGGATGATTCTACTACGGATTCCAACTACACTCATATCGTTTATGAAAATTCTTTGATTATTGGTTTTTGAAAAAGAAAGGTGCTAGAGTGGCCAGCAGTAAGGTGGCTTTTTTTGAGACGGTTAGATTACAAGGCGTCTCAACAATTATTGTCACTTTATTTTTTAAGGTTTTGTTTGTGTTTTTGTGAATTTGTGAACATATTAAACAAATGACAAAAAATGTGAATTCTTTATTTTTTTCCTTCTATGAGAAAAAAATTCGAGAAAATGACTTTTTTTAAGCTCTCAGATAAGAACCTTCACATAAAATGTTTATTCATCATCATCATCGGCACTACAACCGGGAACCGGTTTTGGCCTTATTTAGCAAATCTTGAAGCTTGTTAAATTTTCCATAATCATTTGTTTTTCCGGGCAAGGTCATTAGTCTTGCGCCAGAAAAGTGTTTATTATTCTCGCTAATAAGTTCCTTAATATTGTCGGAGGGACTAAAGGAAGTCGAAAGGGAGAAAGATAAAAAAATATGCATTATATAAGAGGAAATAACAATAGGAAAAACGGAAACAGTAACAATTTAAATAAAGTCCACCAAAAATGTACTTTCTCTGCGTATCTTTGTACTACGCAAAATAGTTTTCTCCGGGCGAGAAATTACTTTACTCTATAATTTAGAGTAAAACGTATAGTTGAGCTAAGTGACCCGCAATGATAACACGGGCCACAACAAATGTAAAAACAGTGTTTACAGGGAAGTTTATTAAATTAATCACAATTATTCAGTGCCGAAGCACGAGCCCTGTCATTTTTAAAGAAGCATAAAGGTTGAGATAAGATGGTGGAAAATGAAATATAGATGTGTTTTCGATTAAATGTATTATACTAAGAAGCAGTGGTGACACCTACAGAATTCCCATTTAGAGCAAATATCATCATCATCATCAACGGCACTACAACCGGGATCCGGTCTTGGCCTTATTTAGCAAGTCTCTCCACTGGTATCCAGTCCTTATCCGAGACTTGTTAAGTAGTCCATAATAATTTGTTTTTCCGGGCAAGGTTGTTAGCCTTGCGCCAACCTTTCTCAGGATATCGCTGCATGCATTGGTTCACTACTTGGCGTGTGCCAAAGTAGCTATCCAGGGGTGTCACGTGGAGACTGCATGTCAACTTGGAATGAACAGGGACAAGGATCGTCCTGGCCTTCGCCGGGTTGTAAGCAGAGACTTTGCCCCGTATGTTCGCTCCCACCCCCCTTAGAGCAAATATACGTCTTGTAAACTGTGAACTTGGACGTCGTGGATGTGGTAAAGAATTTTTTCCATCTCTTAGTAAACCCCATACATCGTTCCAATGTGTAATGGAATTAAACCAAAACTCAAGGATTGATATTTCCTTGGTTTCGTCGTGGCAAGTGTCGTTCATTAGCAATGATTTGTTTTTGGTGGTAATATGCAGGACTAGGTTTTAGAGGCATTGATTGTTCGATAATCCCTGTTTCCATATTGGTTTTGGTCGGAATTCAATGAGTTAAATATATTGTGGTGATTGATAATGTTGTTCAAGGAAATCTGTCAAATATGTTCAATAAGTACGAGAAATTCTATGTGGTATTATCCGCAAGCGAAGGAATGGTTTGTAAAAATGAGGAATAGAATGAATGGTTTTTTGGGAACCCTACTGAACACCAGCGTGAATTTAATAGGCCGCAGACTTGACACGATCTAGATCTACTTGAAGAAGGTAGAGAGATATTGTGTCTTATCTTTCGACTCAGTCAACCGTTAACCCTATAATAATGTAATTTTGAGAACAGAGATGGGTACCAGTCTTTCCCAAACTCCCTTGTGAAATTTGTGGCGTTTCTAACAAATACACACACAGTACAAAAGGAAATAGTTAAGAACAATACCGAAAAAAAAATCGAGTAAATAAAGCGCCAGATTTGTATTTTTTTTTATTTTGTAATATATTTCTCTCGGGAGAGGCGAAACTATAGCGCCGACACGCCCCGAGGTGTCACCAAATAACAGCTGCAATTTCATAAGCGCAGTATACCATAGCAATTCCACATGAGTTGAGTGTACTAGAGAATAACAACCGAATTCGTGCACGTGGCAGTTGTGTTATGTGCTGAGCATTGGTTCAATCTTTTAGTGATGCTCACCATCATCGCGCCGGTTTGAATCACACGTTCTTCATTATACCCGTAAACGCTATACATGTATTTGCTTTCGTTCATGCAGCGTTCTTGACTTTTAAGGGCTAATATCACCTTGTGTTCACTAAATTTTACGTGATTTTCTGAGACGTACTACGAAGGATACGAAAGAGATACAGATATTAAGTAGATACGCCTTCACATCTGCCGCTGTTACCAAACCTATACATGCGATTATTAAGGGGGTATCCTAGTGTTATGGACAATTTTGGCCAATTTAACAAATCTGGGATATGGACCGGATACCGGTGGAGAGACTTGCTAATTAAGTCCAAAACCGGATCCCGGTTGTAGTGCCGATGAAGATGATGATGATGATCCCGGTGTAGAAGGTAAAAAAAAAAACCATTTTGTCGATTTTTTCAGAAAAAAAGCTATTTAATATATATTTTTTTTCAAATTGGACATTTATTGTGCATGCATAGAAATATTTAAATTCATTTTTTCATTAAATTTTATGCACGAATAAGCAAGTTATAAGTAAAAGACATCAACAAATTTTGTGGTGTGCAGTGTAAAGCCTCGTTAATAACCCGTAAAAAAAAACAAAAAAAGTTTTGTTTAGTATATGAGTGTAGTCAATTGGTGAGTATTTAATGTATTTGAAAAAAAAAGTTATAAAAAAAAGTGATAGAAAAAAGTCTTTTTCAACATATTTTTGGTTATAACTCTTTATAAACAAAATGTTAACTTCCAAAAATACATTCATCAATTGGCAAATTAACTAAACTTTCTTAAAAAAAAAAAATCATATGAATTTATCTGTAAAATTATGAGTTACCTTGTACACGCATTTCAAAAACATGGTTTTGAGAAAAATGCATTCAAGTTTCCGAACACTGCTCTGGCATGCATATTTTTCGATTTCATTTTAACCCTTTAAAATTCATCTTCTACAAGTGGTATACCGTCGATTAAAACAACAACAAAAAATACATTGATTTTTTGAAGCCCTTACACCAGGATACCCCCTTAATGAGGTCGTTTGATTCCATATATTTCGAACGTTGACAATCAATAGATGACTCGATAACTATGGATCATATTGATCGGATTGATGGGTTTCATATTGATCAGATTGATAGGTTGATGGGATGACGTTTTCGGAAAATGGTTGAACATTCCTTCAATTTTTTATGTTTATAAAGTTTTATTTATTTTACACTCTAACGTGCTTACACAACAAGATTTTGAGCTACCCTTAAATGTCATTCAGTCGACAAGAATAAATAGAAGAGCTTTTGTAGGCGCTTACCAAGGAAAAAAATACTATGAGGGTGAATCAAATATAAACGATCATTTTACTTTTTTGCTTAGTAACAAGTTGTGTGCTAGCTAATCTTGTGCGTGGCTGTTGTTTGATTTATGGAGAGTAGGGGAACCGGCTTGGCTAACGATCGCCCTCGACTTTGTAGTCAGTAGAACCATAAGCGAGCAAGAGGTACATACGTCTGTTGCGCAACGGATTATTATAAAATGTTTAACAAATGAAGGCGTTGAACCCTCAGAAATTTTTTCTCGATTGAAGGCACATTTGGGTGGAATCGTGTGTACGTGGACCAAAGAATTTAAAAGTGGTCGAGAACGTCTCGAAAACGAAAGTTATGATCGACGCCCAAGGACAAGTCGTACAGATGACAACATCCGTACCGTTCGAGAGCTTATTGAAAGCGTTCGCCGCTTAACTGTTGGAGAAATCCGATCAGATCAATTGTTACAGTCGGCCATAGCCGCATATCAAAACAACAGACGAGGTGTCATCCTTCTTTATGACAACACCACGCCTTACATCGCGTTCCTGAAAAGGGATACATTGGACGAAATGAGCAGGGAAATCCTCGAACACTCTCTTTATAGTCCAGACTAGTCTCTCTGTGACTATTTTTTGTTCGCACCCTTGAAGGAATCACTTGGAGGATAAAAATTCGAAAGTAATTAAAAACTCGAGGAGTACATGCGCAATTACCTAGCAACTTGCCCTACATATTTCTACGAACCAGGGATATTAAAGTTTCCAAATCGGTAGCAAAAGTGTGTAGATCACGCAGGAGACTATATTGCTTATACTCCAGTAGAGTAGAACAAATATGGTATTAGACAGCGTTGCATCGGCTACAAAAAGATGCAGAATGTACATTCGTCGGTAACTGGACTGTCGTCAACTAAAAACTAGGGAATGGAATAAAACGTCAAATTTGTGAAGTTCTTCATAAAAGAGCAGACATTTCCACTACATGTGGGAAGAACAGAATCTTTTGGGTTTTTGTATCACTTTCGGGTCATACGAGCACTTTTCGGATTTACGTAAATACATTAGAGTCATTCCCTGTCGTCTGGAATTTTCTTCGGTTTTTTGTGTGTTGGCCGATTTATACCAGCGACTAAACTTATCCATTTATCAGGAATTTAACTACTTATTCGACTTGAGTTTGGAACTATTTACTTGGTCTGGAATAGAGCATCATCTTATTTCAATATTAGAAAACAATAACAACCAACTAAACTCCATAAGTCGAAGCCAGTTGACTTTCTTGAAGAGCTATACTGTTGTTTAAGGAACTTTTTCGTAAAGATTACTTTAAGTAGAAGAAATTTAACTGACAATACACAGTAATCCGAATTGCGAAGAAAGTTCGATCGCGTATTTATTATTGTGGGATGTGGGAAACAGCCCCAATGTGTTGGTGGAATGGTTGTTTAGATGTGGTGCCCGTGTTGACTCATGTGTGAGCTGATCTAAATTGTTTGAATCGGCGAAGAGTGGTAAAAATTTGCCCTTTGGTGTTGTTTGTACAGCATAGAATCATTAAAAGTTATCTGCATTGAAATCACCTTCAATTACAATTTTAGTATACAAATATAAGGGCAAACTGTAGTAAAAACTAGTCCATGTTCTGATGTGAGGTCCTGTAATTTGAAAGACGGGCGATTTTCAAAAAACGTAACTAGTAATACTCTAATAATACTCCTACTGTAGCTGTCTTCATCATCATCATCGGCACTACAACCTGGAACCGGTCTTGGCCTTATTTAGCAAGTCCTGAGGCTTCTTAAATTTTCCATAATGATTTGTTTTTTTCCGGGCAAGGTCATTAGTCTTGCGCCAGGGGCTCCCCGACGGGGAATCGAACCCCGGTCTCCCGCGTGACAGCTACTGTAGCTGTCTTGCATTGTAATTAATAAAAAGAAAAAAGCGACATGAGCGGTGATGTAAGGTTAAATTCAGAATTAAATACTGGCCCGGGTAACTGGTCACAATTGTAGAGGAATAAATTGTTAATTTATTACCCAATTGCCGCAATAACAATTTTTTTTTTTTTTTTTTTTTTTTTTTTAAATATACCTCTCTTGGGAGAGGCGAACCTATACCACCGCCATGGCGGCCCGAGATGACACACAAATAACTTCTTTTTGAACAGTTGCTGGTTTTAACGCTTCGGGAACACTTGAGAGGGGAGGAAATTGCATACATTCCCCGCTCTGTAACCGAACGAGCCGTCGGAAGATGAACCGCAAATTGGTGGTCTTGTAGAGCGCATATAAACTGAATTGCGCGGAACAATACCACGAATCTCCGAAAAACAGTAGCTGTGATAATATCTGTAAAACAGACAGAGGTCGGCTATGCGCCTTCGATGTGATAGCGATTGTAGTCTCGATCTCAGCACCAGATTCCCGATCAGGCGGATCTCTCGTCTCTGTATGCTCTTAAGTAGGCCGCGGTTATTTTTAGGAGCAGGGCTCCAAACATGAGAGCAATATTCGAGCGCGGCTCTAATTTCAAATTTATACAGAAGATGTTGAGCCCGAGTAATATATTGCTTGGCTCTAAAAGGATAACTCAGTTTTCTTGAGGCGGATGTGGCGATGTTCTTTGTTGCCTTTACCGCTCGCCGAATGACGATCGACCGGCGATATTTTTCGAAGATCTTTCATATACCGTCGACTGGATACAGACCACCCAACCAGCTTCTGAAATTTTAGTCCTTGGCGATTTTAATGTGCACAATTCCGGCTGGTTGTTACATTCTAACAGAACCGACGAGGCTGGGAGGCTGGCGGAGATGTTTGCTGTAAGCCACAACTTCATTCAACTCGTGGATGAGCCGACGCGAGTGCCGAATGCCCGAGGCGATTGTGCGAACACCCTGGATCTGTTTTTGACATCCGAACCGAGTATTTATACCGTAGAGGTTTCTGCGCCATTGGGAAACTGTGATCACTGCTTAGTATCTGTCGCGCAAGCACTTGAATATCAAGCGAATAACCGGCCTAGGCAGCTTCGCCATGTATAGAAGTATGGTGCCGCTAACTGGGACGATTTGCGAGATTTCCTCGGATCCTTTCATTGGTCGGAGGTATGCTTCGGAGACTCCGATGTTAACGCTTGCGCGGAGTCGGTATCAGAGATTATTCTTCTGGGGATGGAGATGTATATTTCACATTCCATCAAACGAAGTTCGCCTAATAAACCTTGGTTTGACAAAAAATGCGAGCTGATTACAGCGGCAAAAAATAGAGCTTTTAAGCAATGGCGCTCCAATCCCACCGATGTTAACAGAACGACTTTTGTTAGAATCAGAAACGCGTGCAACCAGGCAATTGATACCGCGAAGGAGGCTCACAACGACAGGGTGATCAATAAGCTCCTTCGGTGCCCAACTGGTTCGCGCTCCTTCTGGCCAATGGCACATAGCTGTCAGCGGTAACTTCGCATCCTCCTCTTTCCCTCCGTTGGTGACAGACAGCGGGACGTTCGTCACGAATCCAAAGGATAAAGCTAATGTGTTCGCGAATTTATTTTCCGCGCATTCAAACCTTGATTCCGGCCTTTTGGAGCCACCTGTGATCGCGCCGGTACGGTCTTCCATGCGGGATACGAGATTTCGTCCGCGCACTATTCAACGCATTCTACGTGAACTCGATTGTAGGAGGGCAACTGCCCCGGCCGGAATACCAGCAATAGTCCTTAAGAATTGTGCTCCAGAACTATCGCCGGTTCTTGGCAGACTCTTCCGCTTATCTTATGCACGGAGGACCTTTCCTGCCTGCTGGAAAATCGCACAAGTTCAGCCAATCCCAAAGACGGGAAAAAAGTGTCTCCCACAAAATTACCGTCCGATAGCATTACTGTCTATTTGATCTAAGGTAATGGAAAAAGTCATCAATACGGCGTTGGTTAAGTATTTGGAGTGCAACGGACACCTGAATGATCGTCAATACGAATTCCGTGGCAGGCGGTCCACAGGAGACCTTTTGACACTTATAACCGATATATGGACATCTGCGATTGAACGGCATGGTGAGTCAAGGGCGGTCGCATTGGATATCTCCAAGGCTTTTGACCGCGTCTGACACGGGGCGTTGCTGAGCAAAATTCGTTCATATGGACTTTCCCCACAGCTTTGCGACTGGACGAGGAGCTTCCTCGAGAATCGATCGATCCGGGTTGTTGTGGACGACGAGTGTTCGGATCTGTATCTTGTTAATTCGGGGGTGCCCCAAGGTTCTATTTTGGCCCCAACCTTGTTCTTGCTTCACATAAATGATTTGTTGGAGACAACGGATAACAAAGTGTTCAGTTTTGCGGATGATAGTACGCTTGTTTCCTCCTTTTCGAGTGTTCGGCCGATTGGTGCATCAAGGTCGCACCAGCTGAGATGTAGACAGATTGACTCTCTAAATCAGGATCTAGATAGGTTCCTGCAGTGGGGAAGGGTTAATCTCGTCGACTTCAATGGAACGAAGACACAATATACAACATTCACAAAGAAAGGTGGATCATCGGTTCCGCAGCTGATGATGAATGGCCGGGCCCTCGGGGCTGGGGAAAGTTTGAAATTGCTCGGCGTCACGGTCTGTGGGAATGTATCATGGCATAAACACGTGTCGAGTATCGCCAGCTCAGCCTCAGGAAAACTGAGTTATCTTTTTAGAGCCTTCTTCTCCTATATAAATCCCAAATTAGACCCACGCTCGAATATTGCTCTCATGTTTGGAGCTCGGCTTATCAAGATCCCCATTCAGAGAGTCAATGATTTGTCAAGCATACTATCAACTGCGAAACTGAACACCCTCTTATCCTTCGACTTCGACAAATTATTTATGTGAAGCAAAAACAAGGATGGAGCGTAAATAGAATCTCGAGACAGTCCGGAATTAACAGGATACAGATCCGAACACTCGCCGTCCACAACAACCCAGGTCGATTGGTTTTCTTGTTTGAAGCTCTTCGTCCACTCGCAAAGCTGCTGGGAAAGTCCATATGAGCCGGGTTTGCTCAACAATGCCCCATACCAGACGCGGTCAAAAGCATTGGAGGTGTCCAATGCGACCGCCCTTGACTCAGCATACCCCTCAATCGTAGATATCCATATATGTCCATATATCGGTTATAAGTGCCAAAAGGTCTCCAGTAGACCGTCTGTCACGAAATCCGCATTGGCGATCATTCAGAAGTCCGTTGCACTCCAAAGACTTAACTAACTCGACATTGATGACCTATTACATCACCTTAGATAACATAAGATCATCATCATCATCATCGGCACTACAACCGGGAACCGGTCTTGGCCTTATTTAGCAAGTCCTGAGGCTTGTTAAATTTTCCATAATGATTTGTTTTTCCGGGCAAGGTCATTAGTCTTGCGCCAGAGGATAACATAACATTAGTCTTGCGCCAGAGATAACATAACATACATAATGGATTATTATCCCGTAATTTTATTATTGGCCCGTAATTTTGTGGGAGACACTTTTTTCCCCTCTTTGGGATTGGAAATGTCCTCCGTGCATAAGATAATCGAAAGAGTCTGCGAAGAACCCGCGACAGTTCTGGAGCACTGTACCTAAGGACTATTGCTGGTAGTCCGTTCGCGCCGGTTACGTTTCTACAGTCCAGTCTACGTAGAATGCGTTAAACAGTACGCGGCCGGAACTTTACATCCCGCATCGAAGACTGTACCGGCGCGATCACAGGTGGTTCCAAAAGACTCTCAAGTTTCGTTAAGAGATATTTCTCTCAACGAATCTTATGCTGAGACAATGTTCTGTAACAATGTCTTTTTTTAACAGTCGCAAATTTTAGGAGTTCTAGCAATACTGGAAGGAGATCCAAAGAGATCTGGCGTTACCTAATGTAGCTATAATAATGTTTGGATATACAACAACTGTGCGTGCTGCTGGTTGGTGACTACCGAAGCTACTGTGCCGGGGTAAAAGCAAAACTCTGTTTGAACATAAATATAACAAGAACAAATGAAATCATAGTTCATACAAAGCCAAAATTTAAGGTTAAAGTTAAGGTATTGTCACGTATAAAGTCCACGTTTAATGCTCAACCACTATAATGGTGCAAACCAGCCAATCGACCCTGTGGACACACAAATGCGCATTGCATTAGATAAGGGGCGTTGAAGGTGGAATATGCATCCTTTAACAACGCGTTCAAAAGGTTAAGTCACTTTAAGATTGATCAAAAAAAGTCCTAAAGCCGTTTAAAAATTAAAATTATTTTCTGTTCTCCCGAAATGGGGGGTGGGAGCGAACATACAGGGAAAAGTCATTGCTTTCAACCCGACGACGACCAAAACGATCCTTGTCCCTGTTCAATCCAAGTTGGCATACAGTCTCCACGTGACACCCCTGGATAGCTACTTTGGCACCCTCCAAGTAGTGAACCAATGCATGCAGCGACATTCTGAGAAAAGTTGGCGCAAGGCTAATAACCTCGCCCGGAAAAACAAATTATTATGGACAATTTAACAAGTCTCGAATAAGGACCGGATACCGGTGGAGAGACTTGCCAAAATAGGCCAAGACCGGATCCCGGTTGTAGTGCCGATGATGATGATGTTCTGCCGAAATACCTTCTCATCTATGAGTTGTAAATCAGACTAAGATTATCCAATAAGAGTCAAGTTCCTATAGAAAGGGAACAAGATGACCACCATATCAGCCATATCGGAAACGAGGCTATATCGAATTTTAAATAGACACTTAAGAAATGCATTTAAACAAAGATTCGTGCTCCTCGAGAGTATAGTGGTTAGTATATGCGCCTGTCACGCGGGAGACCGGGGTTCGATTCCCCCTCGGTGAGCCTCTGGCGCAAGACTGCCCGGAAAAAACAAATCATTATGGAAAATTTAACAAGCCTCAAGAATTGCTAAAAAAGGCCAAGACCGGTTCCCGGTTGTAGTGCCGATGATGATGATGTTTTAAACATCACTACACTTGTGGCAACTGTATGAGATGTTAACCTGTAGGCGTAGGTGTGATGAGCCGACACTACCATAAAGGAACAAATCATCAAGAAAACACCGACTCGGCAAAAAGAAGACGTAGGGAAAAACGGAAAAAGCGGGATATACGCGTCGGGCCGTAGAATGTTCGAACATTATATAAACCAGGCGCGATACAGACGGTCGTAGAAAACGCAAAACAAGATAAAACATCGTCGCGCTTCGGGAAGTCCGACTCCCACATCAAGTAATCGAAACCAACGGGTTTACACTGGCCACACGTAACCTCGTAACTGGCCTCACCATAAGCAAGAAGATTACGTCCTATGTAAAAGATGTGCAATTTATTAATGACCGAATGTCTGTGCTAAAAGTATAGGGCCCATCGTACAATTACGTATTTATAAACGTACACGCCCCAACAGAATCTACGGACGAAGAAATGAAGGACACGTTCTACGAGACCCTGGAGGAGGTATTTGATGGGATCTCGTCATTTGGTGTTAAAATCCTCCTCGGGGACCTCTATGCGAAAATTGGAAAGGATGACATCGTCCAACCAGCTATAGGTAAAGAAAGCCCATACAACGTTTCAAATGATAATGTAATTCGAATTATCACGTTCGCAGCGACAAAAGATCTGGTAGTGAAAACCACGATGTTCAAGCACAAGCAAATCCATAAAACCACATGGATATTACCCGACGGCGTAATGCGTAATCAAATAGACCACTTCCTCATAGACAAAAGACACCACTCGAATATCCTTGACGTAAGATCATATAGAGGAGCAGATTGCGACTCCGATCACCTTCTAGTGATGGGCAAAATTAGAAGTCGGCATGCAGCAAACCCACATGGACAGTCACGGGAGACGAGCAAAAAGTTCGACATTGATAAACTAAAAGACCTGCTCAAAAGGGCTGAATAACGAATAGATTTAGCATCCTAGAGAATGGAAGCAGTGAGGAAGAGGAAACCAATATTCTGGGCACTAAATGGACATCGATCAGAGACACAATCAAACGAATAGCCCGAAAGGTATTAGGATTTAAGAAAACAATTAAGTCCAAACCTTGGGCAGGGCGAAGATCGAAGAACGTAAACGCCTCAGAATGATCCACTTAGAAGCATATGATGAAGTCAACGCACTAAAATACGCGACAATTCGGAAAGAAACAACTAGACTTTTCAAACGAAAAAAACGCGAATGAGAGAAGACTCGGATCGAAAAAATCATAGAAAATGCCAGAGCAAAGAACAGCAGAGGTATGTATGCCGGCATAAATTCAATTAGAAATGGATACCGAGGGAGAGCCAAAATAATCCGAGACACAAATGGCTGTCTGGTGACAGAAACAAAAAATGTCGTGACAAGATGGAAACAGTACTTTGAAAACCTGCTCAATGTGCGCACCCATCAACCACAAATAAACGCACCAGACGTACACACAACCGAGCCTCAGATCCCAGAGCCCTCTGTCAACGAAGTTGTAGACGCAGTAAATCGACTGAAAAACAACGATTGCATACCGGCAGAGCTTGTGAAGCATGGAGAAGAGGCAACCTCTCGAAAGATCCACCAGCTCATCAAAACAATATGGGATAAGGAAGTCACTCCGGAAGAATGGAATACCTAAATATTCATCCCCTATCTTCAAAAAAGGCGACATATCTGACTGCGAAAACTACAGGGGAAAATCACTGTTCCATACTACATACAAAATACTAGCAAATATATTGGCGAGAATCACACCGCACGCAGAAGAAATACTGGGAGACTACCAGAGCGGATTCCCTAGGAACCGGTCAACAACCGACCAAATGTTCACAGTAAGGCAATTGAAGTGGGAATACGGAGAGACGGTTCACCAACTGTTCGTTGGCTTCAAAAAAGCCTACGACTCAGTCGCCAGGCAAAGACTTTACTAATATAGTTGAGCTACGAGTCCCAAAATAATATGCCGCCCTCATTCAAATCTGCATGAATGAAAATAAAGGGGGAGTTAGAATAGAAAACCACCTGTCAGAGCCAGTTGAAATCCGGGACGGACTAAAACAGGGCGATTGCCTCATGCCATGTCTTTTTAACCTTGTGCTCGAGTATGTCATCAGAAAAGTACAAGACGACAACATGGCCGGATCATCCCTGAACGGGTTCACATAAGTGCACGCATATGCGGATGATATCGCCGTTTTGGGCGATAACCTATAAACTGTAAGTAAAAACAGTGATATCATCATGCAAGCGGCAGAAGAGGTGGGCCTAAAAATAAATGAAGACTAAACAAAATATATGATTACGGCGAGAGCAGGTGGAACTTAGGGAACACATATAAACGTCAGAGGCAAGATATTCGAAAAAGTTAAAGAATTTAAATATCTGGGAACGATACTGACGGCCAGTAACGAAATGTCGAAGGAAGTTAACAAACGACTACAGTACACCAACGCTAGTTGGCAATCAGTCAGCAAACTGCTGAAACCCCAACTGCTGTCACGTAATATAAAGCTCCGTGTCTATACAACCATAATTACCCCGATTGTTCTATACAGATGTGAAGCATGAGCTCGCATAAAACGGGAAAAAAACAAATTCCGCGTATTTGAGAATAAAGTTTTAAAGAGTATCTTTGGAGGTAACGTCATATTTATCAATGGAGGAAACGCCACAACCATGAATTGGAAGAGTTATACGGCAAAGTTACAGTAGTGGGAGTAATCAGGCCGCGAAGATTAAGATGGACCGGTGGCGCGAATGGGCAACGAGAGGACCGTGCGTAGAATTCTTGACGGTAGACCAACGGGAAAAAGACCGACAGAACGGCCGCGACGGAAATGGCAAGGCAATGTTAGGTTCGACCTTGAGGAGATCGCATCGGATGGTCAAGCGTGGAAGGAGAGTGCACAGGACAGGGAACGATGGCGGAGTCGAGTCGGCGAGGTCATGAACTTCCGGGTTCCTACAGGCCAATAAATAGTAATAGTAGTACTTCCTAAGCTAAGTAATATACATCGCTTTAATTTTTCGTGTTGTCGCTGGATTTGTTTTTAAATAGATTAATTTTAATTAATCGTCATCACTAAATTCATCGGTTACTTTAGAAAGACAAATTCATTCAAGGTAATGATTTAAAAAAATATGATATTACCACAGTCATCCATAAACTACGTAAGGTTTTTTTGCCACTCAGGAACATCCACGTAAAGTGCTTTTAAACCAAAATGAAGCCCGCGATGGTAGTATTAGAAAATACAAGGGTGTGTTTTCGAAGGTATGTACAGCAGCGATATATTACATATTGCCTCACAAATCGTTCTTGGCAAAAACGTTGGTTTATGTTACTTTTAATAGGGCATATGGGAAGAAAAGAAAAAGACCTTGGACTACCTTTCCATTTCTTAATATTTTTCTACCCTTTTAAGGCGGACTAATGTGCCTTTTCTTCATTTCTAGGATATTGACTTTAATTCATATTCAAATTCATGTTTCATTTGTGATACCTCTTTAATGTGGCACATAAGATTCAAAGACTTTCGCGGTTTAATCTATGCCTACATTTCCATACAATATCATCCATAACTCATTCCTCGAGGTCCCTGTTCATTTATTTAAATTCAGCCGACATTTAATAAACTTGCTACATTTTCTTCCAAAGAGGCAGTCCTACGGCTTTGTAATTCCTGACCACATTTATAGGGTGCTGGATCTACCTCCTCAAGTTAACATTTAGTAGGCTTTCTGCAGTGTCGAAATACCTACATTCGGTCTCACGAGTAGGTATGCATTTTTTAACTTATGCCTACGAATTTGAGACTAATTCGAGCCTTTTTTCTAGTAAGCCTTCTACAGCCTTGTCCTGCGACTAATTCTCAGTTTTAGAATATTTTTAGGCACCTTTAAGACTAATTATTGTCTCTTTTGCTTTTTGATATGAGGATTTTAATTCATATCTGTATTAAAAAAAATGTTTGAAACATCTTTTACAACGTGTACTAGGATCTTCGTCTCTGCTCGCTTCCTTCTCCAAATCAATGCTCCGCCTCTATACCAATACAAATTTACCAGCGACAAACACATTTGGGATATTTTTCACGCTATCGCGCCTATTGAAAGAGGTTTCTGTTTATCTATCTTTAAATGTCAGAGCACAATGTGAACGGAAGAAGAGGTTTGTTAAAAAGGGACTGCTCACAGGTAATACGTACGCGATCGAGCGGTGTTAACATGCATCAAAAAAAAAGAATTCGGCAGAAAAATAAAAAAGATCAGAAATCGAAGTCTTTAACTTAGATATTTATCGTCTCATATAGATATAAATTTGGCGCAGGGCTAATAACCTTGCCCGGAAAAAACAAATCATTATGGAAAATTTAACGAGCCTCAGGACTTGCTAAATAAGGACAAGACCGGATCCCGGTTGTAGTGCCGATGATGATGATGATGATGATAGAGATAAATATCTAAGTAGAATGATATTCGAGATTTTAGTTGCTTTATGAATCTCTAAGGTCATTTTTCAAGTCATTGTTTTGTGCTCATTTTGTGCTACAAAGTACTAGAATATTCTAGAAAGTACTGGAAAACTGGAGACTATGAACAGTAGAAAATTCGAGGTTATGGAACGGACGGAAACGAAACACCGAATCAGAATGTGAGGAAACGGTATAAATACGTCGCACACAGATCATGGAGACAAGTAATAAGAAAGAAGAAGTAAGCAGTCAAGGACGCGATAAGTAAGCGATAAGTCAAGAAATCGTTAAGTGTACGGTAAATGTGACGGTTATTATTAACGGACTAATAAAGTGTTATATTAATTCAAAATCGATTTAACGGCCCGTATTTATTAAAAATAATTAATCCAGCGAACCCTAAGCTCGCTACAATATCAATAGTGAACGCGCTCAGTGAATTAGTAAACGTGGAAAAAAAATCACACATCCCTTATAACAGTGGGCCAAATCTATGATTGGAAATACGCATTACTTTTTTAGCACCCTCAGATGATTTTCTCTTTCCAAAGTTGAAGAAATGGCTCGATGGTAAACTACAATAATGGATGTTTGAATTTGTTCCATGTTTTCAAATTCACTGAGAGCGTTCACTACTGATGCCTGTCAAACAAGTAAAAATAAACGTAGCATCTTCAAACTTGAAACTTAATCTTTCTAAGGTACTATCTACCATAGTCATTATACTGGGTTTTCCAATAGCGACTTGACAACTTTTTTTTTAAATAAAACGCAAACCATTGAGATAAACTTTATAATCGGCTTGAAGTACAATCAAAACATTTATGAATGGAACTCGACTTCGTTCATATGGCCACCCCGAAAGAGTGCGTTCACAAATTAAATTCAAAGTCGTCAAGTCCCTATTGGAAAACCCGATATTTCAATAACTACCGCCATCTATGTGTCAGGCCGATTAATTCTGCCCTCGTATATCTACAGTGTCAAAACTGTTTATCGTTCCTTTTCGTAATCCCAATTTGATACTTTAGAGACTTGTTGATTTCTTTTTCAAAATAGACAAATAAATATAGGGTATATATCGATAAAGGAGGCTGGGAGCGAACATACAGGGCAAAGCCTCTGTTTTCAACACGGCGAAGGCCAGGACGATCCCTGTTCCTGTTCAATCCAAGGTAACATGCAGTCTCCTCGTGACACCCCTGGATAGATACTTTGACACCCGCCAAGTAGTGTACCAATGCATGCAGCGACATCCAGAGAAAGGTTGGCGCAAGACTAATAACCTTGCCCGGAAAAACGAATTATTATGGACAGTTTAACAAGTCTCGGATATATATTTTTTTTTACGCTAACGCGCGCACAAAAGGGAATTTTGAAGTACCCTTAAACGTTAAATATGGGCCGGATACCGGTGGAGAGACTTGCTAAATAAGGCCAAGACCGAATCCCGGTTGTAGTGCCGATGATGATGATATATAGATAAATATAGGGTTTTCCAATAGGGACTTGACAACTTTTTTTCGGTAGTACATTTTTATAATTTGCAGACGTTGTTCGTTCGTGCACGTGAAAAGTTCACTCTATCGTCATGCAAAAATTGAAAACATCAATTTATGACCAGTTTTTTTTATTATTTGCAAATAGATCTCACCTTCACGAAAGAAACAAGATATTAATGAAGGGAATCCAATAATAAATATCGGGGTAGCTGGGAGAACGTGACAAATTCAAATTTTATTCTGGAATTGCCCTATTCAATAATTTGTAGGTATTGCTGTAGTGTTTTTCTGTCAATGTGGTATTCGACTTGGCATGTGTCTAATTGTTACATGTTGCGCATGCTACACGTCGCCTACGTTATTACATTCTAATTACCTCTTTTATCTTTCATTTTGCAATGTTTATTTTATTACCAATTTCATAAGTTAGCTCGTAAGTTGCAAAATAAATGTAAAACAGTCTTAAGATAGATTTGAAAGAGGGAAGATCCTCTATAATAAGGAGAAATAACCGAAAGATCGCGTTCGTTTCCTTTTTTTCACAAAGTTTGTTGCTAACGAAAGATCGTTGGCAGCAAAACTTTAACTTCTAGTCGCACAAAAATATATAATGTTGCAAAATAAATGTAAAACAGTCTTAAGATAGATTCGAAAGAGGGAAGATCCTCTATAATAAAGAGAAATAACCGAAAGATCGCGTTCGTTTCCTTTTTTTCACAAAGTTTGTTGCTAACGAAAGATCGTTGGCAGCAAAACTATAACTTCTAGTCGCACAAAAAAATATAATGGCATTATATGTACATTCTTGGTTGTAAACCAGTATAATTTATGTGTGTGTGTTTGTTTTGTTTTTAAATCTTTACGAAAAAACATCCGGAAGGTCCAAACGACCGGCACTGCAACTAAGATATCAATGTGAGTGCAAAGACATCTTAGTCCATAAAGTGTCAGTAAGAATTAAGAAGGACGCTGAGAAACAACTTAAGAGTGAATTTGAGATGGCTTAGGACTGTAGTTCAGAACTAAGCCACTCTACTTATATATTTATCTAAGATTTATAGAAAATATTAATCAGCCTTAGAAGGTTTTTTATGTTTTTACACCGCGTAAAAAAGGAAATGTTGAGGTACCCTTCTTAATTCCTTCTAAAATTTTAAAAGAAAATACTTCCCACCTTAAGATCATTCCAAACATTCCACAAAAAATCATGTTTCTTTTCTAAAAATAGGATTTAGTAAACTTTTTACAGTTCCAAGAATTGTTCATCTTGTCATATGATGAACTTCTGGAATTTTAATGAATGTCTATCTTCTTCTTCTTCTTCCGTTCAATTCATACTCTTAAGGGTACCCCGCATTTCCTTTTCTACGCGGTGTAAAAACAGGAAAACCCTTCTGAGACTGATTAATGTTTTCTTTAAACCTTAGATAAATATATAAATAGAGGGGCTTAGTTCTGAACTACAGTCCTAAGCCCATTCAAATTCAGTCTCGAGTTGTTTCTCAGCGTCCTTCTTAAATCTTATTGGCACTTTATGGACTAAGATGTCTCTGCCTTCTTCCAAGGTCTTAGATTCTACCCAGGTTTAGTTCTAGGATCCACCAAGGTTGGTATAAATATCCCGTTTCTGTTCTCTCAAGATGCAGACTTTAACACGTATTCGCAATTTAAAGGATACTTGATTCTTTTAAATCGTACATAAGTCTTTAAGACAAATGATATTCGTTAGTCCTTACTTATCCTTTCACATTCAAGTTAAGTTTTCTCTCAATCATCATCATCATCATCATCGGCACTACAAGCGGGAGCCGGTCTTGGCCTTATTTACGAAGTCGTGAGGCTTGTTAAATTTTCCATAATGACTTTTCTTTTCCAGGCAAGGTTATTAGTCTTGCGCCAGAGGCTCCCTGATGGGGAATCGAACCCCGGTCTCCCGCGTGACAGGCGGGTATACTAACCACTATACTATCGAGGCGCCGGTAGTATAGTGGTTAGTATTTCTCTCATACCTCACTATATTTATAGGATAAGGTTCTATCTCCTTAATATCATTCCTGCAATTCTAACACCAGATTCCATCTTCCCAAAGTTGACATTTATTAAGAGTTCTATACCACCGACATTACCACGCTTTGTTCTACGTCCGAATTTCGGATCTTCGATTATTTGTATCTATAACTTTAAAACTTATTAACTTATTATACCTTTTTTATCTACCTAATGTTTACATTTGTACGACTACTAAATTAAACAAAAATAGCCAAGAACTAGAACATCCGCGCTTTAGTCCTCATCTATGTTTTTAAGATCATTGAACGTCTTCCTTCAGTCGTTCCACGATATTCTTTTTAATTCACAGTTTAGTTTATACCTATATTATTTTAAAAAACCATTAAATATCGTTCTTCAATTATTCTCTGATGTCTTCTTTAATTCACGGTTTAGTTCATATATACTCATATATTTTAAAAACCATTGAGTCACGTTAAATCATTCTCCGATGTCACGCTTTAGTTCATACTTATATTTTAAGGACCGCTGAGTGTCGTTCTTAAATTTTTCGCCGATGTCCTTTTTAAAGCATGGCTCAGAAACTAAGTTGCCTCCACCTTCCTCCGTAGAGCCATACACTTTTTTATTCTTGGTTCTACCTTTAAGGTATTATGGCCTCGCTACCTTACTTCTAGAAGGAGGACATTAATTCAAATTCATACTTGTATGGATGCATCTAGATAGAATGGAACAACAGGAATGTGTTGTGGTGGAAGGTTGTTTTAACTGATAAAAACTTGGCAGGCGTCTAGAGTTACCTTTTAAAGATTTCACGCTCCCTACCGAAAGAAACACCACTAATGCTGTTCCACAACTCTTATAATTCGTATATCAATATCTAAGGCGAAGGGCATAAATATCTAAGATATAGGACGAGGTTTTCATTTTTGCCTGAGGCGTTATTCAACACCTTTTTAAACTGTTCCTCCATATTATATTTAGCTCCTGTCGTCTAATTTCTAGAATTCTACATTTCAATACATTACGTTTCTTTCAAAGGTTACTAAACCTTTGATTATCATCATCATCGGCACTACAATCGGGAGCCGGTCTTGGCCTTATTTAGAAAGTTCTGAGGCTTGTTAAATTTTCCATAATGATTTGTTTTTTCCGGGCAAGGTCATTAGTCTTGCGCTAACCAACCTTTGATAATACTAAACCTATAATTACACCCTCACCTCTAACCCTTTCCTTCGACCAATTCTTTGTTTTTGAATATACTCATTGACTTTTAAGGCTATTTCAAACGTGTGCTCCATTTGTGAACCCTACTCTACTTGGTCCTAATCAGTGGCTACACCTAAAGCTATTTGGCGGCTTTTTAATTCATAGAGAAAAATTCTTCACGGACCTTTGCGGTTTTTGTTCCTACCTCCACTTCCAAGGCTGGTCGAGGTTGACGCTATTTCAAGTCGTTCCTCCAGGTTCCTTTGAACTCCGGTCTACACTTACTCTTAAGGGCATTCCTATAACTACTCCCCAATATACGTTTCTTCAAAAGGTTACTAAACCTTTTGTCTATAATTACACCGTTATCTCTAAACCCTATCCTTCGACCAATTCTTTGTTTTTGAATATACTCCCACCCTTTAAGGCTATTTAAGGCTTTTTTGCTCTATTTGTAAATCCTAGTCTTGCTGGTCCTAATCAGTAGTTACACCTAAGGCAATTTGATATCTTTTTAATTTATAGAGAAAAATTCTTCACGGACCTTTGCGGTTTTTGTTCCTACTTCCACTTCCAAGGCTGGTCGAGGTTGACGCTATTTCAAGTCATCCCTCCGGGTTCCTCTTAACCCCTGTCTACACTTACCCTTAAAGACAGTCCTCTAATTCTACATCACAAACCAGCTCTTTTCCTAGGCCAGTCCTCCACAGCACCCACGGTTATACTATAATTTCCTTAACCTTCAAGCAACTTTTCCCTTAACCGCGTTATACTCCAATTACACTAAAACACTAGCATGCAATTGCTTAATATCTAAGACACTTACTTCCTGGAAACCGATGCGGAAAGATCCGTCCATGTCGGCTCAGCAGCCACGGGTAGAGGGGATAACTGTCGCGAGGTAGACCACCAGGATTCGTCAAGAAGGGCGAGTGAGGTGGTAGTCCGGCAGCCGCCGCGGCAGCTGCTGCAGGTCCCAGGACATGTCCAGCTTGCAATGCGGCGGCCATTTGAAACTGTGCCGCGGCCAATAGGTGCGGGTTGTGTGATGGCACTGGCATTTCCGGTGGGGCGTTTATGTATGGCGGAAGTGCCTTGATATCTGGCATTTGATTCTGCGGCGGTTGTGGAGGCGCTGGTCCCATTGGAAACGGACGAATTAGACCAGCGGGTGGCATGCCTGGCACCATAATCGGTCCTTTGCCGTAGGACAGTCCTTGTAGCGCAGGATGAGGTTGTTGGACAATTGGTGGGGACGCATGCGAGGATTGAGGCGACGTCGATTGCGGCGGAGTATTCGAACGATGATGTCGTATTGCGGGAGGCAGTTGTTGGGCACTAGGTGAACGTTCCCTTTTCATATGCATGATCGGTTCGTCCGGTGACAAGCGGGTTTGTGGCGGACTATATGATCCACTTAAGGTGATACTATTATTGTTGTTCCCACTGGTGTTGCTGCCATTGTTATTGTTGTGACTACTGTTTATATTTGCCACGGCTACCGAATTGTGCAGTCTGTTGATGATATCCTCGAATTCCTGCTGCATGGCAGGTTTGGGTAAATTCTGTTGTTGTACAATGTGCTGGTGTAACGATGTATGATGAAGATGATGCAGTTGATGGTGTAGGGGGTGGTTTGTCGTTGAGGGCGGCGAGTTCGGCGAGTTCGAGACGTCACTACCGCCAACTATCGATTCAATACTGAATCCAATCTTCTGTTTAGGTGTGGGCATCATCACATTCGATGTAGGAATCGGCGGAATCATTTTAGTCATAAATTCAAAAATTGTTTGAATGGTCGCGTATGCAAAGACACTAGAACTTTAATTTCACTATAATTCTAATCTATTGAATGCCAGCTCGAATATTTGTACTACACTTCACTACCGCACTATCACCGCTGGCACATTGCACTCGATAGTTCAACGCGAATATTACCTCCTTGGGTATGTTGTGCTAATCGCCGTTTAGTCAACTAGTCTGTCATTATCGCGTATCTTTGTCACTTATCGAACATTCAACACTAACGGCTCACTAAGAAGGTTCACCAACAACCACAGAATTAAAAAAGAAATTAGATATTAGATAGACCCCGTTCACAATGTGATCTCGACGGCAGTTCGCGTCAGAATAAAATACAAAACCCTCAACGGATTATCCAAGTGTAGTGTGTGTGGGAAGTCAGTGTGGAATTCACTGGCAGCTCGTAACCAGTTCTGTCCGATAGGCCGCGTGCGATTGTGTGAGTGCGTTGTGTGCCAACGTAAAAACGGGGCTGTCCTTCGCCCAAGAAAAGTTTTGTATCTCATTTTGTATATACCTGAATTTCATTGGCCTCAGACGGGAGGATAAATGAAATTGAATTATCAGAAAGATAGATTAGGGCTACAGGAGGCGGGACCAGATGGGCTGCCCAAGTTTGCTCTATGGTGGGATTGTGTGGCTAACGGTGTACATTTGTTGGGCGTCGTTTGTGTTGGTCCATGGCGCGGATGTGTATGTGGAAAATTAGTTGGCTTCATTTGGTATAATTGTATTTTATTATAAACTGATTTTTCCCTATTAGTTTATTTCGTTTTTGTACTGGGGGATATATAGATACATAAGTATCTATTTATCTATTGTTCATTACTTGGCTTCTAATTTCGTTCAATTGGAAGGGGAGAGAGACTTTCTATCTCATTTCTTGTGCCATTTATCTCATTGCTCTAGTAATGATGTTCAGCTTGGTACAACTAGACTTAGGGGGTTGGATTTGATTCTCGTTTAAGTTTTTTTTTGTGTTGTATTATTTTTAGGTTTTTTTTTTCCTTTTGCATTTTCTTCCTTTTGGTTTGTTGAAGTTGAAATTTATTTAAGGAGCGAAGAACAGAGACATTCCCTCAGCACATCTGCGGAAATCCAATTAAGAAGATTTGTTTCTCGTTTCTGTATTTAGTTAGAGGATAATTTCTAGGAATAATGTCGTTTTGCTGGATAATGGCGGAGAGTGTCCGTAGATATAACCATCGTCTAACGTTTAGATAAACTTAGTTATATGTGAATGGTTTGTGAAATTTAAAACGAAATTTGTGAGTGGAGATCGCGTGTGAAATGGCGATTTACCACAAGTACTTGGGAGATAAAGAATACTGGACGTTTAATTGGATTCGACAATTCAAAAAAAAAAAAAAAAATTAATGTATGAAACTCGTGATCTTAGTCATATGGCATAAGACGCAGGATTCCCTGATAAAATGATTTGACGATTTCTTTTAAGCGTTATACGTATATATGTTAGGAACATAAATCGTTAAATCATTAGGTCATGTTTCGCCAATTTCATCGTCACCGGCACTACAACCGGGATCCGGTCTTGGCCTTATTTAGCAAGTACAATTTGTTAAATTTTCCATAATAATTTGTTTTTGCGGGCAAGGGCATTAGCCTTGCGCCAAGCCTATTTGCCCTCCCGAAAGAAACTTCAATACAGTATTTATAATAAATAATAAATACAGAAAATGTTGTGTCAGTCCAAACTTTTTTACAAGATTTAACTTATTTAACAACAGAAGAAAACTGAGTGACGAATCCTGAAATTAGACAAACAGAACAGGCCGGACAGCAAAAGAATATTGAGGATATTCAAAAGTTCTCCTACAATAAGAAATTTTGTGTCCTGGATTTTTTTCACACATGGAATTTGGACCAACATCGACATACAGGTATTCCCCGACTTACGACCGAGATAGGTTCCTGGTCATCGGTCGTAAGTCGATTAAGTCGCAAGTCGAATTTCATATAAAAAAAATTCCGACTTAGCTAATGTATTATTTGTACTGAAATATGTATGTAAATCGAATTTTTTTACTTTGTTTTTTTTTTAAATTTTTCTCATATATTTTAGGGATTCCCCGCAACTACAAATTTGTCTTCTTTAAGTATTTTCTATGAAAAAAATTGGAAAAAAAATGGTCGTAAGTGCGAATAGTCGTAAGTCGGACGGTCGTAAGTTGGGGACTACCTGTACTCTAAAATATTAAATAGGTGTTGGTCCAATATTTGGAGCTCTGATCGTAAACGTATCCTCGACACACTTGATAGCATATAGGCATCGGCAATCAGCCCGATAGAGGACGCAGTGTTGACTCCCAGACCACGTAGCGGACCTTTGTCTGCCGGGGACTGTTCTTTGGAAATTCGTGGCATTATCTCACGCAATTCGCCTGATTTGCGCTCCATCAGACAATCCTACGGATCTCACTAATTTGCCGTTTACTATTTCCCCCAACGTAATGTACGACTCTGTACCAGAACTCGTTCTCTTACAGAACTGGTGGGGTATATAACTCCCTCCCCGCACTACTGTTCCAAGAGCGCTACTTCCTGTAACACTTCAAGACGAACTGTAACAGATATTCAATGACACCTCAAGACGCTGACTCGGGGTTATAGGTTCACCTCTGCTAAGAGATGTATCTAAACAGCATTCTTCATATGCTTCTTCATCAGCTATCAGAAGCGTGAGTATTTTTTATTTGTTTTTATAATTCAGTGACAGTTCATACAAAATATGCGACGGGCATATGACTAAATGTTGCCTTGCATCAATTTTATCGCAAGGTTAGAGTTTTCATCGCCCGGAGAAAATTTTTTTATAAAATGGATAAATAGAAGAAATATATATATATATATATATATATATATATATATATATATATATATCGGATAGGACCGTGCGTAGAATTCTTGACGGAAGACCAACGGGAAAGAGACCGACAGGATATCCGAGACGGGGATGGTAGGACAATGTTAGGTTTGACTTTGAAGAGATCATGCCGATTGCTCAATACGGATGCGAAACATGAACTCTCACAAAACAGGAAGAAAACAAATTCCGCGTATTCGAGAATAAAGTTTTAAGGGGTATCCTTAGCGATAAATATGACGAGGAGGCAGGACAATGGAGGAAACTCCACAACCACGAATTGGAAGAGCTATACCGCAAACCTACAATAGTGAGAGTAATCAGGTCGCGAAGATTAAGATGGGCCGGACATGTGGCGCGAATGAGCAACGATAGGACCGTGCGTAGAATTTTTGACGGTAGACCAATGGGAAAGAGGCCGACAGAACGGCCGCGACGGAGATGGCAGGACAATTTTAGGTTTGACCTTGAGGAGATCGGATAGGCTGGTTAAGCGTGGAAGGCGAGTGCACAGGGCAGGGAACGTGGGCGGAGTCAAGTCGGTGAGGTAATGAACTTCCGGGTTCCTACAGCCCAATAAATAATAATATATGTATGTATATCTATATGTATATATTTGTATGTGAATCTGTATGTACGAGGGTGGGCTGAAAAGTTTCCGACCTGAATGTGAAGATAGCAGCACTCGTCAATAAAAGCTAGTGAATGTAGTTGTGTATTTTGACAGAGACTCGCCAAAATTTCAGCCATTTTGGATGCGTAGTTTTTATTTGACAGTCGTTTGAGTGAGTCGATGTGAGTGATTTTGTGAAAATGGACAAAATTGAGTATGGAGCTGTCATTAAACTTTTGTTTTTGAAAGGCAATACGCCTACGCGAATCAAAGATGAGTTGGACTCTGTGTATGAGGACTCTGCACCATCATTTACCACAGTGAAATTTTGGGCAGCTGAATTTAACCGTGGCCGTGAGGGGTCCTCGATAGTATAGTGGATAGTATACCCGCCTGTCACGCGGGTAACCGGGGTTCGATTCCCCGTCGGAGAGCCTCTGGCGCAAGACTAATGACCTTGCCCAGAAAAACCAAATCATTATGGAAAATGTAACAAGCCCCAGGACTTGCTAAATAAGGCCAAGACCGGCTCCTGGTTGTAGTGCCGATGATGATTATGATGATGACGTGAGAGCTTGGGAGACGATGAACGTTCGGGACGTCCAAAAACTGCAACAACTGACAATAACATCGCTAAGTTCGCCAAATGGTGGTAGACGAACGCCGAATTAAAGTGAGCGAGATAGCAGAGGCTATGAAAATGTCCAAAGAACGTGTTTGTCACATATTAAATCAAGATTTAGGCATGAGAAAACTGTCCGCGCGTTGGGTGCCGCGTTTGCTCACGTTAGACCAAAAACGTGTTCCAGTGAACATTTGCAACGCTTTGTTGGCGCAGTTTAGGCGCAATAAATCCCAGTTTTGACGGCGATTAATTACTGTCGGTGAAACTTGGATACACCATTATACCCCCGAAACAAAAATACCGCAAAACAGTGGACTGCAAAGGAGGAATCGGCTCGAAAAAAGCAAGAACTGTTTTTTTCGCCTGGGAAAGTGATGGCGACTGCTTTTTTTTTTGGATAGGCATGGAGTTATCTTAATCGATTATCCTCAAAAAGGAAAAACCATTACAGGAGCATACTGCTCATCATTACTTGACCAACTGAAGGCAGAAATTGCAGAAAAACGGCCGCATTTGCAGAAAAAGAAAATCCTGTTTCACCAAGACAACGCACCGTCTCACACCTCAGCGGTTGCCATGACGAAAATCCACTTATTACGGTTGGAACTGCTTGACGATCAGCCTTGCTTAGCAGATCTAGCCCCAAGCGACTTGTTTTTACTACCTAATCTACAAATTGCGCTCGGAGGACAGAGATTTTGGTCAAATGAGGAGGCGATCACCTTCATGGACAGTTATTTTAAGGAGAAAAACACCGGGTCATATTTGGACGGGTTAGATTGATGGGAGCATCTCTGGGAGAAGTGTGTAGAGTTAAAAGGCGACTATGTAGAAAATTAAGAATATATTTTAAGTAAAAATGTCTTGTATCTTTGTTAGGTCGGAAACTTTTCAGTCCAGCCATGTATATATGTATATATATATATGAGGGGGGGGGGGGGGGGGGGGGGGGGGGGGGGGCGAACATACTGAGCAAAGGCTCTGCTTTCAACCCGGGGAAGACCAGGGCGTTCCTTGTCCCTGTTCAACGCAAGTTGACTTGCAGTCTCCACGTTGCACCCCTGGATAGATACTTTGGAACCCACCAAGTAGTGAACCAAAGTTTGGCGCAAGGCTAATAACCTTGCCCGGAAAAACGAATTATTATGGACAATTTAGCAAGTCTCGGATGTGTACCGGATACCGCTGGAGAGACTTGCTAAATACCGGTTCCCGGTTGTAGTGCCGATGATATATATATGGAAAAAGATGGTCCCACCAGAAAATTATCTAGAAATTGTCAGATGTCAAACGTAATATTGTGTGTTTGAATATGTGATAGCAACTTAACCTCAAAATATTAGTGACTTGGTATCAGCCTCACATAAAGTTTTTCGTGCAAACATGTCTAGATTTGTGCCAAATAAGCGTCATTTGCGGGAACTTTTGATTTCCCTTTTTAATTTGAAGAAATCTCCCATTGAGGCACATTGATTGCTTGTAGAGTTGTCGTGAGTGGTTTCAAAAGTTTAAAAACGGCGAGTTTGATGTCGAAGAGAAAGGACGAAGTGGAAAGTGTACGAAGACAAGGAGTTGGAAGCAATATCGGAATAAGATCCATCCCAAGCGTAAAAAGAATTTGCACGTACGCTAGATGTAACTCAAAAAGCAATTTCACGTCGTTTAAAATCGTTAGGGATGTTTCAAACAACAACAAATTGGGTTTCGTACGAACTGAAGCCGAAAGTAGTTGAACGCCGACTTTGCATAGGTGAAATGGTGCTTGCCAGGCAACAAAAAAAAGAGTTTTTTGCATCGTATAGTCACTGGGAATGAAAAATAGATCCACTACGATAACCCAAAGAAGATAAAATCATGGGAACCACCTGGCCATGCTTCAACATCGACAGCGGAACCGAATATTCATGGGAAAAAACTCATGCTGTGTATTTGGTGGGATCAGATCGGTGTCGTGTATTATGAATTGCTGAAACCGAGTGAAACTATCACTGGAGTTCTCTACGTAACACAATTATTGAGATTGAGCCGAGCACTCAAGGAAAAACTCACCCATTACTACTCCAGACGCGACAAAATTATTCTTCTCCATGATAATGCTAGTCCGCATGTTGCGATGCCGGTGAAAAACTATTTGGAAACACTTCATTCGGAAGTCCTACCCCACCCACCGTATTCCCCAGACTTTGCCCCTTCTGATTATCACTTGTTTCGATCAATGGCACACGGCCTGGCTGACCAGCACTTGATAGTCCGAGGGAGCAACGTCTGGAGAATACGGCGGGTGGGGTAGGACTTCCCATTTCAAAGTTTCCAAGTATGTCTTGACCACTTTCGCAACATGGGGTCGAGCATTGTCATGCTGTAAAATCACTTTATCATGTCTCTCGTTGTATTGCGGCCGTTTGTCTTTCAATGCTCGGCTCAAACGCATTAATTGCGTTCGATAACGATCGCCTGTGATTGTTTCAGTCGGTTTTAACAACTCATAATACACTACGCCGAGCCGGTCCCACCAAATACTGAGCATGACCTTGGAACCGTGGATATTCGGTTTGGCCGTCGACGTGGAAGCATGGCCGGAATATCCCCATGATTTTCTGCGCTTGGGATTATCGTAATGAACCCATTTTTCGTCCCCAGTCACAATGCGATGCAGAAATCCCTTCCGTCTTTGCCTTGCAAGCAGCTGTTCACAAACACACAAACGCCGTTCAACATCTCTCGGTTTCAACTCGCACGGCATCCAATTTCCGTGTTTCTGAATCATTCCCATGACTTTGAGGCGTTTTGAAATGGCTTGTTGCATTACTCCCAATGATCCTGCCAATTTTTGTTGCGTTTGACACGAGTCTTGATCAAGCAATGCCTCCAATTCTGCATCTTCGAAAACCTTCTCTCTTCCACCGCCATGCTGGTCTTCGACGTTCAAATCGCCGTTCTTGAAGCGTTGAAACCGCTCTCGGCACGTTCTTTCACTAATAGCGGCCTCACCATAGGTATTTGAGAGCATTCGATGAGCCTCAGCCGCAGATTTCTTCATATTAAAGCAGAAAATTTAAACCTCCCACAAATGACGAGAATTTGGCTCGTAAGCTGACATGTTTAATCGAGAATAACTTTATGATGCAGACACAAATCGACTAATGTTTCGATGGCGTTATGTTCACAAATACCTAAGCTTATTGTATGACATCTATGATCTATTTATTTCAACTACCACTTACCGCTACAACCATCTATTGCAAAACGGCGGAAGCAAAGTTGTATACCATATATATATATATATATATATATATATATTAGTTCACTAGCTGTAATATATCATTAATTTCTCCAGCTCTATACCAAAAGTTACACCGTTGTAATCTAGTAATACAATCTCTTGGGGTTTAGGGTACTCACATCGGGAGGTACTATGATTTTTGATTACATAGCAATTGAGAATTTGCCAAGACCTGATTCAATCATGTATGATGAACGTCTAACCATCAGAGAATATCAGAAATGGTGTAAACTCCAATTAGATACGTTCGTACATATGTATGAATCTTGGTAACAATAAGTCACAAATGCGTGAGATCGTGAATCACTTTAAATATCCCAGACATTCGTTAGGAATTGTTGACATAGATTAATTTCGTTTTAAATTAGAGGAACAATTAGCAGAAAATGTTATTTAAATTAGAAATGATGTGGATTCGTTTTCATTATTGGACAGGGTAATTTTGCTATTTCTGATACTTTTTTAATGATAGTTATCAATTTAAAATTTCTCCTTAATTGAGGGCCCTCTTAAAACAAATTTTCTTTTGAATCTAGTTTTTTTACAGAAAATGAATTATCCAACTCTCTATTTAATACACTGATTAATTTTCTTCGGCTACACTTTAATTGATATTATGAAACAAACTACTTTGATCTCAACCTATTTCAATTGATGAGTAGTGTTTTGGTTACGATGCCGATGTAGACTCTGATTGAATATTACAATATTGTTGCTGGTGGTATTTTCTTACAGTAAAAACAAAAGCATCTAACAGAAACCATTTGAATTTAAAAGTACTTTCACTACAAATAGTTATAGGTACAGTAAGACCCCCCTTAACGAGCTGAAAACGTCCCAATAAGTTCCAGCACTAAACGAAACAGCGTTAAGCGAGGTCATCTTAACAGGTAAATAATGGAGACAGAACAAAAATTAAGAAAATGTATCAGTTATTTTTTTGTTTTATTTTGTAACATTTATTGTTAAATAATTTTATATCTAAGGTAATGGAAAAAGTCATCAATACAGAGTTGGTTAAGTATTTGGAGTGCAACGGTCTTCTGAATGATCGTCAATACTGATTCCGTGGCAGGCGGTCCACAGGAGACTTTTTGACACTTATAGCCGATATATGGACATCTGCGATTGAACGGCTATGGACATCTGCGATTGAACGGCATGGTGAGTCAAGGGCGGTCGCATTAGATATCTCCAAGGCTTTTGACCGCGTCTGGCACGGGGCATAGCTGAGCAAACTTCGTTCATATCGACTTTCCCAACAGCTTTGCGACTGGACGAGGAGCTTCCTCGAGAATCGATCGATCCGGGTTGTTGTGGACGGCGAGTGTTCGGATCTGTATCCTGTTAATTCGGGGGTGCCCCAGGGTTCTATTTTGGCTCCAACCTTGTTCTTGCTTCACATAAATGATTTGTTGGAGATAACGGATAACAAAGTGTTCAGTTTTGCGGATGATAGTGTGATCGGCCGATTGATGCATCAACGTCGCACCAGGTGAGATGTAGACAGATTGACTCTCTGAACCAGGATCTAGATAAAGTCCTGCAGTGGTGAAAGGCCAATCTTGTCGACTTCAATGCAACGAAGACCCAGTATACAACATTCACAAAGAAAACTGGATCATCGGTTCCACAGCTGATGATGAGTGGCCGGGCCCTCGAGGCTGGGGAAAGTTTGAAATTGCTCGGCGTCACGGTCTGTGGGAATGTATCATGGCATAAACACGTATCGGGTATCGCCAGATCAGCCTCAGGAAAACTGAGTTACCTTTTTAGAGCCAAGAAATACTTTACTCCGGCCCAACTTCTTCTCCTATATAAATCTGAAATTAGACACGCGCTCAAATATTGCTCTCATGTTTGGAGCTCAGCTCCTAAACATACCCTCGACCTACTAGAGAGCGTACAAAGACGAGCGATGCGCCTGATCGGGGACTCGGCGCTGACGTCGGGACTACAGTCGCTATCACATCGAAGGCGCGTGGCCGACCTCTGTCTGTTTTACAGATATTATCACGGGTGCTGTTCTTCGGAGATTCTTGGCATTGTTCTACGCAATTCGGTCTATATGCGCTCCACAAGACAATCCGACGGGTCGCAACCGTTTGTGGTTCATCTCCCGACAGCGCGAACATCCCTGTATCAGAACTCGTTCCGTTACAGAGCGGGGAAGCTGTGGAACTCCCTTCCCACGCGAGTGTTCCCGGAGCGTTACAACCTGCAACTGTTCAAAAAGAACTGCAACAGTTATTTGATGGCATCTCGGGGCGCCCACTCGACGCTATAGGTTCGCCTCTCCCGAGAGAAGTCTAATAAAAAAAAAACAAAAAAAATAAAAAATAAAAAAAAATCAATTATAGACTTATATGTTGCAAATATACATTTTTATTCACAAAACATTCATCTAAATAAAAATAAAGGATGTCATGTTTGTGATTAGGAAGGTTCTCCCTTAGTTGATATTTTTTTATTTTTTTATGACGGTCATCTAAACTATTCTTTCTTTTCCTGTTTCGTTCAGCAAGTTGTGACCCAGGAAGGATACGTTCGGACTGCAATGCGATTGCGGGAATTTAGTTGGAACCTTTATTCTGGACAAAAGAGCGTAGTGAAACAAAAGATACATATGTGCACCGTAATTGTATATTGCACCGCTTATGGTTGTTGCATGCCTGCTTCATTTCCATACATATACAACAAGTGCCAATGCAATCGGGGAATCCAGATACTACCGCGTAATACTGAAACAGTGTTCAGCAGAGCAGCGTTAAGCGGGGTCTTACTGTATTGGGTTGTTCAAAAAGTTATTCCTTTTTTTTTATTTGATTTACAAATGCGTTTATATAAGGGGACATAGCACCTACAAATTTTCAAAATATCGAATTTTTTTTGTTGATAGAATATGTTAGAATGAGTCCTTAAAGACATGATTTTAATAATATAAAAGCGAAATTCTCAACAACAAAACATTTGTGAGCATATATAGCGAAGCGCATCATGGTCATTTTTTCGATGATTTTCGTTCACTTCGCTATAGCGCTACATCGACTTTCTCTTAGTAACATCTGCTCAATATATCCATATACATATAGTATATAGCATTATTCTATCATATAACAGCTGTAAAGATAGAGGGGGACGTTTTGGAATGCCGGTATCACCTATATATATGTTATATCCGCCACGAAGCTCTCTCTGCTTATTATATACATCTTTAATGAAAAAAAAATTGTATTTTAACTTTAAACGCGAATTTCTCAAAACAACGTTTTTCAAGTTGGCATGCATGATTAAAAGTCAAGTATTTATCCAGTCGTTCTGAAATTTTAACAGATTAGCTTACACATGTTAATGCTCAAAATGAGTGAATGGATGAAAAAATCGGCATTCAATTTTTTGAGTTACAACAGGTTGTTTTTTGGGGGCAAAGAAGTCAATTTTCGAAAAAAAAACGCCGCCATTTTGTTATTTTTCAACCAATTTTTTTCTTCTTAGGTCATTTCAAGGCCTTTTTGATGCTGATTAAGAACCCGTTTTTTTTCAGACTTTTCTAAGGGCAGTAATCCTGCACGCCGTGACTTTTTGGGTTTTCTTCTTTTTTTAAATTGTAGCAAACGACGTGGGGCCAGAAAAAATAAAAATTGTGTATACTATGAGACTAATAAAACATATGTTAAAGTTTCATTAAGATATGTCTTCATATTCAATAAAAAATTGTCCTTTGAAAAAAAATTTTTTTTTTTATTTGAAGGTGCTAAGTCCACTTAATATATCTCGGGCATCATTCATAACCCTCTGGCGCAAGACTAACGACCTTGCCCGGAAAAAACAAATCATTATGGAAAATTTAACAAGCCTCAGGACTTGCTAAATAAGGCCAAGACCGGCTCCCGGTTGTAGTGCCGATGATGATGATCGTTCATAATTCCATCTCCATAAAACTTAGTGTTAATAAAATTATATATCTTAGGAAAACTTTTCAATGTACTGTTTAATAAAGTCTTCAGAAGCAAGTGTTTTACTATTCAAGTAGTTTTGCTAGGGGCGAAATAAATACAGGTCTGATGACACAGGGTCTGGAGTAGGCGGCGGATGTGGCAACACACTCCAACACAACTGCACCAAATTTTGCAGACTGAAAAACTTGTTTGTGGTTACGCTGATCAGCTTGAAACGCTTCTGTGCGATGGAGTTACTTAATTTTTACCGCTGCGCCCATTAGACATCAGAAATAATCATTTTCCTTTGTTTACCTTCCCGTTGCTTCTTCACATCTACCTCAATTTCTTTTTCGGTGGACATTATTATAGCCAACCCATTTTTCGTCATCCGTGACCATACGCTTCAAGAACGGATCGTTTTTTTGTTTTTTTTTTGGTTTGATGAGATGATCGTAGATGTTCACACGCTTTGTCAAATGAATTTCTTTCAGCCCATGTGGAATCCAGACATCGAATTCTTTTATGAAGCCAAGCAATTTAAAATGGCCATGAACACTTCCACTTTTAAAGTGGTAGCAAGCTCCCGAACTATTTTTGTTTTTGTTTTATATCCACATTTATTTAACAATTCAATTACATATTTTACTTAAGACTAAATGTTAACTTCTATTTTACAAATATAGTTCTTACATTAACTTACTGACTCTTCGTAAGCACTCTAAATTATACATTATTATTTTTCTTATGCCTTTTGGCGTACAACCCGAACTATTGAATACTTCTTTGCATGCACCAATGCTTTGATTTTATCAGTTGTGATATCAAACCTCCCCACGTATATTTCATAATAATAATATTTTATTTTTATTTAAATTAATAATATTTCCAACATTCATTTCGGTAAATGTAACATATTTTTTCGCACCACATTATGGCACCGTGCAACATGTCCCTAGTTCATCGGGTCGGCTTATGCTACGATTCGCATGGAACGTTGCAATGTACATGCGACAGCGCTGGAAGCGCAAGGTCAGCATTTTGCCGATCACTAATATGCTCGCTGTGATCCGTGGGCTCGATCGCCTACCCGCATCCGGGGTTCGGATCATGTTTGGCGTTTTCATTTCATTTACTTTTCGTTCCATTTTCTCTTCCTGTATTATATATTTTCGGTAAGTAAGCAAATTGAAGTTAGCAGGTAAAACATGATAATATTGTACAGTAGTCTTAAGATAGATTCCATGGGACCATCTTATGTCCCCCACGTTAAAATAAATAAATAAAAAAACATTCTTTCGCGGAAGATCGCGGGAGAGCCAAACTTCGTTTTTCTTTATACTTGTAACTTTTATCCTCGCCAGTCTCGGGAGTCCTACGGGGGCGTTGTTAACTGACAAATCTCCTCTACGGAATCGAGCGAACTAATTTTAGCATTGACGTTTTTCGATGACATTCCTGTCGTAAACTTTTCCCTTGCTTCAGTTACTTTGTTCCCTGCTCTTTAAAATTCTCCATGTTCGACCATTAATTGAAGGCACACAAATCGACGGAATCGTGTCAAGTTTTTTTATTTCTAGGGTAAACTTTCAGTTTTAAGTTCGTTTTTTAAGTCATATATGGTCTATTGTAAGCGAAATACATGGGGGTTCCGTCTTCACAAAAACAAAACAAAAATCGACGTTTACAACCCGTGCAGACACGGTTCCCAACACCATTCATTGAAAAATGCAAAATTTAGTCGAAATAATCTCGCCGTTTCGAACGTGTTTAATGATGCGATTGCCATGTTCAATTGAATGGAATTTTTGGTCATCATTCAGTCAAATTTGAAACCAATCCTTAGACCAAGTTTTCTAATTAAAATGCCATGATCATGAATCTCACTGAAGATATCTTGAATACCATAATGAAATCACGTGTTTTATCGATATTTTCTACGGTAATTACATCAGATGCACCAACTGTACGTTTATCGTTATACACATTGTAAAGATATAAAGAAATAATTATGTAAAGATGTAAAAGCTATATGATCTTCCAAATTTGGAAGTTAGTTCCACTAATGCTTCTGTGATAGAAGCTGTTAGCCAACTCGACGGGCAGAGTACGAATGCAATAAATATCTACCAAAAGAAGTGAGAAACAATACAGGTTGTGGTCCCTTTGAATCAGATTTATTCTTTAAAAATTCTGTCCTTAAATACTATTTCTCATATCAACATTTCTGATGCATATCGATACCTAGTAGGTCACATACCATCATATTTCGGCCTTCAAATCATGGCCTGAAAACTATGTTACTAATTACAAAACCAAATGCACACTGCAAAGCAAATCTACAATGAGTCACTTCTCAGATGGCACGTTAATAGGTCAGTATCTACACTGTGATATCGTATACCATACATAACACACATCTATCGGAACATCTGAGAAATGGGTATTGTTACGTTATACTTTTTGTCTTTGCTTTTGGCGTGCGCCGCCCGGTATTTTAATTCAAGATCGAGCGAATTTTATTATGGGCTAATTATCGGTGTACAGTATGGGGAAATGTACTTAAGTTTCAATGGGGACACTACAATATCTTCCCCGGCTTCCTTGAATCATCGAAACCATTCGAGCGGTTGTCTTTTGGATAAACAATTATCACCATAAGCAATTCAAGCGTTTCGGTCAAATAAAATTTAATACTGACCCTTTCTGACCGAAGCACAAAAACAATTTTGTTTTTATCGTTGCGCCAAAGGGTGTGTACTTTTCTAAGGATATTTCGGACCCGAACCTTTGGCATGCACGATTCCCAGGGTTGTACAGTTTGTCACATCACTGTACCGACGCACTAAAACACGCCCTTGCATCTCCTACCACTCCCCTGCAGGGCTAACGTTGGGTTTTCCTTCGCGAGGCTGGTTAAATCTTTAAGCTGGCCTCCTATTGCTCTCTGTAACTTCTCGAGTTCGCGCAATTTATTCTGAACTAGGGTTATTAGATTACAGATTTCGGCCTTACACTCCTCCGACAGCATTATACAGTCAATGAGATGTCTTGACCAGGATGGACTTCTCCATTTCGCGAAACATTTGCATGCATAGGGTGGGGCAAAATTAATCACCCTATCGGAAGATATTATAATTTTTGGAAATGGCATCGTACATCAATCATATTTGACATTTGTAAACTAGACAGCTGCTTAACAGAAAAAGTTGTAAAGGTCAAAATAAGGATTTCCATCACTCAAAATCATTTTTTTTATTTAGTAAAAAAGTAATTCAAAAACAAAATTGATGATTAATTTTGCGCCAACCTATAAAATGGCATCTTCACCATCTTTTACTCGCTCTTCACATTGTAGACAGAGAGGTAAACTGACAAAAACTGCGTAAGGTAGTAGTTTCAGTTCCTGTGTGAGCGCTTTATCCAAGCTTCTACGGATGGGATGAGTTCGAAGGTCCATCCGCCTTTTAAGCTCGTTGTCCATCTGACGTGCCATAAAGCAATAGAAGCTTCTCTTCCTTTTAGCTTTATCTTTGGCATTCCGCCAGACACTTTATCCCTTGTAGCTTATAGGTCCGAAGCTTCTCGTCAACTAGGATGTGTATGGGGAGTAGTCCGGCTATAACAAATGTCGCTCTGTCTGAGATCGTCCTGAAATCGCATATAGTCTTTAATATACAAGGCCTGTGTGTTGCTCTGATCATTCTTTTCAGTTGTTTTGTTAGTAGAAGTTCTGTCTACACTGGCGTGGTCTAATTTTTTTGAAATCTTTGATTACTAAGGGCCCCAGACGACTTGGTGTATATTGGATATAAACTTACAATCATCTGAGCCGATTAAGGTTTTATTTTGAAATCTTTGATGGCTAAAGGTCCCAGATTTGAGTCGGTTGTCGAGCATAAACCCCAAATGCTTAGCACCATCCTTTGATCGTATGGTCTGATTTCCGATCTGGAAGTTAGGAAATTCCACACGTTTTCGACTAGTTATTACAACTGTCTAGGTTTTGTGGTCGGTTAGTTCCAGTCCTGTGGATGGTAGCGTCTTTAATTAGTCAAATTGCTTCATTAGTGGCCTCGTTTTAGTATATGTTTAGCGATTGTTACAGCAGCAATGTTGTATGAATGTAATAATGTCCACTTTTTGTGGTAGTTTTATTTGAAAAATTCCATCGTGTAAAATATTCAACAGGAGCGGACGAAGTACTGATCCTTGACAAATTCCTGTTCAGAGGGACCAGGTACTGACCCCTGAGGAACTCCTGTACATAGATTATTCTGTCCCCGTCTGTAATGTACATCAGCCTTATATTGGCCTACCACTATGACTTATGACGAGTTTTAGGAGATACTCTAAGAGGAGGGCTCTTAGTCTTGTCCGAGTTAAAGGCGTTTTTGATGTCCAATGTCACCACGGCGCAGTGCTTCTTTGATACTGCCTTCCATCTATTACATTATATTGCGTTATCCACTAAATTTACCATTATTTTGATGGCATCGATGGTCTATTTGGCTATCTCAAGCCATATTGATAATCCGATAGATCTCCGTGATTTCCGCTATCGGCCAATCTACCATGTATAACTTCTCCAGGATTTTCCCCATTGTATCCGGAAGGTATATGGGGCGATAAGACGATGTACTTTCTAGTGGTTAATTCTTTCCTTTTGGCAAGAATACTAGGTACTGATTTTCCCACGCACCGAGAAATGTTCCTTCTTCCTATTGCGTCGCAGCTTTGAATACCTCCGGTTTCGTTTTAAATGCGGCCAAGACAGACCTTTTTTGTCGCGTATTCTTTTGCATGCCCTCTGAATATCTTCTGCCGACAGGTAGGTATGGCCTCGATCTCAGAGTTAATAACAACGTTCCATTCCGTGTTCAGTTTCCGACGCAGCAAGTTACGTGTTTTATGTCTATGGGTAGGATGTATGTGTGCCGTCGTTGGCACGGGTTCTACGCCCATCCCACGCTGTTGCCCCGTTGGTCGTCACCAATGTTGGGTAAAAGTTCCGGTATCGGCTTGTTATTGGTGGAGCTGAAGATCGAATTGTGGAATGCACTGCCGTGGATTTTGTTCTACAGTTTGAAACATTTTACTTCTGTAAACGATCCCTGCTTCGAGACACACTGATTTTACTGAGCATCTTGTCGATGGGCTTTTCTATATCACTATAATCGCGTCTATCGTAATGCAATGAAACGACACATCATTAATGAAGGCGGATCAATTGACGAAGAAACAGCAAAAGGATAGACGTCCAGGAATTCCAATGATGAGCAATGCACTTCCCGCTTGTAGTCAATTCAAATGAGTCGAATGAGATTAAAACACACTTTCATTCCTTTTACACAGCTCATCGTTGCTATACTTTCATATAATTGTTAAAATATTTCACAAAGGCAGGCGATGTATTTAAATTTATTTTCCTTAATACGCTCGTCCACCGACGGTTGTTGGGCTCAGACTGAAATTATTTAACGTGGAGGCACGACTTGACTCCACGGAATCCGTATCGCGATTGATTCATTCACCGAAGACGACAGCACAGCAAATTTCGTTCATTGCTTCGGTGCCCGACAAGGGATGATTTTCTTTGCATTGATCCAGCAAAAAGGGGTGAAACACACACACGATGATCGTTTCTGCTGCTCATGGCGTGTGTCCACGAGTATGCGGACCGTGGTTCAACCGAATCCACAAGGGGAACATTAGCTGGCATGGTTGCAGTTGGTGCAACTATCTCGACGTAGAGATTTAGGTGTTTACACGATCAGCAACTGCGTACAGCATTTATGCTGATCGTGCGCATCTTGGCGGCATTTCCAAGTAGTCGAATTCTCGGTGGTAATTTTCCATTTAGGAGAACTCGGCTTCCTTGTGCGGTCAGCCGCACGCCATTATGTATTTGTCGATCGGATGGCCGACCGATATGAGCATAGGTAAAAGAAAGGAAAAGATGAAAAATCTCCTGCACGTGTGTGGCAGACTCGTTAGGATATATCTCATTGCTATGGTTCGGGTAATGTTGGTTGCTTGATGGTGCAACCAAATTGGTTCTCCTTGTGGAAAATACTTTTTTGTTGCTGATGGATTTTTATGTCAGCAAGAATTATTGATTCAAAGTATTTCTCAAGATATTGGTACAACTATGGAAGGTAAGTATATGTTTTTATGTGTTTTAGGAAACCGTTTCTTCATCATAGGTTGTAAGTTACGTAGTGGCGTTCAATGGAACTGCCACAATACTTGTTTTATATCGTTTTTTGGATACCCTAGGGGGAAGTTAGGTGTTGTACCTGAAAAAGGCGAGCCGTGGCGTTATTGAACCGCCACATGTCCCTTTAGTCTGGCCATAACCATTCCGTAGGCGGTGCCCCGTGATTTATTGTCCGCCTCTGAGGATGTTTCTGAAGCATCTCTCCTTGCTACTTTTTTAGTCCTGTTTAGGGCCCGCCCTGACTTTTTTGTTATCAAAATATTCTTGGAAGTCAGTTCTTCCGCTTGATCCATGTATCCTACGGCGAGGTTGTAAAGACTGTGCTTTTTGCACTTTAATTTCGATCGTCCACCTGTAGTATGGTTTTCTTTCATCCGTTGGTATCCGTCTAGGCATTGCTGCATCACAATGTCTATTAATGACCCCCTTCCTGCTTTGCCGTATGTGTTCTTCTTCATCATCATCATCGGCATCACAACCGGGATTCGGTCTTGGCCTTATTTATCAAGTCCTGAGGCTTGTTAAACTTTCCACAATAATTTGTTTTTCCGGGCAAGGTTATTAGCATGTGTTCTTTTTTCCAGTACTATATTTGTGATTGTGACCTCCAACGGTGCAAATGTTTCCAATCGCCGGCGTCCCCTCATGGTGGTACATTTGCTGTCCCACTCGGGCGCCTACACCTTATAGCGTTTGAGATGGATAGCGAAGAACGTGTGATTCGAACTGACGCTATGACAGTTAGAATCACCAAAAATTGAACCGAAGCGTAACACATCAGGCTACTGGCCGATTTTAGAATTCAGGCTACTGGCCGATGTGAATTGTTTTGTTATCGCTATGGTATATGGCTCTGATGTATTTTCTTGTTCGATTTTCGTTCGGTGTTCTTCACTATTTGCTTGTTATTGCGTGTGTATCTGTTATAGACGCCACAGCCTTACAAAAACTACTGCAATTAATGCATTTTATTTAGGATCCCGCTGAACGAAATGATATCAAACGTTGACGGTTTGTTAAGTAAGATAATCACCACATCTATCAACCTCCAATCGACGGATGGCGGCCACAGTTCAATCTATATTCGATTCGGGCTTATTATGGGGCAGATGGTGTAATATCCGTATGTATCAAATACAGTGTGGATAGGAAACTTAGAAAGACATAGACTGGCCGATTACCGTAAAAAATTACTTTAAGCGTTTAAATATAAAACAGCATTGTTCTTCAGCCGAACAACACGAGCATGAAATGTATAAAGAGAAGATATATATATCATAAATAAAGTAAATGTAGTAGGAAAATGGAACTAGAGTCCAGGTTGAACTCAAATATACTGAAATTAATTTCACGTTCCATAGTTTTCAGAACAACAATATTTACCATCTAGACGCACATGGTTCATAAAATTTTAAAATTCTACCTTCTTGTTGATCAAACCTCCTATTTACCCTATAAATCCGTCACACATGTGTCTCAATGAAGAAAGATTCTGAATGTTTGAATACGTGAATGCGATAGTAAACCAATTGCATGACAAATTACAAGGTCGCTAATACGGGTCTCAAAGGCAAGTCGCATTTTACAGGAAGGTGACTGTTACTGGCCGTTGGCCGATTTACGGACTATACTGTTCCGTACCTGAAAAGGACTGTTGTCCATTGAGGATATTGCCACGGCTTCCCGTAGTTCGTTCCCCAAGAGGGAGGGTTTTCAACAAACTCTATTTATTTAGTCACTCAACTAACTGCAAACCTTATCGGAATTTATGTAAAACTGTTGCTCCTCGCAACTAACTAATACGAGGGTTGCCTCTTATGTTTCGGGATTTGGCAACCCTAGTGTTGCAATCCGGCAATTGACAGCTCTGTCGTAAAGTTGGACATTTTTGAGGTTATACGCACTCAGAACATTTTGACATACGAGCGCTATTTGTGTTGTTTACAGTAACTTAAAAGATTCATCTCGGCCCAAAAATGGAATAAAATCGTCAACATTTTCGTGCGATTATTTTTAAAACTTTCGGCGTGGATTAACTCAGCAACAGTGCATGGATGAACTTAATTCAATTTTTGGCGATGAAGCTCCATCAAGGACTAGTGTTTATCGATGGTATGGTGAATTCAATCGTGGTCGTAGTTCACTCCAAGATGAATTTCGTGAAGGTCGTCCAAAATCAGTTGTTATTCCGAAAACCATTGATGCTGTGCGCGAACTGATATTGGAAGATCGTCATGTGACCTATCGTGAGATTGAGACAACCTTAGGCGTTAGCATACATTCAATATTGCATAAACATTTGACTGTCAAAAAAATTTGTTCGCGTTGGATCCCACACAATTTGTCAATCGCCCAAAAAAAGGCTCGTGTCAATTGGTCGAAAGAAATGCTCAAAAAATACGGTCGCGGTGCTTCGAAACACGTCTATGACATCGTGACAGGTGATGAATCGTGGATTTACGCGTATGAGCCCGAAAGTAAACAGCAGTCGACTGTCTGGGTGTTTCAAGATGAGCCAAATCCAACAAAAGCTGTTCGCGCACGAAGCACTTCCAAGCAAATGGTCGCCTGTTTTTTCGGAAAAACTGGACATGTCGCAACCGTACCACTAGAACAACGGATTTGTTTGCCAGTTGTCTTCCAAGAAATCAGGAAAATCAACCGCCGAAGACGGATCACTCTTCATCACGACAATGCGAGCTCTCACACATCGGCTGCGACAACTGCATTTTTGAGCACCCAAAACATCGATTTGATGGGTCATCCGCCGTATAGTCCTGACTTGGCATCGAATGACTTCTTTTTATTCCCGTACGTAAAAAACAAACTAAGAGGTCAACGTTTTTCGACACCTGAAGAAGCGGTTGCTGCATTCAGAATGCATGTGTTGGAAATACCTCAATCAGAGTGGCAAAAGTGCTTCGACAATTGGTTCAAACGCATGCAAACGTGTATAGATCTTCATGGGGAATATTTTGAAAAACAATAAAGTGATTTTCGATGATATTTGTTTTTGTTCTCTAATCCCGAAATATAAAAGGCAACCCTCGTATAATAATGGTATAGAATCTGTTTTTATATGTGTCAACTGTTGATTAATAAGCACCAGAAGTTCATTGCCAGTTCATGACCAAACAAATGTGGCATAAAGTTTACTTAAATGGTTGTTTACTGGTGTTTTGAAGCATCTTCTTAACAGGCAATTACTTCTGGATCGATCTGCAGCAAAAATTCCACACTAATTTGCCACTTGGTACTTAATTATCGAAATTATAAGTCATCAACTGATGAAAGTCTACTTCAGATCACCAGCTGCAGAGAATTTCAACGTAGATACCACACACTCGATGGTGATCAATGATGACTCAACAAAATGCTGGTGAATCAACACTGACTCCCGCGATATATCGAATCTTTATATCGAAAATTAGCGCCATTCGACTGTGGTCAAACTCTTTCCCACACTGTCTCCTGGAGGCTTTCATTTCACGGGCATGTTGAAAACCGATTAATATCGTGAATTAATGGACAGCATTCTAAATGACTGTTGGTTGAGAGTGTGGAAACCCAAAGCCGCTATTTCTATGTTAATGACTCTATCAAGATGATATCCAAAGTCCATATCTGGTTGATTCCGTAATTAGAATGTCTATTTAAGACTTCATTGTCATGTTTATGTGCTCCCGCTGCGGCATAGCCATCGGTCAAACAATAATAATCCCTAGAACCACCTGTCTTCCTTCATCCCCGCTAATAAAAAAAATCGATCACGCAAATCACCGGCGAAAGCCACGATCAATATCTAATTTGTTTCCAATAATGTTTCCTTACCTGGAAGAGGAAAAAAAGACAGAAGAACAGCAAAACACCAGCAACAAATCGATAGAAAAGTATTAAGAGGGAGACATCGAGATGAAGACGAAACAGTCGATTATTATTTTCACGCCTCATGCAGTGGGGGCAACGGCGATCGGAAAAAAATTAGGGGCAATATCGATTTCACAGATGATAATTTCATCTCTTGTTATCTCACAGCGTGCTTAATGCCAGATACACAGTGAGACTGTTACCCGAAACAAATGAATTGTCCCGCTACAGTTTTGTTCTTTCCCAGTCGTTGTCTGGATATGCACATTTTTATGGATTTAGTGGGTTTCACTGGAATCCTTGCGTTCGTGCCTCAGGTACATGCGCTAGATATCTCATCGCTGTTCATCGAAACACACATTTCGATACCTTGAATCACGTGTATCGACCGTAGGTACTCGTTTCTCGGATTTATTAATACGTCATGATTAAGATGGAATCGATAGAATCAATGTCTGTTACTATTGTTATGGCGTTGAGCACTTTCAACGACGTGAATTGTTTGACGGCCAATATATCTCATAACCAAGGGGTGGCTGAGAGTAGTCCCCTGTGGCACGTCACCGTGTTAATTGTGTTAGAACATTTTGCTATTGTTGTTCTGTTGGTTTTGCTATTATTAACGGATCCCTACGAAGAATTGTTAGAAAACTAGAGGAGAAAAAAAAACTGCATCATGCTGTGTGGACGCATCAGAAAATGTGTTGCTTCTTGACACCTTTTCAATTGATAGATACGTTTTTTTAAGGTTACTAACAATGCGATGGAAGTATCAATTCGAAGATGACTTTGGAATATTGTCGACTTGTTTTCTTCGTCTTTTATATCCCGTTTCTTTTTATTTTGGTTTTTTGGCGTTTGATTCGCTTTGAAATCCAATTTTAGCAACGGGACGTCTCTATTGTTGGTTAATAAGTGACTTTGCGTTTCGAGTACCTTTTTTGCGGGCCACAATAGAAATGAAGTTGAAGGCGTGTGAAATTTTATTGGTTAACGTTCATTATGTTGCGATTAATGATTTAGTAATTAGACATTTATTTTTATGTGGGGACCTTTAATGTGTTCGGTAACATAATAATTTGGTACGAGTTTTGATGGGGAGAGGAAGATTTCCAGAGAAATGCATAGTATGGATACAGGGTATGAGACCTATTCTAGCGATCACAGTGGTATACATTGAAAAAATTGTGATTGTTCATAAAAAGTTTGTCAAATTCAAAGAGAGGCACGTTTTTATGTAATGCGTGGTTTAGTTAGTTCCATTAGCTCACTTCAGTACTAGAATTGGTCTACAAGCTTATTTACTTTCCAATATATTTTTTACATTTTCCAAAGAACTGATAACTTTTCCAAGTTATTGCTAGACTGACATCCTTCAAACCTAGCTTACCTAATTGAAATACACAACCAAATTTTTCTCGCATTCGCGTACGTCAGCTTATTATATCGACGAATCGCCACTAACAAACAGCGGTGTTAACAAAAACCTCTTCGCTACGAAAGGGTTAGCTGTGATGATCTAAAGTTGTCTGTATTTTACCCCAAAAACGATGCTTGTTAAGCAAACATTTATTCCACAGAATTAAGTGTACCAAACCGTTAACAGGTTCTTCCATTGCAGCTGCAAGTTTATAGTTTTATCAACTGAAAAATACAGAGGAGAATGCGGAAGATATTATAATACCTATAAAAATGAGAGTACGGAACCTTGAGGAGCACCAGGATTAAAGGATTCGGCTCTACTAAAATGACCCTCTTGAAATATAGATTTTTGTTACTGCATTCTTGATGGTCTATATCTGTAAGTATGGCATACTAAGATTTACAGGGAGGATTTCAAAGAGTATATAAATACCGGTATTTTAAAGAACAGCTGGCAGGCGAACCACTGAAGGCAGATATTTTTATATAAAAAAGTTGCTGCACACAGACCTGTCATACATAAATATATCCTCAAAATTTCAAAACCTTCCATGAAATGCTTTTCTTTTTAATAAATTTCCGAAACTCAAACCCTTTTTAGACAGTTACACTAGTTATGTTAATTTGATGGGATGCAGATTTGACACCAGACCAGTACCTATCCATTGAATCAGTATATCGTCGACTCTATAGAAGACCAATTTCGACAACAGACATTTCGAAAAATGACGGCTAAGCGAAAACGTAAAACAGTTCATAGAGTAGAAGTTAGTGTTGTGTTCTGATAGGACGTGCGAGATGAACTTGACCAATTGTATCCGTCAGATGGATGACTTTTTGCTGCAAAAACATCTCTTTAAAACCGTGCTGGAAACCCTAGTAATCTGAATCAACGTATTTGTTATTGTTCAGGGAAATGTATGAGATCGAATGTTTGGCCCATGGAGAGCTGCTTTTGGTCAAGTTGATATCAGGATGCATAGAATTGGCTGTGAAATGTATAACGGGTCGACTCGCTTTCACTCTTGCTGCCACCAACTAGGAATGGATAAGGAGATAAAGTTTTCACTGTTATTCCGAAGTGCACTAAGAAATTTCTACTTCCTGTAGGGGTGCGTTCCTGCTCGTGTGAGAACATTTCCTACTGAATATGTGTATGGATGATATTCCTTGCCCCTTGAATCTTTCCAGTATTCCATTGTTCGGTTTATACAACCGAGAAAACTTAACTCGTGGTTCTAATAGCCTCGCACCGGGAAAAGTCTCGAATACGCGGAATATGTTTTCCTCCCATTTTGATAGACCCCATGTTTAACATCCGTATAGAGCAATCGGCATGATGATGGTTCTTTAGACACGGAGCTTTATGTTACGTGATAGCAGTTTGGATTTCTAGCGTTGCCGGAATGCAGTCTTTTGTTAATTTCCTTCGACATTTCATTACTGGCCATCAGTATCGTTCCCAGATATTTAAATTCTTTAACTTTTTCGAATATCTTGCCTTTGGCGTTTATATGTATTTCCTGAGGTCCACCTGCTCTCGCCGAAATCATGCAAAAAAAAAAAAAAAGAAATCATTAGCGGCATATACCAGAGCATTAACGTAGCAATTCACAGCTAGCGAGTTGAAACTATAATTGATTTTGCATGCTTGACAGACAATTACGCCTAGAAATATTTTGTTCTGTCTTCATTTATTTCTAGGCCCACCTTTTCTGCCGCTTGTATGATGATTTCGCTGTTTTTACTTACAGTTTCTAGATTATCGCCCAGAATGGCGATGTCATCCGCATATGCGTGCACTTGTGTGACCCCGTTCAGGTATGATCCGGCCATGTTGTCGTCTTGTACCTTTCTGATAACAAACTCGAGCACAAGGTTAAAAAGACACGGTGAGAGGCCATCGTTTTAGTCAGTCCGGGATTTTAAATGCTTCTGAGAGGTGGTTTTCTATTCTAACTCGCCTTTTGTTTTCTTTTATTCAAATTAGAATAAGGGCGACATATTTTTCCGGCATTCCCAGCTCAACCACAATATGGTATAGTTTTTGTCTTGCGACTGAGTCGTAGACTTTTTGAAGTCAACGAACAGTTGGTGAACCGTCTACCCGTATTCCCACTTCTTTTCCAGCAGTTGCCTTATTGCGAACATTTGGTCACTTCTTGACCGGTCCCCACGGAATCCGCATTGGTAGTCTCCCGGTATTTCTTCTGCGTACGGTGTGATTCTCGCCAGTATGACATTTGTTAATATTTCGTATGTGGTTGGAAACAATGATATTCCTCTGTTGTTTTCGCAGTCAGATCTGTCGCCTTTTTTGAAAATGGGGACGACCATTGAAGTTTTCCATTCTTCCTGAGTGATTTCCTTATCCCATATTGTTTTGATGAGCTGGAGGATCTTTCGAGCGGTTGCCTCTCCTCCATGCTTCACAAACCCTGCCGGTATGCAGTCGACTCCGGGAGCCTTGTTGTTTTTCAATCGGTTTATTGCTTCTACAACTTCGTCGAAAGAGGGCTCTGAGATCTGAGGCTCGACTGTATGTACGTCTGGAGCGTTTATTTGTGGTTGATGAGTGCGTACATTGAGCAGGTTTTCAAAGTACTGCTTCCATCTTGTCACGATATTGTTTGTTTCTGTGACCAGACAGTCGTTTGCGTCTCGAGTTATTTTAGCTCTACCTCGCTATCCATGCCTAATTGAATTTATGCCAGCATACATACCTCTGATGTACTTTGCTCTGGCATTTTCTAGAATTTTTTCGATCCGAAGCTTCTCCCATTCGCTTTTTTTGCGTTTGAAAAGTTTCATTGTCTCTTTCCAAATCGTCGCGTATCTTTCTGCGTTGACTTCATCATATCTTTCTTCCACTCTGAGGCGTTTACGTTTTTCGATCTTCGCTATGTCGATTACGTTCTTTGATCTTCGACTTACCCGAATCCACGCTGCGAAAAGGTGAGTTACATTTTAACTTAAGCCACTGTAATTTTTTCAAAAAATCTATTTGTTTTAGTGGCTTAATAGATGAATAAACTATTTAAAAATGAAAAAAAAGTTTTATACCACAGAAAAAATGTTATCAGTTCATTTAAGCCTTTTTATTGAACATAGTTACGACATATGCCGTACGGGGGTGGGTTGAAGCTAACCTCTCAAATGTATACTAACAAAGCAATCGACCTGAACATTTATATACAAGCTAACGAGATATATTACTATAGAATACAAGCCAAAAATTAGAGATGCTGGTGCCATTTATATGTCAGGCCGGACACTTTTCACCCCACCGTCATATGAAATGAAACACAACCTAAAACTTTAAACGGGATAATCTCAAAACTATGTTTTTCATATATATCATATGGCTTGCAAGCTAACTCTATCAATTTTTACTTGATTGAGTTCAAACTTTAGCTGTAGCTTCTTAATGAGATTAGATAGGGAATGTACGGGCTTTCCCAAATATTAAAAATTTTAAAGTTAATAATAAACAAATGTCGAAAAATTGAATATTTTTTTCAAATACTTGCCATTTTTTTCAAAAATCTATATTTTCAAAATTTCGTACGGCAAACGTATTTTTATTTCCGCAGGATCCAAACTATTTTGCAATTGTCCAAGATATTTTGCATAAGACCACAATAGTGTGTATGCGAAGACATCGCAACTCACTACATAAGATCATCATCATCATCATCGGCACTACAACGGAGGTCCGGTCTTGGCTTTATTTAACAAATCTCTACATCGGTCTCGAATTCGAGCCGATGTCAGTTTGGCGCTCCCAAGCTCTGGGCGTCCTGGTCTACGCCATCCCTCCATCGCAAACAAGGTCTGTCGCGCTGTCTCCTTCCATACATCCTACCATAAAACACTTTCCGGTCAAGCTACTCTTCGCTTATTCGAGCAAGGTGTCCCGCCCACCGGAGTCTACCGAGCTTGATTTTTCCTACAACCTTACCTTCAATGTAGATCGCGTACAACCCATGGTTGTAACCCCTCCGGAATCGCGCTCCCCCACATACGGGGCCAACAATTCTCCTTTAGACATTTCTCTCGAACGCGGTTAAGAGCTCAGAGTGCCTTTTATTGAGCACCCAGGTCTCGGATCTATGCATGACTACTGGTAAGACCATGGTCTTGTAGAGTAGTAGTTTGGATGTTCTGGATAAATTTCGGGATTTAAAGAGCCTTGGTAGACCACAGTAGGCTTTGTTGGATTTGATTATTATAACTTGCGTGGTGTAACGCTATTCTTGTTTGAACAGCTCAGCTGGTATGCCATCAGCTCCGGCGATTTATTTGATTTGAACTGTCTTGTGGCTTTTAATGCTTTCTCAATCTTTGGTGGTGGCAGTATCTGGTCTTGATTTTACGTTGGTGGAGCCTCCAATTCGTCTGTGAGCTGACCATTCAGCAATTCATTGAAGTGTACTTCCCATCGCTCCAGAATGCCTTCGGGATTGGTGATCAGATTACCCTCTTTATCCTTGCAGTAAGTGCAGCGTGGTGTGTACCGCGTCATACTGCGGATTATTTGGTAGAACTTCCGCGCCTGGTGCGGACCTCGCTCTCTACCTTTCTCTATTTCACAGACAAGGTTTTTTTCTCAGGGCCTTTTCTTTTGTCTGTGAAGTCTTTTTTCATATCTTCTGAGCTCTTTTTATTTCTACTCGCGCACTCGCGTCCTATGAGACTGCTGCATTGCCCGGTATGCAGCATTGTTACGTTCAGTCGCTAGTTTGCTTTCATCATCAAACCAGTCGCTACGATCTCTACGACTACTGCCTAAGATGGAGTTGGCAGTACTAATGACAGTATTCTTAAGGCGTGTCCATTTCTCTTCTACGCCCGGCATTCTGGCCCCAGGACTTACTCTCCCTCCATCGAGCTCTTCGAGGGCGACTCTTAGCGCACGATCAAAGGTGTTACTGGTATTCATTGCGTAAGGTAGCCGTGTTGATTCGAACCTGATCCGCGGATGCAGTACGTTTCCGTAAGACATCCGCGCTCGGAAAACTATACCAACACGATAGTAATCCGAGTCGACGTTGGCACCTCGGTACGTTCGTCCGTCATCAGGCTCGAGGAATGGCGGCGATCTATCAACACGTGGTCAATTTGGCGCGAGAGGCTCCGTCAGGTGATACCCATGTGGCTTTGTGGATGTCTTTGTGGGGGTATTAGTTGGTGTGCCGGCACGGTGCTGGTTCACTAAATCCCCCAACACGTACTTGTGATTTGAAGTACTCCACATATCGACGAACTAAGGAATCCTTCAAGATGCACTCAGTCGTCCCACTGTTCAAAGCAACTATCCACTAAGAAGAAAAAATTAAACACTTGTCTTGCTTTTACAATTTTATATCGATACTGGTATTTTTGTACATGGTGTACTTAAAGCGAAATCATTATTGGCAAAACACGTTGATTGTCTAGACGAATCTGTTATAACTATAAACTCAAACTATTGTTACAATTATTGGACAGCACAGGGAACACGCTTATTTGTTAATTTTGGTATAATTGCGACACTGAAGAACACGCACGAATTGTATCGAATTGAAAATGTCTCGAATTTTACTTTATCCGCCTTTTGCAAAAAAGATTTCGTTCAGAAAAACCTAACTCTAACTCTACAAAAAAGAACACTGTTACGCTTCGTTTTAGAACTCACAACTGCGGTGGTGTGCGCGACTCGTGTTGTGTGTGCGCACTCCACGGGGGATAAAACTAGACTCGCTTGACTCTACCCACACGATCAACCAATCTTGATCGCACACTCATCCGCATTCTCCCATTTCCCCGCCCATCGTGGTGAATAAACTCTTGCGAATTTACTCAACAGTCAATGGACTTGGAGAGAGTGGGAAACTGAAAGAGGGAGCGTGATGATTTCGGGGTTGATTTGCTTTCGCATGCAACGAAAGCGAAACCAACTGGTGACCGCATGACCCAGTTTCGCATTTAATTACTCTCAAAGTGCAGAACCAAAAATTCACTCCGAGACGGGGAAATGGGGTGGGATGAAAAGTATGTTTTTCGTACTAATCACCTGACTCTGAGTTTATTGATCCCCAGCGAATAGCCGTGTCTGGTGAAGGTTGAAGGACGCCGCGATGGCTTGGGATAATATCAGCGTGGGAACAAAACTAAAAGAATTCGATATAACCCAAGCCATTTCGCTATGTAGCAACAGGGTCGCTTGCCCACTTTTTGCTGTTGCTAACCAGCGGTTGCTATCTGTGTATATACGTTTTGATTACGTCAGATCATTAGCGTTTGCGCAGTACTGAAGGACGGAATTCGGAACCACGTTATGAAAATGTTACAACCTGAGACAACCTTGTATCAGAGCACTGCCACAAGGTTGTCTCAACTAACTACATAAGCTATGGTCTGCTATGTACAAGTGCTGATGACTTTTTTTTGATTCGCTTTTGATATTAGATTCGTAATAATAAAAAAAATGATCGTAATCTATTGACCTGGTGACTGGGACTCGATGTGAGGAAGTTACGTGAACTCCTGGTTTACAATAAAAGCGTGTGGGATCATCAATCACAGGGTTTCTCGAAGTAATAAAGCCCCTACGAAAAACTAGCACCAACGTACCGATACATCAAACCATGCATTCGAGGTTATCTCAACTCACTATTAAAGATGTGACGAAAAGGATGAATTTTTTGGTTCTATTTTCTTCTTCTTCACTCTGGTTTCTTGTGCGTAATCTGTTCGAATGGCCACAATATTCCCTTCCCTGTAACAATGTTATAATGATATTGTGTAGAGTGGAGAGCGTCGCGAGAAAGTGTCGTAAAGTTGGGGTTTCTATAAGGGAATGTTTTGCTGTTTGTATGCAGATCACGTCGGGGTCATTAGTTCTGCGAAGTAGTGAAGAAAATAATTCGAACCCATCTCTAACCAACACGAGGCACCACACGAACAAACAATCATATAGGCCCAACATAAAAATATCGAGAAAAAAAGAGTAAATTATCTGGACAATATACCATGGCATTAGATTCTACATCCCACAGCTTAAATAGTGGTGAAAAAAGATACATCCTCATCTACATGTGGTCCTGGTCTGATGTGTTGAGGCCGTTGTTCTAACTTTGGCTATGATAGCGTTTGCCCGAATCATATTCCTCATTTTGTCACAAAAACACTATTCTTCACTTCGTCACAAAAACACTACACACTATAAAAAGATTGGAACCAAAACACCCACGTAACAGACCACAGTCGCATTTGTTCGAGAATGCTTCAACTCACTACACCAGGTTAGGGGGGCTACCACCTCATTTATTTGGCTTAATACAAGCAACATATGTACTTGCACTCTAAAGTATATATAATCTTTCAAACTAAAGAATGTAAAACTAACTTAACAAAGCTTAACCTTAGGTGAACAGGTCGTTAAGCTAAACTATAAACATATATAAATGCTCCGATATACGACGTCGATGATTTTTTCGATTCTCTTTTGATGCTGTATACTTCTCTATAGTTGCATGTGGGTAATCTGTTGGAATAGCCATACGAGTGCCTTCCCAGTAGTTATGTTAAGATGATTGTGTGGGGCGAAGAGCGCAGCGTGAATGACGTAAAATCGTAGTTTACTACATTTCGTCGCTAAAACGATATAAACTTACGCTACAAAAAAAAAAGAAATAGAACATCCACACATGAGACCATGTCCGTAAGTATGCAAAAATGTCTCAATTGGCTGCATAAGCCATTAATGCTCCGGTATATGGGGTTGATAATTTTTTCGATTCTCTTTTCGTGCTATTAACGGAATGACCGCCTATAGTTTTTGTTGACTTTTGTAACAGGTAAATTCCGTCCGCCCCGCTATGGAATATCTAAAAGAAAGTTCCGCGGGGATCAACGGGAATACGTGTCTGGCGGGAGATGGTTATACTCGGTATGTTAGGATGACTGTGTGAGGCGAAGGGCGCAGCGTGAATGACGTCAAATCGTAGTTTACTACATTTCGTCGGTAAAACGATATAAACTTACGCTACAAAAAAAAAAAGAAATAGAACATGCACACATCAGACCATGTCCGTAAGTATGCAAAAATTACTCAATTGGCTGTATAAGCCATTAATGCTCCGGTATATGGGGTTGATAATTTTTTCGATTCTCTTTTCATGCTATTAACGGAATGACCGCCTATAGTTTTTGTTGACTTTTGTAACAGGTAAATTCCGTCCGCCCCGCTATGGAATATCTAAAAGAAAGTTCCGCGGGGATCAACGGGAATACGTGTCTGGCGGGAGGAACCGAGGTTATACTCGGTATGTTAAGATGACTGTGTGAGGCGAAGGGCGCAGCGTGAATGACGTCAAATCTTAGTTTACTACATTTCGTCGGTAAACCGATATAAACTTACGCTACAAAAAAAAAAAAAAGAAATAGAACATCCACACATCAGACCATGTCCGTAAGTATGCAAAAATGTCTCAATTGGCTGTATAAGCCATTAATGCTCCGGTATATGGGGTTGATCATTTTTTCGATTCTCTTTTCGTGCTATTAACGGAATGACCGCCTATAGATTTTGTTGACTTTTGTAACAGGTAAATTCCGTCCGCCCCGCTATGGAATATCTAAAAGAAAGTTCCGCGGGGATCAACGGGAATACGTGTCTGGCGGGAGATGGTTATACTCGGTAAAAAGGCGGCATGCCTCTGGATCGGTCCAGAGGTATCTTTGAAGATTCTCACCCTCCTACCGAAACAAAAAACAAAAAAAAAAAAACCGATTCTGAAGTGTTTTCTTTCGGAAATTGTGAAGCTATTGGGGATTATGGACATTAAAATTGTCAGCTGTAACCATGTCGGTGTGTTGACATACGGCGGTGTCGCAAGTCAAGGAACATGGCTACATACGGTTACGTGAGCTGAGGAGGAACACCTCAGTTTCGTGAGGAAAATTTTGCACATATTGATGTTTGTTATTATCAGGCATGAATCTGTTAAGGTACTAATGAAATAGCATTGGAGCCTGATTGGTCTAATACTCCTACTGTAAGAAAAACGATACAGTATACATTTTAATCACATTTAAGTTGCAACATTTTAATTAAAAATTACCGCAATGTAAAACACGTTTAAGGAGCATAATACTCTAATATTACAAGAACTATTGCACAATATTATATAGGTATGGGGTAAGTTGGGATGGATTTGTACATCGTTATGTGGGGCAGGGGCAAAGATACGTGATCCATGGACGAGCTTTTATCTCCTAACACAGCAGAGAATGTGCACCTTATGCGACAAATGTTGAATCGACGCGAAACTCTTTTGTTATCGCAACGACCGGGCATGGAGATGAATACCGCATTGGAATGGGATGTAATATGAGAGCCACTTAGAGTGACAAAAGCAACTACTACAGGTGTTACACACTTACCATATAGCAGTTGCCCTACTTAATCCCTGCACAAGCTCAAATCACATCCTCTCCGTGGTGATAATGTCAATCTCATGCCATGAACCGGTGGCGTCTCTAACAGATACACACACAATTCACAAGCAAAATAGTTAAGAACACCGAACGAAAATCGATTAAGAAAATACATATCAGTGAAGTATAGTCGAGATTAAAAATCGATTTCTAAACACGGCCAGTAGCCTGATGGGTAACGCTTAGGTTCAATTTTTGGTGATTTTAACTGTCATAGCGTCAGTTCGAATCACACGTTCTTCACTATTCATTCGAAACGCTATAAACCCACTAACCATCGAGAATCGTTAGAGTATATTGATGCTGAAGAAATGCAGCACGTATGCGAAAAAAATGCTAAAGGAATATTTCGATTATTTTTCCGTGCCACTCTTCATTCACGTGTACATGTCTATGGCATAGTTCTAATCACATGCGCAGCCAGAATATGTGTTGGGGCTTTTTTATGCGTACGAAGTAACGAAATAACCGGAATATAAATGTTGCACTTGTTTTGTCTAATCCACCCATTTTAGCTCAATCCACACATTTCAATGATCATCATCATCGGCACTACGACCGGGACAACACGTTTCAATGATGCCTAAGCAATAAATTGATCTGAATAATATAATATCAACTACTTCGGCATAAGAGATTTTGTAACATTTACAGTATATAATATATTGAATAATTTTTGTGTAATCAATTATGGACAAGTGTTCCAGTGTTATGGCATTCCATCATTTGCTTACAAAACTTCCACCCAGCATTGACATCATTTAAAATTCCAATCAGTGATTCACCTAATTGCAAGTGGCGTCCAATTGACCTCCAAAAATAATTTATTTGTTCATCTCTTCCGAAATAATTTCACGAATCATATTATGTGCGTTCTCCCCAATCCCCGCTGTAATGTACCCCCTTAATGTGTCGCTCCACTCAAAGCTGTTGAATTCATTATTTTTGAATTGCTGACATATCCTGACCAATTGATATTCGAACGATGATTGATCGCAGATACATATTCGAGTTGATACGCGCATAAATAATTATATTCTGCACCACGAACTCTCGTTGTAATTACTCAGCCGTGCAGGTGATTACCCGTATCTGTTTCTACATCTGTATCTATAAGTCGAATCGTCTCGATATTTGTCTTAATACAAATTTATACGCTAATGAGCTTTCTTATCGTCGAATGTGAGGAGTTTTTTGTTTCAATTTTGGCATAGCAATCGGACTTATCCCGCCAAATGTGTTAGCCATGTGCGATCGGAATTAGTAAGTGTCTTCGGTGTGATTGGGGCCGAATATGAACTCTGGTGATTGGGGGTTAGATGATATGCCAAATGCGAAGCGAGACTTGATACAATTGCGACAGGACGTTGATAGCAATTGAATATTTGACGAAAAATTAGAAAACCGTGCTACTTGGGTGGGCGGTCCGGTTAGACAAATGAATTATTGACAGCGTGACTAAAAGGCGCTCGGTGTAGAAATTGTTAAATAAATTTCAATCGTAATAAGTAGATAATAATTTTTAGCGTCATAGATTATATTCGAGGAAGCGAATTTCTGGTATTATTTAGTTTCTGCTACTATTCCTTTCATTTAGAAGTGTGCTATATTATTTTATGATTGCTTACGGCATATAGCGTGTCCCCAAATGCATGCTATAACAGCTATAAATATTAAAAGAAGACAAGTTATTAATTATCATCTATTGCATATTTTTTAATGATTTATAAAGTATAAGTTATGAATGGAATAGAATATGGCCTATATGAATTTGTTGATTTAAACCCATCCATTTCCATTTTTAAACATTTTTTTATTTTCTTTCTATATTCTTAGTTTCTAAATTAAAGGCTAGACAAAAAATGCTTAAATTCTAGCTTAAATAGCTTATATAATAACTTACTGGTCCTTCGCAGACGCTCTAAGCTAAACATTACTTAATATTTGTATAATTTGCCTTTCGGCGACAGAACTTTGTGTCAGTACTGATAATTATTTGAAAGCCAAAGAAAAATTTGAAAAACTTTGTCAATTTTTTTTTTTTTTCTTAAAATTTAACTTACTTAACTTACCTGAACCTATCTACTTTTTTTATTTTTTTTTTTTTTTTTTTTTTTTTTTTTTTTTATTTTTTATTTTATTTTATGTAAAATCACTTAGCTTAACTTAACTTAAATCTTATACTACCCTAATTCTAGAAAAGCTAAGTCTATGTAAGCTAGCTGATGATAGTGTGATTCTATACCGACTTTGGTATCCAGGTCTTTATATGCCATTCAACCACCAGAACTGTTGACGCTGTCTAATACTATCGTCCCGGTCTCTGTGGGAGATAGCCCTACTGAAGCGCAGGAGCTCTTCTTCGGTGCGCGTTACTTCCCGGTCGTAGCACAATCGCCCGTCTACGGAAGATCTACTTACATGATAGATCAGCGGAATTCCGGATCTATCCTGTATAAGCCCTTTTATGTCCAAATCAAGGAACGCCTCTGGTGGAACAAAACCGTTGCGACGCACGTTCTCATAGTACAGGGTATTTGGATAATAAGCCCCGAAAATTAGGTCATTGGACGAGCATATTGCTCTCGCAATATGTCCTCTGATTAATTTAATCATAAAATTATCCACCCTATTTATGCAGGCTTCATTATATAAAGTCTCATTTGAGTAGTACTTTTTGTATTCCGATTCCGGTGTTCGATATAATCTGAGACAGGTTCTCAGACACTTCCTTTTGAACACCCGAATCTTTTCCATCAAATTTGGACCTATGTTAAACCATACTGGACAGCCATATATGAGCATTGGCCTGATTAGCGTCATGTAGCATATGACTTTTACCCTGCTGTCAAGTTGGCTACTGTGAAATAGCCTCCTTGTCATAGCAAACGTTTTCCTCGCTTTGAGCAAAGCAGCCTCTGCATGTCTGTTGAAATGCAGATATTGGTCTAGCCAGATGCCCAGGTATTTAACTAAACTCTTGGTTTCCAGTTTATCTCCATGCGGTCCCACGATAACTAGCTTTCGCCAGTTTTTCCTTGTGTCGTACGTGGCTTTATATAATGGAGTTCTAAATAGGATGGCTTCACATTTCTGGAAGTTGATCTTAAGTTTCCAGTCATCGCAATAGCGCTGCACGTTGTTGAAGTCTCGCTGTATTAAACTATTTATGATCTCAACTTTCGGAGCTGTTCCGTAGATTATGAGATCGTCTGCGTACGCAATAGCCTGCGGAAGTGCATCTAATAAGTCGCTAATGTAAATGTTAAAAAGAATCGGAGAGAGTACCGCGCCCTGTTGCAAGCCATTCTTGATATTATACGTTTTATTAGAGGTCACATTACCACTTTTGACCACGAACCTCCTGTCCTTTAACATATCGTAAAGTACATATAGTAAAGGCTTATGTATGCCATGTCTGACCAGTTTGTAATACAACCCTTCGATCCAGACGGTATCAAAGGCTTTTTCCAAGTCGATCAGACAGGCACCTGTGCATTGGTTCCTACATTTATTCCATTGTATGTCGGAGACCAGTTTAGCTGCGGCATGTGTGGTTTCATGACCCGCCCTAAAGCCAAACTGGTTATTTGGAATAATGCTATTGTCGTCTACCCATTTTAGCAGAGCTTTGTTAATGATTTTTTCAAATACTTTACTGATGCTTGGGAGTAAACTTATCGAACGCATGTTCATTGGGTTTGTACAGTCTTTGCCCTTTTTTGGGATGGGCTGAATGATAGCCGTTTTCCAACGCGCGGGATAATATGCATTATTCAACGCGTTGTTAAACAGGACCGTGTATATATCTATTGCCTTTGGGGGCAGGTTCTTGAGCACGATGTTAGGTACTCCATCTATTCCCACTGACTTTTTGCTTCTTAATGAGTCGAAGATACTCTGGATTCCTTCCCTTGTGATTAAAAGGCTATTAGCCGATTTAAACCCATTTATATATTGCCAACAGCCATTCGAATGTAATTTATAGGTTCTACCCCGAATTCTACCGTCCGACCGCTATAGAAGAACCTTGACCAGTTTGTTGTGAATCATTGATCCTTATTCACCCTTTATTTGTCACTGGGAATAATCACCTTTTTTACTAGCCCTGCCAGAATAATATTTTAATGTCGGCAGACATTTGTTTTTATTTATTCGCAGTGTAACCACAAATAAAATTTGGAGATAGTCGTAAGCGCCAAAGCACAAGACGGGCAGAAAAGGAGAGGAAAAACCTGAAAAAGATGTCTTGCTGTGCACTGATCTGAATGCCTAGTGGTTTCAACGATAGAGACATGTGGCGGTTCTCTACACCACATGGAGAACCAACCCACAATTCCAACCAACCTTGACCGCTAACAGCGCGTCACCTTAATCCAACTCCCCATTCAAAACCTGTAATACACACATTCGCAACCATGCAAAACCTGCAAGCGCATCCATCCCGAACTTGCAAGAATCCATCTCCCAATCTGCAATGAAAGGCATTTCCCAAAACTTACAACAGAATACACTTCAATAGAATACATTCTAAATCATCTCCCTCAATTACATCAACCCACATATAATTTTTTTCAAAACCGCTTCCGTCAATTCTCCATTTAAGTTATATTCCTTCCTTGCGACCAAGCAATCTAATTTCCCCGGAAATTCATATGCTGTAATAAAACGCATATTCAAACCTACAACGGAATATTAATCATCACCACCAACTATATCGAGCCGCATACATTTCCACGAAATTGCTTCGGTTAATTCTCTATCTAAATTTGTTTGTTTATAACTCTAAGTAGTCCGCGTGTAAACCAATAAAACTTTGTCGTAGGAGACAGAACCACAAAAAAGGCAGACGTGAACTTGAAGGTAGCTTTATTGATTGATGTATTGATTGACAATTATCGACCGATGGTTTTGATTCGATGAATGTTGATTGTAGACTGACGAATTGGCATAACTGCCAATTCAAAAAGCGACGTTATGACATTATCGTGGTGACAATGATGGCCAGTTGGTGCCAGCTGCTGCGCAACTGGTATACATGCGAATGTATTAGATTTCTCTAGTACATTCCAGCACATTTAATTGCCACTCCGCAACAAAATTATATCCCTCGCTTGCACCCAAGCAATTCCAATTTCCCCCGAAAACCATTTCGGTTCTTATTCTACCTGAAAGATGTAAAACCACATCAATTCCCTACAATCAAACCGCATGCATTTTCCCCAAAAACCACTTCGGTTCATTTCCTCCTTAAACTATACTTCTCGCTTGCAACCAAGCGGCAGCTAATTTTCCGCGAAACAACCATCACAATGATCAAGACCCTTGATCATACTTGGCTATGCCGCCGAAACCAATTTACCGGTACACACAACCAACGAATCCAATTCAGCTTATACGGCGAGGATTCCCCGGAACTAATCCGTACCATATCAACTCTTTTCGAAGTTCCTAGTAAATGGCAGCGAGTTGATTTTAGCTATGACCCCACTGCCACGACGCGACGAACTTTTTCCTCGCTAGGTTTCAGTCAGTCGAGATTCAACCGCCACCAGGGCCACACTGCCGCCTGCAAGCATTTTGTTTAGTTTCAAATGTTTCCATTCGATCCACTCAGCTAGCGTTTGCGTAGTGTATTTCGGGAGTCGGTTATCAGGACGTGACGTGCGTTTTGGTCACCTTAAATTTGGCAATCCTCGCGTATCAAACAGCCTTTTGTAATATAGTGGGGCGCAACTCGGGTCACTGTTAGGAGCATGCGGATTTACCCAACCACCAGATGGCGAAAGTCGTAAAGTGTCTCGAGACGTTATTTTCGAAAGTCCCCATTCGTTGTTAATTGGATTCAATTTGCAAAATTTTGGTTAGGGAATCAGACCAAAATTAAGTGCTCTTGGAACCATGTTTAAGTGATATATAATACTAAAATAATCTTAAACGAATGGGGAAATTACTCAATAGACTAATATTTAAGAGGACATCAGAGGCTATTTAAAAAAAAACTGTTTCGACAAATAAAAAAAAAACTAAGTTCAACGAAGCCCGAGTGTTTTATTTATGGTGTTCCCCTTCTTGCGGATGACAGTTTCGCATCAGATTCTCAAGTGCTCGTAACGTGCCCGAGCGGGTGGATACCAGTGAATAACTTCAAGGCACGATCCAATTAGCCAAACCCTTGTAATAGTTCAAACGATCCAAACTGACTCAGTGGTGACTGTTCCTTGGCTGTGAGTTCCGGATGAGAGAAGAAAAATAGAAAGAACACGAAGTGCGAGCGAGCTTACCATTACCGGTGCCATTACCCGCAACTATTTGCCGTTCCCCGCATTTCTGTCGATGGGTGAGAGTGAAGCCCGTGCCATACGTTGGCATCCAACTACCGTTCCCCACAGACACACATAATAAGGCAGACAATTTCATTCTCGTGTGGTTCGACTGAAGAATGACTTCCTGTATTCTGCAGATAAACAAATCTCTTTATTAAGCAAAAGCTTTTGATGCACACTTTCTACTGGTTTTTGCGTCTTACAGTGCAGGTTATTTTAAACGCGCATCATTAAGGATAGGGAATAAATAGTGACTTAGGACAATTATGTACCTAGGTCGGATTGGACGGATAGGTTTTACCATCTCTTAAAAACCCACTTTATATTTTTCAGGTTATATGCAGCTTCGAACATGTTACAATCAAAAGCCGAATTAAGTTGAATAGCTAAAGTTGATGTGTCGTTAGCGTCGATGATGCAAGTGACATCATCGGCACTGGGCCTATGTCGAAGTTTCTTTTTTAGAAAGGACATCACTGACAAACATTGAATTCTACCCGATTAGAAAATCCCTTTAGTCATGTGCGGTTTAGGTGTCTAGAAGTGTGACCACAACAATGCCCGTAACATCGCAGCGGTCGTACGCACAAGTTGCGTCGGGTGGGAGAACACCAAATCAGGCTACAACACTGATAGCCACAAATACTCCCACACAGACTGAAACAACGTCCCAAGCAGACGTGTTCACAATCCTGCTCAATCTGCAGAGACAGGCGACAAAGCAGCAAAGTCAAATAAACGAGATGTACTCGCACGTGCCCGGTCTAAATAAAAAGTCAATATAAACCCTCTAACCAAAACATCAATCAAAGCTCTTGTCGTGAATGTAAATTCACTAATAAGAACTGAAAGAAGAGCACATCTTTTCAACCTGTTGCAAGAGGAACAACCTGATGTACTTCTGGCGGGGGAAACAAAGTTAAGCCAGAGACATAAGATAGGACATAAAAACTACGATATTATACGAAGAGACCGACTTAACTCCGCTCAAGGAGGGGGTGTCGCAATCTTTATTAGAAAAGGAATCAATCATAAAGTAATATATAGTGGAGAAGTGCGCAGATTCCGGGTGCTGGAAGCCTGTATCGTACGCATACCCCTTCAGCAAGGAAGGGGTTTGTATGCGATTGCGGTCTATGCATCTGAGGAGCACCAACATAACCTATTTATAGCGGAGCTTGAGACACTCTTTCGATGCTTACAATTGCACCGGGACAAATAGTATTTTATCCTAGGTCGAGATATGGAAGCCAAGCATAGAAATTGGGGAAATTATATATGTAATGCCAGAGGAAATCAGTTGGCTGGTTGGTTAGAACAGTATCATATTGAATATAAAACTGACCTGCTAGCTACGGAGTATCCATCGTTCCCTAGAGGTGGATCGTTCTTAGATATCTTGCTAATTGACTCACGACTGAGACTACTTACCACCAACAGACGAAACAGAAACTGTTTACGGACAATTGAATACGACAGTGACCACTGTGCATTCACGGCAGTAATAGAGCTTCCGAACGAGCTCGCAGATCTGGAGGAATTCGTGATCCCGCAACCCTATAACTACGGGGCAATGCGATGGCCGCGGTTCACCAGATCATTAACAAGAGAACTGCGTTCGAATGACTTTAATCTGCCAGTAAACAGAAACCTGACTAATGTCGAAATCGACAAATACATTCAACAAATGGACGAAACCGTAAAACGAACAATGGACAAAACAATTAACAAAACAACAGTTACAGATCACATAAGCATGTACAGGAACACAATAATAAACGCACTCCACAAGAAAAAGAGCAGACTGCTATCGAAACTAAAACAATTACACAGACAGTTTACAGACAGACAATACCAGGAGATAATATCACTGAAATCCTGATTAAAAAACCTCCAACAACTACTTAAAGCTAACTATATATTAGCAACAAATTTATATTGGAACAACAGAATTCGAGCTATAAAAACTAATAACCCGAATATATTCCCACAAATAAATAAAATATTCCGGAGAAATAATCAAAACGAGATTCAGTGTTTCCAAATTCCACGTACTGATGTAAACAAGCAGCTGCTAGCCAACACAGACACAGAGAACGCGATCCTCAAGAGTGAGCTTTTCGTGATAGAAGATCCTTTGGAAAAGGTGAACGCTGTGGGAGCTGTCTTTCAGGAAATGTACAAGGTGAATGAAAGCATTCGGCGAAATCACGAGCTGGAGGACAGAGTTCTACTGAATCACCTGCACCTCCGAAATGAAATTTCACATTGGCAATCGGAGAATCCGGGTTTTACCGAATTCAGTGATGATAATCTGTCAATTGACATTAATGCCAATGGTGGGGATAATAGCCTTTTAATCACAAGGGAAGGAATCCAGAGTATCTTCGACTCATTAAGAAGCAAAAAGTCAGTGAGAATAGATGGAGTACCTATCATCGTACTCAAGAACCTGCCCCCAATGCCAATAGATGTATACACAGCCCTGTTTAACAACGCGTTGAATAATGCATATTATCCTGCGCGTTGGAAAACGGCTATCATTCAGCCCATCCCAAAAAAGGGCAAAGACTGTACAAACCCACTGAACATGCGTTCGATAAGTTTACTCCCAAGCATCAGTAAAGTATTTGAAAAGACCATTAACAAAGCTCTGCTAAAATGGGTAGACGACAATAACATTATTCCAAATAATCAGTTTGGCTTTAAGCCGGGTCATGAAATCACATATGCCGCAGCTAAACTGGTCTCCGACATACAATGGAATAAATGTAGGAACCAATGCACAAGTGCCTGTCTGATCGACTTGGAAAAAGCCTTTGATACCGTCGGGATCGAAGGGTTATATTACAAGCTGATCAGCCTCTACTATATGTACTTTACGATACGTTAAACTACTGGAGGTTCGTGGTCAAAAATGGTAATGGGACCTCTAATAAAACGTATAATATCAAGAATGGCTTGCAACAGGGCCCGGTACTTTCCCCGATTCTATTTAACATTTACATTAGCGACTTATTAAATGCACTCCCGCAGGCTATTGCGTACGCAGACGTTCTCATAATTTACAGAACAGCTCCGAAAGTTGAGATCATAAATAGTTCAATACAGCGAGACTTCAACAAAGTGCAGCGCTATTGCGACGACTGGAAACTTGAGATCAACTTCCAGAAATGTGAAGCCATCCTATTTAGAACCCCATTATATAAAGCCACGAACGACACAAGAAAAACTGGCGAAAGTTAGTTATGGTGGGACCGCATGGAGGTAAACTGGAAATAAAGAGTTTAATTAAATACCTTGGCATCTGGCTAGATCAATATCTGTATTTCAACAGACATGTAGAGCCTCGCTTTGGTCAAAGCTTTTTTTTTTATTATTTTATTATTATTTATTGGCCTGTAGGAACCCGGAAGTTCATGACCTCACCGACTCGACTCCGCCATCGTTCCCTGTCCTGTACACTCTCCTTCCACGTTTGACCATCTGATCCGATCTCCTCAAGGTCGAACCTTACATTGTATACCCATCTCCGTCGCGGCCGTCGTACCGGTCTCTTTCTCGTTGGTCTACCGTCAAGAAATCTACCTAAGGTCCTATCGTTGCTCATTCGCGCTACGTGTCCGGCCCATCTTAATCTTCGCGACTTGATTACTCTCACTATTGTAGGTTTGCGATATAGCTCTTCCAATTCGTGGTCGTGGAGTTTCCTCCATTGTCCTGCCTCCTCGTCATATTTAACTCAAAAGATACCTCTTAAAACTTTATTCTCGATTACGCGGAATCTGTTTTCTTCACCTTTTGTGAGAGCCCATGATTCGCATCCTTATAAAGCAATCGGCATGATGATGGTTAGATACACGGAGCTTTATGTTACGTGATAGCAGTTTGGATTTCAGCAGTTTACTGACTGCGTGCCAATTAGCGTTGCCGGAGTGTAGTCTTTTGTTAATTTCCTTCGAGATTTCGTTACTGGCCGTCAGTATCGTTCCCAGATATTTAAATCCTTTAACTTTTTCAAATATCTTGCCTCTGGCGTTTATATGTGTTCCCTGAGTTCCACCTGCTCACGGCGTGATCATGTATTTTGTTTTGTCAAAGCTAGGACCACTTTTGCTATGACAAGGAGGCTATTTCATAGAGGCCCACTTGACAGCAGGGTAAGAGTTATATGCTACATGACGCTAATCAGGCCAATGCTCATATATGGTTGTCCAGTATTGTTTAAGATAGATATAGACTGAGGTTTCAACAGGCCGGTGCCACAAGCCACACAGCACACGATACAATCGATTTATTGAAGAGGAAGTTTGATGAGCGTGTTATCTCAAGAAATTGGCCAGTCGGTTGGCCGCCTCGTTCGTGCGATTTAACGCCTCTATACTATTTGCTTTGGGGCTACGTGAAGTCATTGGTCTATGCCAACAAACCGACGACGTTGGAAGAGCTCAGAGCCAACATTGAACGCGATATAGCGGCCGCGGTGGCGATATGAACAAAGTCGAGTTCCATTCATAAATGTTTTGATTGTACTTCAAGCCGATAATAAAGTTTATAATATCTCAAATGGTTTGCGTTTTATTTAAAAAAAAAGTTGTCAAGTCCCTATTGGAAAACCCGATATTTAATAAGTTTTTCGTTATTGTGTTGATATTTTTAAGGAACTTACTAGAATAAAGTAAGGGCTAGCAGATGTGTCCATCCTTTTTCTACTTCTTTTCTAACATCCCTATCTTTACTATCTCTTGCTATTTGGGCCGCTATACCGTGTCTAAAGATAAATGGGTAGAATGTCACACAAGTTATTCCCTCAAAACCCGTCGTTATCGAATTAGGATGCCACACTATATTGCGATGTAAACTGAAAATTGCAATATGATTTGTTTGTTTAGGATACCCGTACCCGATGTACGATCATAATAAAAATAAAAATTGCGCAAGTAGCTTCAGTGATGATTGACTTGTCCATTCTTGGATATGGAGCCTTTTAATAAGCGGTGAGTCTAAAAGTAAGTGATTGAAACAATTTATTTAGGTATTCAGTTTAAGTATCTTCACCTTTTAAAGACTACTTTTTACTATTTTGAAGATTATCTTTTTCTTACATACTTCTTTCAGTAAACCGTGAAAAATAAATTTTCTTGGAAGTTGGAGAATAGAAAATTACACTGAGTGCATTACAAAAAAAATTATATTACGTAAAGATGTAAACAAATATTATTACAAAGGAGTTCTAGAATACCACACAAAACTTTAGATAACCCTGTTGTGCATATTGCTTCATGCCTCGCTTACACTTGTCATTATCACTTTTTGTATTCAGTATTTCATTAATTACTTCCACACGCTCTCAAAAATTATTCGGATCAGTGCCAAAACCATTTCTAATCACCTTTATTTTCCAAGTTCATCAAGACTCTCGAAACTCATCTCATTGTCACAAATGTTTGATAATAATATTTAAATATTACTCAACAATGGGCGACACTTTTTGAACTCATCAGTATTTAACCGTCTCACACTGTTAACACGAAATGTTCCACTTGTCGCTTTTTTAAACTAATCATCTCATACCCTTGTTGATCAATATTCTATTTATATTTTATTTACTTAAATATATGATTAAAACAACAACAACCTTTGTATAATCTTAATTACAGTAATAAAAATCACTTAAATGTCCATTTGCAAAGGATCATTATTTTAATAAGGTGATAACCCTAAGGGGCCAAGACCAAAATCGACACCAAGACCTACTAGCAATGCTTCGGAGTTGTTCTTTTGTTGTAGTTCTACTTCTAGCGTTTTTAATATAGCAAATAGACGTTGATAAGGAAGCCACGACCAAGCCTTGATTGCCTTAGACGTATGAAATATTATATTGGAAACACGGCTTGATGAACTGCTCTTATACTCTGTTCTCGAGTATAACTCACCTTCTCACCTTCCGTCCAGTGCTCAGTCAGATAAAAAATATTGCAACTAGCTCTAAATCGTTTGGCTCTATCGAGGTAAAACCCTAGGGAGAGGGGGGTAGAGAGAGGGGGAGAGAGACAGAAAAAAAGGGAAATAGACGAGGAAGGAAGTAACACGCGGAACGAAAAAAAAAACACTGGTATGACGCTAAATGCCGTTTCCTTCAAACAAGTCCACATGAAATATATGAACGCTCCCAGCCTGACCCAGCTATCAACCGCAGTGGTCGCGTTACATCAAAGAAACTACTGACTACCGGTCATGCTTCCATTTGAAACTAATTTACCTTCAACGAGTCCTAAAATTGCCATTTCGAATTCATTACCAGATTTCATGCTTCTGGAGTACGCTACAAAGAGTTCCGCATTTGTCATGGTCCCACCCGCATTGTACGGCTGACTCACATACCTCTCGCATGCATCCGGCACTTAATTAAAAGGCAATTTAATCCCTAAATAAGGTCCTTGGATACCCCACAGTGACAACTAAAAAAGGCAATGATATTAACTGAAGTTGGCTTGCACATTTTCTAATCCAACTATTGAAGTCAATGCACATCAAAACCTATCAAAACACTCAGCTTCTGTACAAAAGGCAGCCCTCTCTAAAGGATCAACCGAGAAGTTACCAAATTTCGATTTCAGTTATAGAAAGGTGTACGAAGTTATTATCATGGTTCTTTTAATTTCACCGGTGTGATGTAGTGTGTCCAGAAGTCGGTATCTGTGCATTCTGGAGGTAGGATCAAAACATTCTCATTGCTATAATCCTTGTTGTTGATAGAATTGGCTTAAAACCAAGTCAAGTATGCACTCCTGGGAATCTATTGTTCAAAACCGAGTACAGCGTTCAATACCACTGGACATCAGGGTCTGATCCTGATCTTCATCTACTCGTACGTATAACAGTTTCAAAGCAACTTTCTGACTTCATGTGTGTAATCCTTAAATGTGATGATGTTGATTTTAGGTTATGTGTGATGTGGGTGCAGGATTAACACGATCCCTGTTTGCACTTCATTGAATTTCTAGGTTCTCATTGAGTCCTTTTGTGGTCAAATTGGATTTAAGTCAGTGCAGGTGCTGTGCTCTTTCGTCCTGAGTTTACCAGATTTCAAGCGGTTACATAATTAAATCAATGTGGTGGTTAAGGGAGCAGCACGATGTTAAGGACTATAAATGCAAGTTAACGCTGGTAATATATTAAATAATTGACCGATAATTTCACAGTCATTATTAGTGGGCCTGCTGCTATGCTATGCATTGAATATTAAAACACTAGGGAGGTCGTAGTTGTGTCTCATCTCTCCTGCTTTGCAAGACTAATTTATTCTAGATATGTGACAGGCGAGGCAGAGTGGCGAGCATGTACACGGAGGACGAACAACACAGCTACGCTGTGAATGCTACAACGTACGAGTACAGTTATTCATGTCTGACAATTTATTTATTGTTCTCTTTTATATGCAATGGTGTATCTTTACAAGGGATGCTATAAAATTCGAAAGTACATTTTTGATTGCCATATCTCTTTTTATTTCGAATTAAAAACTGTTCGCTACGTTTGCGATAGAAGCGGAAGACGATGAGATTTTCACCGACTTTTTGAGAAAGAAAGCAACTATTACATCCTTGGTTTATTATTACTCTTCTTCAGTTTATTTAGTTTAATTTGAAAAGGAACGCTAGCTGCGATGAAAACGTTTTCTAGTATTATTCCTCATAAATTGACACCAAACGATATCATTAGAAAACGAATTACCTTAAGAGGGCACCTAACAAGTAATGACATTTGCAAAAATATTCGCTTGCTTAAAGTTTTAAATTTATTCTATCAAAACTTATTTGTCATTTTAACAAGACTTCCTTCAGAAATGCATTTATAATATTTTGCAAAGAAGTCGTGAAGTTTGTGGTTCGAATCCACGATTTGAGAGATTAGAAAGGCATCACACATCGGACCACAAGAATATTTCCACTAGCTACTTAAGCTGTTCATTGCTGCGTTAATGCTTTGGTACATGGCTCTGATGATTTTCTTTCTCGATTATTTTCTGGTGGTGTGTTTTTCACAACGGGTGTGCGACTGTAGGAATTGCCAAACATCTACTGCTCACAAAACTAAATATATCAAATTTCCCACAATTTCCCTTTAATGATTGGCAAATCCTCTCTTCTACCTTTGTGGGTTATGTATGCTGGTATGTCAACACGGACACTGTTTCACATGCACACCACGAAATTGTTCCACCAAATACGAAAGGAATTGTTCTCCCGTGAGAAGTTAAGTATAATAAAACACGCTGGTACTTGTTGCTTAGAGTTAATCTTTATTGATAATTAATTTCAACGTAATATAAAACGATAACTTCGACGGTGTCTTTAAATTTTACTTATATTTGTTCTTGTTTTTTTTTGTTTTTTTTTGTGCACATTAATTTAAGTTTAAATAAACCGTAAGGCCAACTAGAGTTAATTTAAAAGGTCAACAGACTAACTTTTCACACATGACACTTATCCAATTAATTTGTTGCACCGACTTCCTCGAGGTGTATTCCGACTCTTGGTATTGACTGGTTAAAAACTCGACTTTTACAAACTACGTTCACGTTACGTGCCTCTGGCTCGGTAGGTAAAATCTGACTCCCTGAGACATTGAGCTCAACTGGTGGTGAATTTCCACCGATGTGGGAGGAGCAAATCGGATCTTTTCTTTGGTGATGACCAATGAACGATCGATTGCGGTTTTTTTTTCGGAAGAATTTCCCTGTGGTACCGTACAGATCTGTATAAAAACCCATTCGCTGGAAGCCAAGACATGAGAAGGGTGCACAAAAGAAAATCCGAATACCCGGCTGATCAAATAGATGATCGCGAACTGAGGCTGGCTGTATTGCCATGGTGAACGATGGAGGATAGATTTTTCTGTTGACGTTAAGTCAAGTCGAAACTTCGCCAACGATGGCAAGGGACCAGAATGGATGGTTGTATGTTTGGTTTATAAAATGCATCATAGGGCATGGCCATTGATACCATTGTTTAAATAACAATCATGGGTCGTGTGAAACTCGATGATCGTTCGTCGCTTGGGTGACCGATCATGAGGAATTTGACTTGCAGAATTGCCAGCATACGACTTACCCAGGGTGGCTGTGGTCCAACGGATGGTAGGTAAAATAAACACAGTGAGGTTACTGCGTGTTTCGTTTGGGAAAACCGATCGTGGGACACGGCCGTTGATTTGATTGTTTAAACAACAAATATGATCGTGTCCAACTCAATGATCGGCTATCGGTTTAGGCGATCATCGTCGGAAATTTGGCTTGCAGATGTGCAAACAAGCAAGTTGTCCGGCATGCCATTTTTATGGACCAACGGATTGTTGGAACAAGAACACACTGAAAGATTGGCGTGTGTTTACCGATCATGATTGCAGACGAGCTGAGCCGATCGGGTTGGTATATGGTTCATGTATTATGAACGAAATGATTTAATTGATATGCATGCCTTGCTGAGGGTTTACTTTCCAGGTGAAAGATAATGAAGGGTAGCTTACGCTGCTCGATTGCAGGTAAGTGAGGTGGCTTTGTTGAGTGAGGGGAAGGCAGATTGATTTAAAGGAAATGGGTGGTTCTTTGGGAATGCTTTAAAGAACCCCCATAACTAGGGCGAGAACAATTTCGGGAAGCGAATGTTTTGCCGACAAAAATAATCTCGATTACTAATAAAGTCGATTCTGTTCCTCGTTGAATATATTGCACCAAGAAAAGTTTACATTTTCGGACCGAAATCTCAAGTTACTTAAGAGTTTAGACTAGTGTGATGAATCGAAACAGTAAATGTTTTAAAAATTCAGTTCTGAAAAAATACCGAAATGTGCGGTCTTGTACATTTAAAAAAACGTCTCCAATAAATTGTTAGCGTGCTGAATCGCAGAGGTAACCCACAGTACACTCCCGTGAGTTTTCGTGGAGGTCGGAATAGTAATAAAATAAAACCGCAAAAACGGATTCTGTAGAAGAAAAATGGTTTTTAATTGATAGAGCCCTTGACGTATAGTGGTCAATGTGATGTAAGGCATCTGTGGGCCGCAGGGCTGGAGGCTTGCAAATATAGGAAATTGGTAAGGGATTCAAGTCTTTTGCGATTGAAATCGGGATGGGAGTTGTGGTTGTCTGAAGATTGCGACCAGGTTTTAGCAAAGAGTTAATATATTTCATTGCGCCTATCGTTGTAGTATTTTGGGAATTAAGACAGGTAATAATTACTGAATTGTAATTTCCGCTTAAGCTGCGTATTTTATGTCATATTATGGCTGTGGCGGGTTTTGGGTTGATTGCCAAAGTGAATTGAAGGAGGCTTTTGGCTTTACTATCTTTCATCCTTGTACGAAATAAAGCGTTAGCTTTTTTATGTGCTACAAGATTAGCCTCAGTGGGTCTTTTTTTAAATTGGGAGAGGGATTCCATTTTGCATTTGCGGAGAGGTGTTAGTTCAGCGTTCCACTATGGTATGTGTTGCCTGGTTTCCGGTTTAGCTTTAATATTTGTTTGGTGTATTAAAACGTTGGGAGGGGATCTAGTTGCTTTATTGATTATTGCAGCTTCATGATTGGTATTAGGTGTGTGGGTGTAGCTTGCAAGAAATTCATCACCATTTTTTTTTTTCAAAAAGTGCCCAGTTGGGAGTCAATTTTATATTTTGGAGATTGATTATGATACGTTATCTATTCTTGGATATTTCATCATAATCGGCAGCACAACTGGGATCCGGTCTAAGGCTTGTTAAATTTTCCATAATAATTTGTTTTTCCGGGCAAGGTTATTAGCCTTGCGCCATTGTTGGATATTTATCATAGTTAAAACGGGAAAATGGTCACTATTGTTAAGATCGTCTAGAACTTGCCATGAAGTTCTCGGAACCAATTCAGGGGAGCAAAAAGTGATGTCAATGTAAGTAAGAGTGTTGTAGGTAGAGAGGTGTGTGGGCGATTCTTCATTCAGTAGGATATGGTTGGAGGTGAGGAGGATGTTATCTATTAGTTCACCTCTTTTTTTGTAGACGGTGAGCACCATAGAGTATACTCCATACATTTATGTCACCTCCAAGTATTCTAGACCCATTTGTTTGATTGGGTATTGACTGAAAATAATTTGTATTTATTGGCTGATTTGGAGGGAGATATATATCTACGTAGGTGAAATTTATGGGGTATTGTATTTCTATAACAAGAGCTTGGATATTTGTAATGATGGCGAGAATTTTGTGGCGAGTAGCTTTTTTCATGAGTAACCCTATACCGTGTTTATGTGATCTGTTTGCAGAGGAAATGTGGAAATAGCTTATATAGGATTTAAGAATGATTGGTGCCGTGTTAACTGAACAATGTGTTTCTTGTAATGTTATAATGTAATAATTATTATATAATGTTATGTGTAATATTACCTTTGGGTTATATTCTTTAATTAGAATGTTTAATTCGTCAAAATTATTAGTATAACCGTTCATGTTCCATTGCAAAATGGTGGATGGTTAATGTTGTGGAGTGGGTTGTGGGCCTTCAGCCATAATAGTGTGCTTGGGATTTGATTGTTTTGGGGAATGGGGTAGGGTATTCTTAAATTTATTTTCGTTTTGGAATATTGGGTGGATAGGATGTATGTTGTTGGGAACTTGACTCTGCTGTTCCTGATACGTGGCACTTGTACCCTGAGCAGAGCTCAAGTGTCCAGTTTCAGAAATGGCTGAGTCAGGAGCTTGGATGTTAATATTATTCTCGCATATCGAAGTCATCATTTTCTAAGATGTGTACATTTTTATTTATTTATGTCTTAGTAAGGGACGATTTGTTTTTTACCTTTAACGTGGGTGACGAGGTGCATTGTGTAAGGCTATTGGGGGAAAAGCTTGTTGTAACTTTTGGGGTGGTTTGGTTGGAGTTAGTTGAGTTGTTGATGTTGGAATAGTTGATGGTGTCCGATTTGGTGAAATTATATTCTATTTGCTTTGATGGGTGGTGAGGTGATGCATTTTTAATGTTGTTTGCTGTATTAGATCTGAACGCGCCAGTTGGAAAAGCTTCTTTGAGTATTGGGGTTGGTATTATGTTGGGATTGTTTTATTTTTTTGTGAGTCCCTTGTTGTATTCCAGAATACTACCCTTTATTAAATTTAACACTGAATCGCCTTACACATCCTTAAAAACTTCCCTTAACATATATTACATTCTCACTTAATACATACCATTCATAAACATTCACAATATTGCCAGTTACAGCACATTTAATAACCTGCACCTTTTTATTCATTCAAAACATAGTAACTTTGATTTTCGTTCAAATTTTGTTCAATTTAATAGTCACAGAGACTTTGATAAATTTTGTGTTTTGTTCATGTTATAATTTCCAGTAAATTAGAACACAATGTTCTATAAGTAGAGAAAAAATTCATTTGTAAAATCAGTTTTAGTTTTGGAGTTGAAGGAGTAAGAAGTCATTCAAGAAGAGTTAAGTATCAGTTTAAGTTTAGTTTAGTTTGAGTTGTGAGTTAGAGTTTTTGAGTTTGTGGTATCTGTTTGAAAGTTAAAATAAACAATTAAAAAATATCAAAGAGAAGAAATAGTTTTTCTTTGATAATTAATTATCAATTGAAATAAATGAAACGCGAATTGAAGACAGCAGAATAATAAATAAAGGAGAAAGGTCCCCGCTCTTCCCTCATCCGAGGAAGCACGGCGCCGGACGTCAACACCCTGTAATGCGTTTCTGCGAAAGTTTCGGAAAGTTGATCAGGTTTGAAGACACATTTTTCCTTGTAGATACGTTTGGCTTTCCCCATTAAGCATTTGGTAGTGGTTTTTATCCCCAGTATTTCCGTTGTTTTAAGCTCCTCGATAGTATAGTGGTTAGTATACCCGCCTGTCACGCGGGAGACCGGGGTTCGATTCCCCGTCGGGGAGCCTCTGGCGCAAGACTTAATGACCTTGCCCGGAAAAAACAAATGATTATGGAAAATTTAACAAGCCTTAGGACTTGCTAAATAAGGCCAAGACCGGTTCCAGGTTGTAGTGCCGATGATGATGATGATTTCCTTTGTTTGAGCATATAAGGGGCAGGTTTTGTTTGCAGCAGAATGAGGGAGTGAACAGTTGGCGCACATAGTACGACAACAATCGGCAGACATATGTGGTGATTGGTTACATTTCCAACACATTGTGGTTTTGATGCAACGTTTTGTAGTATGGCCGAGTCGTTGGCGGTTACGACATTTCATGGGATTGGGGATGTATTCGATGACATTTGCTTTAAAAAAACCTATATCCAAAGATTTTGATGGTTGGAAGAGCCGAAAGTAATAACATTAAGGCCGATGTCGTTGGATTTTATTTTCGTCCCTTTTTAAAAATTTGTAAACTTGCCTTACATTTTGCGATTGCATTTCCGAAAATATTTCTGAGTCGGAAACATTTATCAGGCAGGGAGCGTAAATTATACCCTTAGACTCGTTCAATTTCCCGTGAAGCTTCACAGTGACGGAGGACACATTGCCTAAATTAGTTGTCCTTAGGAACCGGTCCGCGATTTCTGGTGAGTTAACTTTCACTAATAATTTTCCGTCGCATAAGATTGTAATTTGTTCGTATTCTCGACAAATACCATCTATCACTTTATTTATAACGATTGGATTATGTGACGAGATGGGTTTATCACTTTGTTTGGTCGTGATAATTAAAAATTTCGGACTTTTTACTGATGTCATCGGTAAATTTGGAAAATGCATTCTCGGAAGTGCTCTTTTTATTTTCGTTTTACGTATTTCGAAATCTACGTCCTCTGCAAGATCCCGAAACCGGTTGTCACTCATATTTGGAACGTACCACGATTATTGTTCATTGCTCTTTGTCTATTCACTGTCACTGGCACCGTTCACAAAACTAAACCCGGTGTAGGAAGAAATGTGTATTATATTTTCCTGGTATATAATGGATAATTGGGATGTAAGCGGACGAACGAACGATCTGTACCTTTCGAAGGTTTGTTGGCGAATGTCTAAAGAAATAAATTTGCTCTTAAACACTGTTTTTTTTTTTTTTTAATATTTATCAGATATAGTTAAAAATTAAAACTTGATGTTGCAAAAATAATTCAGAAATTTAAGACGGAAAATAATTCTTTAACACATCTTGGTTCGACGCAGACTGCCAACCAGTCGCTTAAGGGGGGATATACAATTATATCAACTAAAAATCTTTTCTTTTTTTTTTACCTTAAACGTTAGTAAATTGAGCGTAGAAAACGCTCCTGAAACTTGAAAGAGCAAATTCGACTTCCCTCTATGTTTTTCCGACGATTTTCGAAAGTGTCTTTCATAGTGCGCAGCAGATATACTGGAGCGGACAGTGAAAGAAACACTTTCTCTATTGTATTTTATTCTACATTACCCACAGCCGGATTAATATACCTGACTATGTTATGATTTTTTATTTATTTATTTTTTTTTTTTTAACAATAACGCCCGCACAAAAGAGGACTTTGAAGGTCCCTTAAATGTCAGAGCACAGTGCGATCGGATGGAGAGAAGGTGGATAAGGAAGGAGGTCTCGATGTGTATTGTTGTAGAATGTCTGGACATCACAACGACCAGGAAACACATGATCAGGCAGAACATTCCATTCATGTGGTTCGGCTAAATTCTATGTTTATTTGTGCTCCTGAAGTCCACTTTCAACGTGAACTGATGCACATTCGCAGATTGACGGGTATCGCGTGAAAATGTCTGAAGGGGCAGAACACATTGAACAAGTTCAGTTGAGCAACGACCGTGATAATACCTATAGAAAAGAGATAGGCATGATACGTTGCGCCTGTGTTCTAACGACGGAATTGATCGACTCACACCTGCGTCCCAAATAAGTTTCACTGCTCATGTATGCATCCTATCGAGCACGTGTAGTGCAGTTTTGGGTGCGCCTGACCAAATATTGGAGTTTTACTCCATTTTTGGACGAATATACGCCTTGTAGATAGTGAACGCCTTGTCATAGTGAACGTTGCGCCTGTGCTTTAACGACGGAATTGATCGACTTACGGCTCAGTCCCCAATAAGTTTCACTGCTCGCTTTTGCGTCCTGTCGAGCACGTGTAGTGCAGTTTTGTGTACGTATATATATATATATATATATATATATATATATATATATATATATATATATATATATATATATATATATATATTATCAAAGGCCGAGCTACTGCAACGAGCTACTGCTTGGATGGTCACATGCAGGATCCAAATGAAAGCCTTAACAGTACGATTTTGACACTTGGTTCCAAAACACCTACACTGCGGTGTTAAAATAATTGAGATTTCGGCGTTCATTGCAGCTGGAGTATTCATTGAAGGATTCTTATCCATTTTAAGAGTAATGAATGTGATGGACATCATCGTCGGTCGGGAGAGCTTCGATTTAGCGCGAAAGAAAAATTCTAGTTGGATACATAGGAAGGAGACTAAGACGTTATGGCGTTTCTAACGGATACACACACAATACACAAGCAAATAGTGAAGAACACCAAACGAAAATCGAATAAGAAAATGCATCAGAGCCGTATACCGTAGCCGTAACATAACAATTCCACATCAGTTGAGTGTACTTGAGTTTAGAAATCGAATTCGTACACGCGCCAGTGGCCTGATGTGTTAAGCATTGTTTCGATTTTTAATGATTCTAATCGCCATAGCGTCAGTTTGAATCACACGTTCTTCACTATCGTCACAAACGCTATAACATCTTTAAGCAGGAAAGAAGCCCATAAAGCTGATAAAGAGCTTCAACAATAGAACAATGAACTCTACGAACAAGTTTAAGGTATTTTATAAGCGCCTGGGATCCCTGAATAAGGTATAAGCGCCATTTTTCGATAGTCCAAACATTAAACGTGTTTTTCTCGAAACAACATTTTTCATATTTACGACCACGATTACTCAAAAACTGGCGCAAGACTAATGACCTTGCCCGAAAAACAAATTATCATGGAAAATTTAACAAGCTTCAGGACTTGCTAAATAAGGCCAAGACCGCTTCCCGGTTGTAGTGCCGATGATGATGATGATTACTCAAAAACTACTTGAGCGATTTGGCTGAAACTTTGAGGATATCTTCTTTATATTATTAGCTAACCCGAATTGTTTTTGAATTGTATGTTGCAAAATTAAATTTTTATTGCAAAAACGTTCAAAAAAAGTCAAAAAATCATCAATTTTGCCGAAAAACTTCTGCCAATAGTTAAACTTTTTTTTGTCACTTTTTCGAGGTTACTGACAAACTTTGAAAGTTTTAACATAAATATTTTTTTTGGTATCTTTCAAACGAAAATTACAGTTTCCAGAGTGGTCGTAGGTTTTTTATGGGTCAACTCTACGCCTCCACACAGCCGCCATTTTCACTTTCTTTTCAGACCATAGAAACAAAAGTAAACAAAACAAGGCTTTCGATTCGTTGCCCTTGGCTGGGATTGTGACTCACAACAGATCAGTACAATATGAGGATGTCACATTGCATTTTATCTCTTTAGGTGCGGCGGCACTTTCCAAACACACAGTATCTCTAACGCAACAATTAGTTTAGTGGGGCAACCACCCCATTTCTTGGCTTAATTCAAGAAACATAATTACATAGATCTAAAGTATATCTAAATTACGAACTAGAGAGCTTAAGAACTACCTTAACTAGGCTAACTTAAGATAACCAGGACAAAATAAGAAGGAAGGAGATGGGGCGAGCGGTGGGGGCAGGTTATAGTAGAGTGTAGAAGCGCCGCTTAAGATTGGTGGTGAGAATAGTTTAGGAGGCTGGGCTTGAGAGTGTGGGTAGAGAGGTCGAAGTCGAAAAAGGTAGAATTGGAGTTGACATTTCTCAGCATCCGCGAAACTGGTTCGTTCGGACCATAAGAGGTCCGGTGGGGGGGATGTGCAGAAGGTGGAGATTACGCGTAAATTAGTTGTATTGATTAGTTATATACAAGTAAATTAGTATCGATTAATATATTTTCATGTAAAAGGACTATAGTCCATTATTCTAATAATATAATTTCCAAATATGTTTATCAAAAATGTGCTGTAGAAGTCCATCGACACTACAACCGGGATCCGGTCTTGGCCTTATTTAACAAGTCTGAGGCTTGTTAAATTTTCCATAATAATTTGTTTTTCCCGGCAAGGTTATTAGTTGTACAAAGGTTTTCGTAATATTCTTATCGTGTTGGAGCGAAACGGTGTTATACGAGGGTTTCCCACTATTTATCTATCGTGTTTGAGCAAAACCGTGTTGTAGGAGAGCTATCTGTACATATATTTTAAATTGTTGTTGTCTTTTGTTTTAACGAATAAATATTTTAAAACGAGACGGTAATATAGGAAAGTATTAAAAGTAAGAAATGAAAAAGAAGTAAATGTAAATAGGCGGTTAAAAAAGTGTTTTTGATATCGAAACCTCTGGTCACGGCGGCGGTCTTGAATTCCTTTTCCAAACCTCATGGCTTTGGATCTTGTCATCGATCTCAGGGATGACCGATGGTGATTATTCCGCTACAAATGGTGTAGAGATGTTTACGCTTAAGCCCATTAAAAATCGTAAACCCTGAATACCGAGAGTTTTCTTAAACAAAGTTGTAGTTAAGAAAAAACTCAGAATAGGGGGCAATAAGTATCATCGTAACCAGGTACTAAAACAAAGTATAAAACGCGCATGTTAATCTACAAAAACAGATCTCAATTTGCCGTGATAGTTACTACCTCGCTAAATTTAGATCTGTCCAAGCAAATTTACGGAATTAGCGACATCTAGTAAATCACATAATATACAAATCCTCTACTTCTGGAACACCTACTGCTTTACATGTTAAAAACTCTGAATGTGTAATCTTCAACCGATTGTTGTACTTGCTCTAAACATTTTGTAGAATGTGAACAGTCCCAGATGGATAATTTTGCTTTTCACCTTATTACTTCTACCGAAATCTTGAAGTTTGTTTCCTGTGGATATAATGGGGTTTAAAATGGGAAACTTAAAACAGCAGCATGTTTCTCAGTGGATATCTTGTCAAGCTTTCTAACCGTTGGGTGTTGGAGGTAGTCTTGCCTCATAATCGTAAATATGCGAATGTAACACCCGTTTTTAAGAAACGGCCTGATTCAGGAGTGGGCGGTTATATCCCCCTTTCAATTCTTTCAGTTTTTTGTAAAATCTGTGAACAACTTATGAAAATTAGAATACTACATGGACTGAAAAGTCCCGGGATTTTTCAACACGAGGCGCCACTAGAAAATGAACATGACTCATTTCGAGAGGCTCATCTGTCACCAGCAAAAGCCGTTTTTCTGAAGTCAAACATGAATTTATTTCAAAACAAAATGAATGAACGGAATAATCAAAGTATTGTCCATCTCTGGCTATTACTTTGTCTAAGCAATTTTGGAGTTTCATCTCTAAAATATATCTTCTCTTTTGAGGCGACCAAAGTTAAGAGCCAATTCTCGAAATAAGTTGACTGGTAACTTCCTAAAGAAGTGAGCTGGTGACCTGCCAAACTGTGATGGGTCTGTCAGAACAACTAGTAATCAAAAAGAGTACCGTTCGAGGAATATGGCGAGTGCGGTAAAATACACCACTTGAGCATCTTAACTTTTTAAATAAGTCTTTTGAGATATGAAGCCCAGCGTTGTCATGCAAAAGAATAACTTTGTTCCGTGTGTGTAGTCAAGTGTAGCTTATACCGATAACCCGCAATAGAATCGCCAGATCACAGGAGCTTGTGGGGGGGGGGGGGGGGGGGGGGGGTCGGGTGTCTAGTACGACACGGGTTCACTGAACTCCCCCAAACTCTTCACTGGGCAAATAGGACTCCGAATTTTCAACGACGAGGAAAACCAAAATATAATAGAAACTCAGTCTAGTTTGTTTAGTTACTTAAACGTACTTTATTTAACATCTCGATGGCACTGTTTCTTTATTTTTAATTAACTCTTCAATTGGAAATTCCACTTAGTTCTAATACTGCATGTTGTTTTAATGCACGAGTTAATTGCAGTTGGTTTTATAATTACATCAAAGTTAGTGGCATAAACTTCATTTAATTGTAAACCTGAATTCTCGTTTTAAAGCACAGTGTCAATTGAAATTGGTTTTATAACTTCTCCAATGTTAATGACATAAACTTCATTTTATTTTCTTACAATGCCTGGTGAATCACGACGGAAAACAATGACGGCACCGACACAGTATGAGAAAAACGCCCTTGAATAGAATCAACTTAATAAAATGAACTCGAACTCAGATACGCTATGACGATCCACTGGTAACTCGTAAAAGAAGGTGCGCACACTCCAAGGAATATAATCAGACTCTTGGTGCCATTGCACTAATCATACCGCCAGTTGCACTTGGCGTGGATTTTCACCGATATGGTGAGAAACAATTTTCATCTTCCATCTACCCGGCAGGCAATGGGAACGCGATTTGAGTTTCACTGGAAGGGCTTCTATGGATATCGTGCAGATAGATTGAATTCCCATACCTTGGAAGGAAGGGCAACGGAAAATGGGTTGGTTGGGAAGAAGAAAAACTAACCAGCGGCTGTTCAAACAAATGATCGTGCACAGAAGCTGAAGGCCTTGCCATCGTAAACAATAGAGGCATATTGCTGGATAGATTTTTCTGTTGATGTTATGTCAACAGAAAATTCGTCCACGTTGGCTAAAGTTTGGTTTAGAAAACGAATCATAGGACACGACCATAGCTAGGTTGTTTAGATAAACAAATTATGTGTCGTGTCCGATTTGGTGATCGTTTATCTGTTAGGCGACCGATCATGTGTAATTTGGCTTGCAGCTGTGCAAGTGGGCAACTTGCCAGGCTTGTCTTTGGACCAATGGATGGCTGGGAAAAGTAAACACGGGGGGATTACTGTGTATATGATAGAAATGGTCGCCGGCAATAGGACCCGGTAGATTCCCAAATGGTTCGTGATGGTCATGGGTGCCGACAAGAGGAACCGAAATGCTTTGGGAAAAATGTAATGTTGCTTGATGCCGTGGCAAGATGATGATCTTGTCGTGGGTTTATATTTCAGGTGTGAAATGGTTGGAAGAGAGCTTTGTACTGCTCGTATGCAGGTAAGCGAAATGTTTTGTAATGTATTGCAGGTTGGGAATGGGTAGTTGAATTAAGGGAAATGGGTGGTTCTTGGGAGGTGCTTAAAGAACCCCCACAAGTTCATTGTACACAAGCTCCTTTTGGACCCACTCGATGCAGAGCTTAGTCTTCGAACCATGACTATTCAACTTTGATGCGGATGTTGAGGTCGATGGCAATGACAATGTAGTATTTTTACTTCTTTAGGTTGTAGGATTGGAATCCGATATAAAAAAAGCCTTTTTATTGCCTTTAATTCACCTTTCAACGTTTCTCGGTTGCAGTTCATGTGACACCCAATTGCCTTGTTTTTGAATCATTCCCATGAATTTCAATCGTACGAAAACTGCTTGTTGAGTCACTCTCAATGGTTCAGCAAGCCTCACTTGCGTTTGACTCAGATCTTCATCGAGTAAAGCCTCCCATTTTTTTGTCTTCGAATTCTTTTGAGTTTTCAGAACGTGGCTTGTCTTCAATGCTATGATCACCATTCTTGAAATATGATTTATCAGTTGAAGTCAACTTAAACATCCGCGACCCTTTGATGCGTTACCTTTGTTCCAATTAAAACATAAAACTAAAACCTGCCGTAAGTGTTGCGTACGTAACACAAAATTTGACATATTCAACACATTAGAAAAACGAGGTTCTTGTGCAAAACTCAAAGCGATATTAATTGAATATTACTGACAGATATCTAACTTTTCTAAAACCATCAAAATAAGATGTCACCATAAAACATTCATATCAGCCCAAGCCGTCTTTTTAAAACGGACCGATATAATTTGTACCCTTTGAAATAATCATATTTAAAAATACAAATCTGCCATCCGACACCTTCTATTTGATAGCCAGGGTTGCTGTTTTTGCTGAATCCATCTGGGGGATAATCGCCCTCCATTTCATAACTACGCGTAATACAAATCCCGAACGTGCCTTTCCTGGACTTTCGGGATCATTTTTGTCTGATAAAATTAATCAGAAACGAAAAAGCATTCTGATTCCATTGAGACGTCCGATGAGTTTCATAACGCTACACCGGAATGGATGGGGTTAATAGCCATCGACATCAAGCACAACGACACAAGTCCAATAAAACTTAATTGTAACGCTTTCATTATCGACACGCTCCTCAGATTATCATTGAACAATCCTTGGATGTGGCGTTTGATGACACCATTGTCTACACAATCCATTTGCTAAGGAGTCCCATTAAATCCGCTACCACCCTACTGATAACCCTTTTCGTCTTCACATTTTCCATTGATCGTCTTCCAAACCCGTTTCCTGGCAAACGCATGCGCTCGATGAATCCAAATAACCTTAAGAGGAACATCCTTAAAAAAAACATGGAAAGCATTAAATAACTAAAGATGAAAAGAGAAAACCGGAGGAAACACAGTGGCATCCTTGAGTGTGCAGTGGTCCTTTCCTCAGTACATAACGAACGGGAATGTATTGCAACATCCGACTCGTACACATTTACCCCCTTCCAGGGTCAATTATTCTTTCAGCCATCTTGATTACCAGCTTTCATAAAATAAATGAATTGGGTCATTGGTAGAGGGGTGCCAGCAGCTAGCTCCTGCAGAAGAGAACGACAATTTCCGTTTTATTACCCCTGTCATTATAATCTGGCTTGTGTTAATCTTGGCGTTTGGCTACATCCCTTCGGAGTTGTGAGGATTCCTTAATGGAACTCTATGAATTCGAAATACAGGATACGCGGCAGTTAGCCAAAAGATTTTCCTCATTATATCTGAACAATTATGAAGTTGACGATGAGAACGTAGGGTTACTTGTGCTTGCAATGGAGTATCTGGTATTAGGGGATGAATTATAATGCGAAGTGGGAAATGGATGGCGACGGTTAAGTACAATCAGTTTCACAAGGACATTGTGAATGCGAGAGTTCCTTTTACCAATACGTTGTAGGAAAATGTGTTTGCCGTTTAAATGGTAACGTTGTGTTGGTGAATTAAAATTGTTGACCGAATTCATGTCCTGGGAATTGTTATTGATGCACAGGGGTTGCTACTGTTTAAATGGCTACGTAATGCCACTTATTGTCGTGTTATCAAAGTGTATAGTGAGGGGGACTAAGATGCGTTTAAACGACCAAAGAAAAGGAGACATTACAGGAAATTGGTGATTTTATAAAATTTTTATTGTTACATTTTTTTGTTTTTTGTTTTGCTAATTGTTATTGATATTTTGAGAATGATGTCGTTTTAATTTTTCATTCTGTAGGGGCTTGTGGACTTTGGGTTGTGATATCCAGAGATCTTACTTGGATGGGTGATGATCACATTTTTTACCGCCATTTTATATATGCTGAATTTTTTTAAAGATCTATGTGAATTATTTGGAATGTATGAACTCGTGTAATTACGAAGGCTTAACATACAGAGAAGGAATCGATTTCAATTAACAACGAATGAGGACTTTTGAAAATAACGTCTCAAGACAATTTCTTGTGCAAGGGTACGCGATGGTGGATGAATCTCGACTCCTCGGTGTGAGTGTACTCGGCGAGGGATAATTAAAAGAAACTCGAAGCGCAACATCCCCGTGAGGTGTGCGTTGTTCGGTGGATACGATCTGACTCTACGATGACCGTTTCACTCCACATCCGCTAGCGGCCATCGTGATGGAATTTTCTATGCCGTGGTGGTCAGGTACAATACCCTGTGCTAGAAATGCGGACACCGATCGATCCTGCACTTGTTCAAACAAAGGAACAAGCATTAAGGGTGCTAGCATCGTTGAGATAAGCGATAGTAAAAATCGCCGAAGGAAGAAATAGGTTTATGTGTGTTTTTGTAAATAGAAACGCTATTTCGGAGGGTCATACGTTGAGATGCGCATTTGTTTGGTTTAACCAATGCTGCATGGGAACGTCGGCTGTTAACATAATCGCCCAGAATCATACCGTTGCAGGCAAAGATTTCTCTGTGACGATAAGCCAACCGAAGATTTGTTCGCCTAAGGAAAAGGCTAGGGTGGCTATTGTTTGGTTAAGAACGTGGCGACACGACCATCGGCATGATTGTTTAAATAGCAATCATGATCGTGTCCGATTCAATGGATGTTAGTTTTCGGAAAACTGTATTGTAGGACATGATCATTAGGATGATTATTTGAACAACCATCGCGGTCATGTCCTATCCCATGATCGGGTGTCGCTTGGGTGATCAATGGTCGGAAAAATCCGCTGCAGCTCTGTCAACAGATCAATTGCTGACAAGCTGAGCCGATTGGGTCGGTGTGGTTCATGTAATATGAACGAAATGATTTGATAATGGGCAAGCTTGCTGGGATTTTACTTTCAGGTGAAAACGAATGAAAGGTAGCTTACGCTGCTCGATTGCAGGTAAGTAAAGTGGCTTGTGGAGTGGGGGAAAGGCAGGTTGATTTAAGGAAATGGGTGGTTCTTTGGGAATGTTTTAAAGAACCCCCACAGTCTCTTCCACGACAAGAGAAGATCGTACACTAGACATTGACCAGAAAAATTATCACAGTTTTAGGTCACTCGTCGCATTTGCCGTACTTACCATCGGCAGACTGTTGGTTGTTTTCCAAATTAAAGTAGACAATAAGAGGCTTCGTTATGACGCTATTAATGATATCCAACGTAATTCTACTGCAGTACTAAAATCAATTCTAAAAAAAAAAAGACTGTTGTTATTGTGAGCCTTTTAACTCAATTTGAGCTGTATATTGCTATGGAGAGAGAATATCTTGAATAAATATCGTAATTTTTTGAACTGGGAAACTCTGTATAAGTTAGTTTAATATATAATATAGTGGTTTTACTATTTTTGCCTAGCTCGTAAGGATCGTTTAGAACAAATTATATAAAAAATATAAAGTATTACAAAAAGGAAATAGAAATGATTCGAATAAGAGTTTTAGAAGGTATTCTAGAAGAATGGGCAGTATTAGAATAAAAAAAATTGTCTCTTATTTTACAGTGGCAAGGTAATGTCAATTTTACTAAAAAGAAAAAAGACTCATTACTTCTTCCTAATCAAATACAAATCAGCAGCTTAGTGTACTGATTCTGTAATATTCTCGTTGTCACTTGATAACACTCCCTTCGAGTTTCGCTTTAAAAACTTCACTTGCTTTACTTCAAACACTCTCCTGACATGATCGAATGTGCCCACACAAAAAACCTACATCAACCCTAATCGCTCAGTTAATAATGTAAGGTCTCTAACCTGGACCTGAAATTAAACCACCATCGGTCTCAAAAACCATCAGAAATTCCTCGAACTCGCTCAAATATCCGAAATCCAGCGAACCACGATTCCACTAGGAAACAACTAACGAAATGTATCTATTTCGTAGTGAATCTATGCGTTGCCTGTATCCATAGTTCGATCGGATCGATCTTAATTAATCCCGTTACTAATCTGATCGAACGATTGTGCATGATCGTGAAATCGATATCGAGATTTTTTCAGGCCTTCACCCAAAACCTATCGTCAATCGACTGCCACTAATCCCATAATTATCGGGTACAAGCTTAATATGTCGATTTCTTCAACTGTCAATTAAGTGACCCCTCATCAATGGAGCCCACAGATGTCCCGATTGATTTGGGTCATCACAGGGTCCAGCAAACCTCTAGCGGGCGGGCTAGTTGCGCCACTTGACAACTTGTGCGGTCCGTCTTATTCTGTATTTTTCTTTTTTGTCTCTTTCTCTTTTTTGCTTTCTAATTGGTGACACATGTCACATCAAATCTTGTCCATTACCTGTTGGCTGTGGGATGAGCGAGTTGGCTCAGGGTCATGTAGCGAGTCGTCAAGTGGCCGAGGTGAATTGGCTGTTCTATTTTTTTTTTCTATCTCTGCTAGTCTGTGGCGAAGTGCGTGGATCGATGACTAAGTGGTGGGTGTGAACGCAGTATCAAAGAGCTAGTTGGTGTGCACTACTGTTTGTGCCTAGTTAAGTGGACAAATTGCGGGGAAGTGACTGAAATCTGGGATGAAGGGCGTAGTCGGATGTGTTGGACCGAGAGCTAGGGCGGGAGACCACCAACAAAGGCAGACGGCTTATGGTTTTAAATATGAAGCGTGTTGGTGCGATTCTATGGAATTGATGGACATTGTTCATATTTATGCGACAGACTTTGATTTGATGATTTTAGATTCTTCAGAAAAGCAGTAGAAAGTGGAGTCTATTCATGAGAGCCTGAAGAGTGATCGTAGACCGAAATTTCAATGCTAGGATCTTCTTAGGACAAATTGATGCTGTAGTTGTTGTAGATAGATGACGAATGCCAACTCCAGTTTCTGAACTTGAAATTATTCGTAAAACGTTACTTGATATCTAAATTAAATGTTTCTGTTAATTCTTCGCATGTACAGGGAAGTATCTGTCATTATAGTACCACTAGTACCACGCAGTGGGACATACCTGTCAAATTTGTAGCATTCCGATCGGGAGTTTAGATCCTCTTTTAGACATGTTTTTAGAACCCAAACATCTTGTTCTTCTTTACCGCCGGGTTGATATTGTCACCTTTAGGCAGCGGCCTTTTTTCAAACCATTGATGTTTTTCCGTTTGTATTCATTTTTTGATAACGCTTTTATCTATAAATTTAGAAAACAGTTTTCCATTCTTATATTAAATGTTTAATATAAGTTAGTGGTAGTATGCACATATTCTAAATGTTGGAGTGTGATTCTATGTTGCCTCTCCGATAAAGAAGTGCAAAATCGTCTAAAGAAGCCATCTGCGCCGGGTAAAGCAAGCGATAAAAACTTGCAAATCCAAACAAACCAACACTTGCCCATATATAGAAGCAGTGTTCCGGGTCAAATCGGTGATGAGTCATGGTTTCCAATCGCCCAAAAAGAAAAGAAGTGGGGTGCTAGATTAAAGGGTGAAGAGGCTCGAGAAATGGTACCGGGAAAGGCAACATTAAAAAAAAGAAGAAGCTACGCCCGGACGCTATAATAATATTTAAAACCAGCGAAAAAACATATGCGGATATATTGAAGTTTATAAGGGCCAAACACGAACTAGGTGAACTCGGAAATAGCGTGAATAAGGTTCGAAAGACAGCAAAATTGGAATTGCTGCTACAGCTGAAACGCCGACCAGATGCCAGCACTGAGACACTGAAAGCAAAAGTACACCAAGTATTAAAGAGAGATGCCAGTATGAAAACGGTGTCACAAGAACTCACGGTCGGGTGTCGTGATTTAGATGAGGTTACCGCTGTGGAGGAAATCCCGACACCCATCGGTATACAGCTCCCTGCACTGAACGCAATTCTAAAGGAAGCGGTAAAGGGCTTAAACGGAAACCAGGTGGCACGCAGACTGCCATGATCCACCCACCAACAGAAAAGGCTAGCATGTTGCTGAATACCGGTTTCGTACGGGTCAGATGGGTAAGGTGCAGGCCAAGAGAAGACATCATACCCACACGATTAATCAGATGCTGGCAATACGGACACGTGGCGAAACTCTGCAAATCAGTAAAAGATCGTTTGGAAAACTGTTTGAAATGCGGTGGGAAATGCTACAAAGCGATGGGATGGAAAGCATAACCCAAATGCATGTTCTGTGAATCAGGGTGCGAAGGCGGTAATGAAAACTCAACAGAGAGTTATAAATGCCGAGCATTTAAAAACGCGATGGCCAATCTTCTGAATAAAAATGAATGAACAGGTATAAGTGCAGTCGAATTAACCTAAACCATTGTGGAACCGCAAAGATCTCCTTCCCCAAACAGTTAAGAAGTATGGTGCCGACGTGGAACTCATCAATAAGCAGTACAGGATGACTGACACTGGCACATCTGCATAGGAAGAAGACAGCAGCGGGACAGCGGCCATCTAGACAACTGGAAATTCCCCCATACAACACAGAAGTGTCCAACGACAGGAAGGATCCGCCTATAATAAGATTAGAGGAGTTCATTTCTACTGTTATTACAATCAACCAAGGTGGGAAAAAGAAGAATTCAAATGTTTTTTGGGCATGTTAACACAAGAAGCTAGAGATAAGAGTCCCCTTATAATTGCTGGAGATTTCAACGCTTGAATGGTAGAATGGGTAAATACCAGGACCAACAGCAAATCCTAGGCACCACTCGAAGTCCAAGATATGGTGCTACTTAATGATGGTGCTGAAAACACCTTCATAAACGAGATGGGCCGATCCATCATCGACATCATATTTGCCAGCTCCATGTTGGCAAGAAGTATGAAGTGGCAAGTTTTAGACACCTACACTCAAAGTGACTACCGAGCCGTGATGTACGAAATATTACACCACGGGGAATTCATCACTGGCAGATTGGCGAAGAAAGCTGATGGAAAGAGAAAGACCTCGATGTGGAACTGCTTGATTAAATACTGGAAGTCCAAATTGAACAATTCGATACAGAGGCCGATGCGAACATATAGGTTGTAAAAGTCATGAAGGGGCTAACTAACGCATGCGACGCTTCTATGCCAAGACAAAGACGACCAGCAGGGACTACCAAACCATTGTATTGGTGGAACCTAGCAACCTCCTATGTGCGATCAAAGTGCAACAGGTTACGACGTTTGCAACAAAGAGCAAGAAACTGTGGCACCTACCTACAGCTACATGGGGAATTCGCCAACAAACGGAAAGAGTTGAGGAATGTGATCCGCAAGAGTAAATATGACGCGTTCTGTTCCCTAATGGATGAATTAAATAACAACCCATGGGACAGGGCCTACAGAATAGTCATGAGAAGATTACATAACAATTGAGTCACCCGCGAACTCTCTTACAAAGAACACCAGTTTAACAGTGCGCCAGTTAAAAAGTGAAGTGACTACATATTTAAAAAGTAAAAGTATGTCAAAAGCAATTTTTGACAACAAATACAATTCCTAAGAATTCACAAACAAAAGACAACAAGGACACACCAGTAAACTAAATATTAATGTAACAAGCGCGACAAACAATAAATATACTCGAGTTCACGCCAAAAGTTTAAATTCAATAGACATGTGGTGACCAAAATTAAAACAGTGAAGATAGTCAAAACAATGAAATTCAGAAACCAAACAAAACAAATAATAAACGTAAAAACTTAATTGTAAATACTAAGTGAATTAAAAACACATAAATTAAAATAAAACCTAAAAGCAAATGTGCATATTGCAGTGAAGTGCGAAAAATAAAATAATAATCAACGATAAGAAACATAATATATCACCTCGGTCGCAAGCGCAAAAAACAAAAATTAAAATAGATTGCTCGTTAAGCAATCGGTATTTACCAGGTGTACCGGTATAAATGCATTAAATAAAATCAAAATAAGTGCATATAAAAACAGTTGAGTGAGGTGCAAAAGTGTTCGCGACAATAAAAACAAAAACAATAAAAAGATAACACTGCGGTCGCAAACGCGAAAATTAAAACAAACAATATATTGCTTGTTAAGAAAACAATTTTTAAATCATCGTTTGGCGCGAGTGCAAGCTTACTGACTCTTAGCAGGCGGTAGGCGAGTTCAACTCAGCTTGCAGGAGAAATCAAGTCGCCGTGGTTCAAAAGGTCGCCTTTGTTTTTTTTTAATGAAAACAAACTGGAAAGAACCAGAATGAATACGGAGGACGATAAGAACACGACAACGCACAAACGAAAAGGCGCCCCGAAAAACTCCATTTTGACGCGAAGCAAAACCGCGAAATTGACGATGGATAAAGGAGATCAACAATTGGCGGACGACAGTGAGCTCCCCTTCCCCTCCAATTTTAACATATATGGGGCAAATAATTCATTCGCTTCTCTTGCATCCTCAGAGTCTGAGGATGAAGAGGAAGAGATAAGTGAATTGGAGGCGAAACTGGCGATGGCAAGAGCCCGATTACAAGAGAGACGCCGAAAGAAAAAAATAGCGGCGCTCGAACAAGAACAAAACCAGCAACAACTACAAAAGCTAAAGCCAAAAGTCGGCCAACAGCAACAATCTCACCATCAACAGCAACATCAACTTCAACATCAGCACCATCAACAGCAACAGCAACAGCAACAATTAACACAAAAGCGATCAACGAACCAGCAAGCAACACAGCAGCAGCAAAGCAACAATAACAGCGGAAAAATAAAGATGCCACCAATCAACACCATAGATGTTGACTGTAAGGAATTGGTAAGTCTTTGTAAGCTAGCCATAGGTAACAATTTTGCAGTTAAAAGACTGACGGGTAACAGGCACGCCATTCAAACATATACGGTGGCAGACCACGACAAAATTAAAGAGGTCTTAAAAAGAGCCACCGCGGAATTTTACTCGTTCACGCCGAAACAAACGAAGAGCGTAACGGTTCTATTAAAGGGTGTCGACCCTGAAATGGAACCGGAGGCTCTGCTCGAAATGCTTCAAAACCTGAAGCACGAAGATCTCGAGTTTACCGCGGTAAAACCATTCACCACACCCAAGGCAAGAAGGGAAAACCGCAAGCTACCCTTCTTTTTGGTGCAATTAACACCCAACAGTAGGATTGGTGGTCTAAGAAAAATTTCAGTCTTGGATCATCAAATGGTCACATGGGACAAATTAAAAAAAGGCAGAGACATCCTGCAATGTCTACGTTGCCAAAGGTTTGGTCACTCGGCGGCTAACTGTGAAATGCAGCGCCGTTGCGTAAAGTGCGGAAAGGACCATAAGGCAGAAGAATGCCCTCTGGGAAAAGAACGGGTAGAAGACAAAGCCCTTCTAAAGTGCGCAGTGTGTCGGAATGAGGGACACCCCGCTAACTATCGAGGATGTCCTAAATTCCGAGAAATAATGGCAAGAAGTGTGACCCGGCAAAAAAACACAGAGCCAGCTCGTACTTCAACAATGCCCGTAACATCGCAGCGGTCGTACGCACAAGTTGCTTCGGGTGGGAGAACACCAAATCAGGCTACATCACAGGTAGCCACAAATACTCCCACTCAGACTGAAACAACACCGCAAGCGGACGTGTTCGCAATCCTACTCAATCTGCAGAGACAGATGACACAGCTACAAAGCCAAATAAACGAGATCTACTCGCATTTGCCCAGTCTAAATAACAAGTCGATATAAACCCTCTAACCACAACATCAATAAAAGCTCTTGTCGTGAATGTAAATTCACTAATAAGAACTGAGAGAAGAGCCAATCTTTTTAACCTGTTGCAAGAGGAACAACCTGATGTACTTCTGGCGGGGGAAACAAAGTTAAACCAGAGACATAAGATAGGACATAAAAACTACGATATTATACGAAGAGATCGACCTAACTCCTCTCAAGGGGGGGGGGGGTGTCGCAATCTTTATTAGAAAAGGGATCAATCATAAAGTAATATATAGTGGAGAAGTGCGCAGGTTCCGGGTGCTGGAAGCCTGTATCGTCCGCATACCCCTTCAGCAAGGAAGGGGTTTGTATGCGATTGCGGTCTACGCACCTGAGGAGCACCAACAAAACCTATTTATAGCGGAGCTCGAGACACTCTTTCGATGCTTACAATTGCACCTGGACAAAAATTACTTTATCCTAGGGGGAGATATGAACGCCAAGCATAGAAATTGGGGAAATTATATATCTAATGCCAGAGGAAATCAGTTGGCTGGTTGGTTAGATCAGTATCATATTGAATATAGAACTGACCTGCTAGCTACGAAATATCCATCGTTCCCCAGAGGTAGATCGTTCTTAGATATCTTGCTAATCGACTCACGACTGAGATTACTTAACACCAACAGACGAAACACAAACTGTTTACGGACAATTGAATACGACAGTGACCACTGTGCATTCACGGCAGTAATAGAGCTTCCGAACGAGCTCGCAGATCTGGAGGAATTCGTGACCCCGCAACCCTATAACTACGGGGCAATGCGATGGCCGCGGTTCACCAGATCATTAACAAGAGAACTTCGTTCGAATGACTTTAATCTGCCAGTAAACAGAAACCTGACTAATGACGAAATCGACAAATACATTCAACAAATGGACGAAGCCGTAAAACAAACAATGGACAAAACAATTCCCAAAACAACAGTTACAGATCACATTAACATGCACAGAAACGCAACAATAAACGCACTCCACAAGAAAAAGAGCAGACTGCTATCGAAATTAAAACAATTACACAGACAGTTTACAGACAGACAAGACCAGGAGATAATATCACTGAAATCTCAATTAAAAAACCTCCAACAATTACTTAAAGCTAATTATAGATTAGCAACAAATTTGTATTGGAACAACAGAATTCGAGCTATAAAAACTAATAACCCGAATATGTTCCCACAAATAAATAAAATATTCAGGAGAAATAATCAAAACGAGATTCAGTGTCTCCAAATTCCACGTACCGAGGTAAACAAGCAGCTGCTAACCAACATTGGCATAGATACAGAGAACGCTATCCTCAATAGTGAGCTCTTCGTGATCGAAGATCCTTTGGAGAGGGCGAACGCTGTGGGAGCTGTCTTTCAGGAAATGTACAAGGTGAATGAAAGCATTCGCCGAAACAATGACCTGGAGGACAGAATTCGACTGAATCACCTGCACCTCCGGAATGAAATTTCACATTGGCAATCGGAGAATCCTGGTTTTACGGAATTCAGTGACGATAATCTGTCAATCGACATTAATGCCAATGGTGGGGCTAATAGCCTTTTAATCACAAGGGAAGGAATCCAGAGTATCTTCGACTCATTAAGAAGCAAAAAGTCAGTGGGAATAGATGGAGTACCTAACATCGTACTCAAGAACCTGCCCCCAAAGGCAATAGATATATACACGGTCCTGTTTAACAACGCGTTGAATAATGCATATTATCCCGCGCGTTGGAAAACGGCTATCATTCAGCCCATCCCAAAAAAGGGCAAAGACTGTACAAACCCAATGAACATGCGTTCGATAAGTTTACTCCCAAGCATCAGTAAAGTATTTGAAAAAATCATTAACAAAGCTCTGCTAAAATGGGTAGACGACAATAGCATTATTCCAAACAACCAGTTTGGCTTTAGGGCGGGTCATGAAACCACACATGCCGCAGCTAAACTGGTCTCCGATATACAATGGAATAAATGTAGGAACCAATGCACAGGTGCCTGTCTGATCGACTTGGAAAAAGCCTTTGATACCGTCTGGATCGAAGGGTTGTATTACAAACTGGTCAGATATGGCATACATAAGCCTTTACTATATGTACTTTACGATATGTCAAAGGACAGGAGGTTCGTGGTCAAAAGTGGTAATGTGACCTCTAATAAAACGTATAATATCAAGAATGGCTTGCAACAGGGCGCGGTACTCTCTCCGATTCTTTTTAACATTTACATTAGCGACTTATTAGATGCACTTCCGCAGGCTATTGCGTACGCAGACGATCTCATAATTTACAGAACAGCTCCGAAAGTTGCGATCATAAATAGGTTAATACAGCGAGACTTCAACAAAGTGCAGCGCTATTGCGATGACTGGAAACTTAAGATCAACTTCAAGAAATGTGAAGCCATCCTATTTAGAACTCCATTATATAAAGCCACGTACGACACAAGGAAAAACTGGCGAAAGCTAGTTATCGTGGGACCGCATGGAGATAAACTGGAAACCAAGAGTTTAGTTAAATACCTGGGCATCTGGCTAGACCAATATCTATATTTCAACAGACATGTAGAGGCTGCTTTGCTCAAAGCGAGGAAAACTTTTGCTATGACAAGGAGGCTATTTCATAGTAGCCAACTTGACAGCAGGGTAAAAGTCATATGCTACATGACGCTAATCAGGCCAATGCTCATATATGGTTGCCCAGTATGGTTCAACATAGGTCCAAATTTGATAGAAAAGATTCGGGTGTTCGAAAGAAAGTGTCTCAGAAGTTGTCTCAGATTATATCGGACACCGGAATCGGACTATAAAAAGTATTACTCAAATGAGACTTTATATAATGAAGCGTACATAAATAGGGTGGATAATTTTATGATTAAATTAATCAGAGGACATATTGCGAGAGCAATAAGCTCGTCCAATGACCTAATTTTCGGGGCTTATTATCCAAACACCTTATACTATGAGAGCGTGCGTCGCAACGGCTTTGTTCCACCAGAGGCGTTCCTTGACTTGGATATGAAAGGGCTTATACAGGATAGATCCGGAATTCCGCTGATCTATCATGTAAGTAGATCATCTGTAGACGGGCGATTGTGCTACGACCGGGAAGTAGCGCGCACCGAAGAAGAGCTCCTGCGCTTCAGTAGGGCTATCTCCCACAGAGACCGGGACGATAGTATTAGACAGCGTCAACAGTTCTGGTGGTTGAATGGCATATAAAGACCTGGATACCAAAGTCGGTATAGAATCACACTATCATCAGCTAGCTTACATAGACTTCGCTTTTCTAGAATTAGGGTAGTATAAGATTTAAGTTAAGTTAGGCTAAATGATTTTACATAAAAAAAAAAAAAAAAAAAAAAAAGTAGATAAGTTTAGGTAAGTTAAGTAAGTTAAATTTTAAGAAAAAAAAAAAAAAAAAAAAAATTTACAAAGTTTTTCAAATTTTTCTTTGTCTTTCAAATAATTATAAGTTATGCCACAAAGTTCTGTCGCCGAAAGGCAAATTATACAAATATTAAGTAATGTTTAGCTTAGAGCGTCTGCGAAGGACCAGTAAGTTATTATATAAGATATTTAAGCTAGAATTTAAGCATTTTTTGTCTAGCCTTTAATTTAGAAATTAAGAATATAAAAAGAAAATAAAAAAATGTTTAAAAAAAAAAAAAAAAAAAAAAAATTACATAACAATTTATTATTATTATTATTTATTGGCCTGTAGGAACCCGGAAGTTCATGACCTCACCGACTCGACTCCGCCATCGTTCCCTGTCCTGTGCACTCTCCTTCCACGCTTGACCAGCCGATCCGATCTCCTCAAGCTCTAACCTAACATTGTCCGCTCATCTCCGTCACGGCCGTCCTACCGAACTCTTGCCCGTTGGTCTACCGTCAAGACTTCTACGCACTGTCCTATCGTTGCCCATTCGCGCCACATGCCCGGCCCATCGTAATCTTCGGGACTTGATTACTCTCACTATTGTAGGTTTGCGGTATAGTTCTTCCAATTCGTGGTCGTGAAGGTTCCTCCATTGTCCTGCCTCCTGGTCATATTAACTCATTAAAACTTTATTCTCGAATACGCGGAATCTTTTTTCTTCTTGTTTTGTGAGGCCCATGTTTCGCATCCGTATAAAGTAATCGGCATTATTATGGTTCTATAGAAACGGAGCTTTATATTAGGTGATAGCAGTTTGGATTTCAGCAGTTTACTGACTGCCTACCAACTACCGTTGCCGGAGTGTAGTATTTTGCTAATTTCCTTCGACATTTCGTTACTGGCCATCAGTATCATTCCCAGATTTTATTTTTTATTAATTTATTTAAATTCCTTAACTTTTTCAAATATCTTGCCCCTGACGTTTATATGTGTTCTCTGAGGTCCACCTGGTCTCGCCGCAATCATGTATTTCGTTTTGTCTTCATTTATTTCTAGGCCCACCTCTTCTGCCGCTTGCATGATGATTTCACAGTTTTTACTTATAGTTTCCAGATTATCGCCCAAAACGATGTCATCCGCATATGCGAGTACTTGTGTGTCCCCGTTCAGGGATGATCCGGCCATGTTTTCGTCTTGTACATTTCTGATGACATACTCGAGCATAATGTTAAAAAGACAGGATGATAGGCCATCTCCTCGTTTTAGTCCGTCCCGGTTTCCGGTTCTGAGAGGTGGTTTTCTATTCTAACTCGGCCTTTTGTTTGCGTTCGTGCAAATTTGAATGAGGGCGGCATATTTTTTCGGGATTCCCAACTCAACTACAATATGGTAGAGTCTTTGCCTTGCCACTGAGTCGTAGGCTTTTTTGAAGTCAACGAACAGTTGGTGAGCCGTCTCTTCGTATTCCCACTTCTTTTCCAGCAGTTGCCTTATTGTGAACATTTGGTCGTTTGTTGACCGGTTCCAACGGAATCCGCATTGGTAGTCTCTCAGTATTTCGTCTGCGTATGTTGTGATTCTCGCCAGTATGACATTTGTTAATATTTTGTATGTGGTTGGGAGCAATGATATTCCTCAGTAGTTTTCGCAGTCAGATCTATCACCTTTTTTGAAAATGAAGACGACTATTGAGGTTTTCCATTCTTCCGGAGTGACTTCCTTATCCCGTATTGTTTTGATGAGTTGGTGGATCTTTCGAGCGGTTGCTTCTCCTCCATGCTTCACAAGACTACACAACAACAATTGTCAATTGTAAAAAAGTATAATTGACATGACCAGAATCGTTGCTGTCCTCATCCCGCAGTTTGATGAGGTGTTGAGAGCGCAAGAGGAATAGAACATCACTGAAAGAGAAATAACTCTCGGAACCACCGAATAGTACCTCTTGGCTACAAAAACAAAAACAAGACTCTGGGACTGGATGGAATTCCTGACACTGTGTTGAAGACTGTTTTAATAAAAAAGCCGGAAGTCTCCCGCAATTTCTTCACAGCCTGATTCCAAACTGGATATTTTCCTCAACGATGAAAAAAACAGCGAGTTCTGCTTATGCCAAAAGGAGTAAAAAATCTAGAAGCGCCGTCGTTATACCGCCCGTTGTGCTTGCTGGACACAACAGGAAAACTGCCTGAGCGAGTAATTGCCACTCGCCTGAGTTATTCTTATTGCCGCCACGGAAAGGAAAAAAAATATTTTTCCTTACTTTGTCAAGTAGAGGTTTATTTCTTGCTTGACGGTGTCTTTATTTTTTCCTTCAGTTAAATGACTAATTTACAATAGGACTTAATGATCACAATGTCCGAACTATGTTCGTGGCTTAGAGTAATTGCCATTCTAGTTGTGAATGTTTCGTTTTTATACATTTTCAGTTGATAAGGATGCTAGTGAAGATAAAGAAATGCTAATGAGTATTCTATAGGTAATAAATGTATCCGTAATGTAGATTGTATGTTGAGTCCTCCGTAATGTAGATTTGAGTCATCCGTAATGTAGTTTGTAATGTATATTGTGGATTGACTCATTATAGATAATTAGGGTTTTGGGTGTTAACTCCTGCAACAATTCACTGAGGGGACATCGGGTCATTCAGAGTGGCAATATGGGTTCCGGAAAGGTAGATCAACCGGTAAGGTACTATCTGTGGTGTGCGGCATCGATAGTTGGAGCACGATGGCTGGGAAGAACGAAAAAACATTGCGCCGTGGTAACACTTGATGTGAAAAATGCATTTAACTCGGGGAACTGAAATCGGATACTAGAAGCGTAGGGAGATCTACAAGCATCACTCTACTTGGTGCGTATACTACCAAACTATCTCTCGTATAGAAGACTGCTCTATGTCATTGATGAGGGACCACAGGAATATAAAATAACAGCGGGTGTTCACCAGAAGTCTGTATTAGGTCCGCTGTTATGGAATGTCATGTATGATTGTGTGCTCAGGGTCAATGTACCGGAAGGAGTTACAATTATTGTTCCCATACATAGCCCTTGTATTAAATGCTGGCTAGATATGGTCGCAGTGAAACTAGACGCAATAAGACGAAGGTAGTTTTAATAAGCAGCCGCAAGCAAGTTGAACACGTTGATTTGCAACCTCGACAAAAACTTGACTTGCAAGGAACACGGAAAACGGGTGACAAAACGACAAGAGTATGCAATGTTTTGGCGAAATTGCTAACCAACGTTGGTGGACCCTGGCCACATATAAGGAAACTGATAACCAGCCTCTACACTTCCATCATAAAGTATTCAGCTCATATATGTGCAAGAGCCACAGAGTATAAGTCATACATGAGGGGAGTGAACTCGAGACATAGGCTGGTATCATTGAGAGTATGCTGCGAGTTCCGAACGGTATCCGAAGATGCCATAAATGTCTTGGCCGGGAGGAAACCACTTGGCATTGCAGCTAAGGAAAGCAGTGTGTTGTGTGAGGTCTCGCAAGAGATCGCCAGCGAATGTGGCTACAATTAGAGAAATCAAGTCTTAAAGAATGGCAACGAAAATGGGATTCCTCTGTGGGGGTGTAAGTTTTGTGTCGGAACTACACGGATTCACTCAACACCCACCCACGATTGCGTAGCCGAAAATTGTTCACAAGAAGAATAAAAATAACAACGCTGGGAAGCTGATTTTGCGGTCTAGGAATTTCTTTTATTTAAAATTGATTTCTTACTCTGCGATAGCACTGAGGCACTTTATTTTAGTTACATTAAAATTAAGTCTATGTTTCACTTAAAATTGTTCACAAACGATTTACAATACTTCGGTCTAGCTCTGGTTTTAGCTAATGTTTTAAGTTACTCTAATAACTATATTTTTAAAGAAACACTTCTTGGGGTCTGATCGTTAATTCCTTCAAACGATTACGCACATGCGTTGAACTAATACTCACTCCTTCTTATTGACAAAGAAATAGTCGCGACTCTGGTGATTTTAATTTAGATCTCCCTGGACTCTCGTACACTCTTCAGCGGTGTAATTCGACTGCTCACGCGGCGTGACCGATCTCTGTGTAGATTGAAAAGCGACTGACTAGAATTAGGGATGAAAATTGGGATTTCTTATTTGCACGGCTGATTGGCCAATCATCATCGCGCTCTCTCATGAATCCATTAAGTTTCATGTCTCAGCGAGGTGAATAAATACTTGGACCTTCATTCGACAGTCGCTCGGCATGCGAAGGATGGAGAGAACAAAAGAGAGAGCGCAATAATTTCGGGGTTGACTTGGCTTGTGTGCTTGTACCAATGCAGACACTGAGGATGACCCACTGACCTAATTTGGTGACGGCGGTGATCTCGGAGTGCTATGAACCCTGGGAAGATAAAAATGCGAAGGAGAGGAAAATGGTTTGTAGCTATTCACCTGCAAAAAGAGATCATTGATCTCCAGCGAATAGAGTGTCTGGGGGAAGTCAAAGGGACGCCAAATCGGCTAGGGAATTCTGACCGTGGGAACTAAATTAAATACTTCGATAACTTCCCCAGCGGTTACATAATTATGCAACCGCGCCGTTTGGTCAGACTATGTCGTTGCTAACCGACATGAAATACGATTCCCGGTGGAAATCTCATGGGTTAGCGAAAGGGAGTTGCCGTATGACAAAAAGGTAGCTAAACTCCATTATGCATTGTCTGCATAGAATAATGAGTTTAGCTATGCGCCCTTTTGGAAAACATGGTTTTCATGTGGAATAGCTTGTAGGGGAGATTGGAGTTGAGTTGACACGCTGTTAGCGGTCGAAATAGGGCTGAAATAGTGGGTTGGTTCTCCATGTAGTATAGAGAACCCCCACACGTCCACCAAAGAAAGATGGACCCACAGCATGATACCTGATGTAGAAACTTGGGTGAAAAAAAAACATGGCGAGCTGGACTACCAGTTGACACAGCTGATATCAGGACATGGATGTGTGGCGTTTCTAACAGATACACACACAATATACAAGCAAATAGTGAAGGACACCGAAAATCGAATAAGAAAACGCATCACCCGTATACGAAGCAATAACATAGCAATTCCACATCAGTTGAGTGTACTAGAGTTTAGAAATTGAATTCGTACACGCGGCAGTGGCCTGATGTGTTGAGCATTGGTTCAATTTTTAGTGATTCTAACCGTCATAGCGTGGGTTCGAATCGTAAGTTCTTCACTTTCGTCGCAAACGTCATAGATGTTTTCGGCAATACTTGCACAAGTATAAGCATGCCAATCACCCACCCTGCTTGTACTGCGAAGGCAAAATGGAAAATGCGCAACAATACTCACAGAGCGCTTGAGATTCAAAACTGTGTGAACGATTTGTCAAAGACATATGAGACGGGCCGTTACTCCGACAGGAGTGACAGAATACGTGCTAAGTTCCAAACAAGCATGATCCGTAACAAATGATATTCTATGTGACATAATGCAGCAGTTGCGATGCGACGAGCGGAGTAACAGGTAAACTCGGTCCCGCCCTACGATGGAATATCTAAAAGAAAGTTCCACGGATATCAACGAGAATATGTTCCTGGTGGAGGGTGGATTTAGACGGAGTGTGATTCTTATTCAATATTGAAGCCACAATTATTTCAACCGGAAAAAATCGTTTCTCATTACCTTTATTTGGAGTCATCATTTGTTTTTTGTTTATTTCTTGGGTTTTTTTTATTTTTAAGTCAATTTTGATTAATTTTTTTTAATTCTGTTTAGTACATTATCATGAGTTAAGTCAAAAGACAACTCATGAGAGTTCATGAGAAGTTCGACATTTATATCCTTTATTATATCATGGGGCGTTTTGGGACATGTTGTCGAACTTGTGGTGTATGTCGCTTATGTCGCGGAATATGTTATGAAGCATGTTTGCGATATCATTGGGAGATTTTTGGGACACCTTTGGTACAAACATGTCTCAGTGATGTCACAATGATGTCCCAAAGTTCTCCCAATGATCTCGCGAAAATGCTCCATAACAAATTCCACGACATATGTGACATACACCACATGTTCGATAACATCTCGAAGATGTCCTAAAGGAGTCACAAAGATCTCGCACAGGTTACGAAAAGATGGCCCAATGATGCTCCAAAGATGTTGCAAATATTATGGCATACAAAATTTCCGGTGTACGAATTTCAATATATTGATGGATCATCACGGTGCACATATATATCTAAAGTATGTGTATACATTTTTTGTTTCATTAGGGTGGTACACGTACAATTTGTCGTCTAGAACTGGAAAATGAGTCTCCTCCGGCCCGGCGTTAGAGTTTTTTGTTGAGCGGACTTTTTTTTTTATAATATAGAAATATGTATTTACTTGTTTATTTGGTTATTTAATTATTTGTTTTTTATTTACATCTTTATTTGTTAGTTTAAGGAGTATTCAAATGGTTTTCCCGGCGTAATATCACTTTGTCATTTGTGTCACGTTTTTTTATTGGGTTCACACTTCTCAAAGTATCCAAGGATTATAAAAAAAGTCGATTATGAGGGGAGAAACTTGTAAATACTTTTGACTCAAAATGTCGTTTTTCCAAGCGTAGTCGTGGAGTAAAATGTGCGGTTTTTCGAGTCCGCGGTATCTTTATTATTCCTACACAGATCAGTTTCCAGATTTTTTTTTTGACTAATAGGTATCTCTCCTACACCAATTTTAAGGCTGAGCAAACAGTTGTTTGGCGGATTTTCTCTCTGTCTATAACAGTGGAGGTGTTCCGTCGAACACTGTTCCAAATGAAAAGCGACACACGGAGCGAAGGCAGTGACAATTAAAACACAATGAAATGTTCTTTTGAGTTTTGTTTTATTTTACTCCTTTTTTGTAAAGTGTTACAATTACTTGTTTGTACATTTAGTTTCTTTTTTGTCAATGGTATGTTGCGGAAAGGAAACAACAAAATTTTCACTACACCTCGAATCGTCTTACATTTAAGATGTTCTTCTCTCTTCCTGGCCATCAGGTATAGCCTTACACTTAATGTTTTCCGCACAATTACAAACGAGAGGAATTAGAATGGCACACGTTACGAGTACCACGAATGGGGTCGCGATGAGGATAATCGTCTTAGTCTCCGAATCTATGGTCCTCACTTCATTTAATAATTTGTGCGAAGAAAGAGATTAACGATACACTTTTCCGAATGTCCTAGTGAGGATCAGTGAGGATCAGGAGCCTGCGCGCGTTGACTTGCCGGGCGTTGATCGTCAGATATATATGTTTCGATCTATTTTTAATACGTTGCGTGGATCGACCTCTTCGGTGGGGTTCTCTATGTAGACTGTAATGCTCCGAGTAGACTGAGGTAACTTCTCTGGGGATGATTCCATTCGCCCCACAGTTTTCCTTTCCCTTTCGCTGGTGGTGACTTTCTCTCGATCGAGAATCTCTCCACCACTGCAGGTCGTGCTCACACATACAGTTGCGGAGGTTATTGTCCGCATGCTATAGATCAAAATGTGATCAGAATTTCACACCTCTAATGGATTGTTTACGTAAACAATCGAGCGTGTGATTTACAGTAGTCGATCTTGGGATCGTCTTTAATTTGCCCTGTGGGAACAGCGTTTTCGGGTATTGCTGTTGCATAGCAATGGTCTTTGTTTAGACGAAGTATATTGCGGCAGGGACAAAGGTTTTGTCGGCGGATTAGCTTTCCGGTAATTCGCTTATTACCGGAGATGTGATCTTTGTCGACACCATCTTCCAAATGGTGAGCTCGATATGACAATGAAGGTGACCGAAAAGATTTCATAATGTATGAACCATATTTTTCTTTTGAACGCCCGTTTTTTGTATAAGGTCTGCAATATTTAAAAACATTGCCCGTCCGTATATAGGTGTATACAGGGGGGATGGGTGCGAACATACAGGGCAAAGTCTCTGATTGCCTTCAACCCGGCGAAGGCCAGGACGATCCCTGTCCCTGTTCAATCCAAGTTAACATGCAGTCTCCACGTGACACCCCTGGATAGCTACTTTGGCACCCGCCAAGTAGCGAACCAATGCATGCAGCGACATCCTGAGAAAGGTTGGCGCAAGGCTAATAACCAGGCCCGTAAAAATGAATTATTATGGCAAATTTAACATGCCTCGGATAGGGACCGGATACACGACGACGACCACGGAAACGAAAATGACTAAATGATTTAAGGATTTTTTCATGGAACGTACGCTCACTGTACACAGCTCGGACTGCACAGCAGCTAGCCGATGCCCTGTCCGAATATAAGGCTGACATAACACCATTACAAGAAATAAGATGGACGGGGAGTGGTGTATTTCAAAGAAACGAGTATGACATTTATTAGAGCTGTCACGCAAAACACCATGTGCTCGGGGTAGGCTTTCTAGTCAGCCAAAAACTGAAGCCTGCCATCATCGGCTTTAATGCAATAAATGAAAGGCTATGCACTCTTCGCGTGAGAGGCAAGTTTAAGAAAATATGCCTCATAAACGTTCACGGACCTACAGAGGAGTCCCCTGACGACGAAAAAGAAGAATACTATGAGAACGTCCACCGGCCCCCAATGCCTGCCCAAGATACGATGTGAAAATCGTTCTTGGGGATTTGAATGCAAAAATAGGTCGGGAGTCGGTTTTCAGGCACCACACAGGTTCCCATAGTTTGCATGAGAACACTAATGACAATGGACTACGAGTCATCGAATTGGCAGCATCGAAAAACTTGGTCGTTGCGAGTACCAGGTTTCCGCGTAAAGATATCCACAAAGCCACCTGGGTATCACCTGACGAAGCCACTCGCAACCAAATTGACCACGTGCTGATAGATTGCCGCCCCTCCTCGAGCCTAATGACGGTACGAACGTGCCGAGGTGCCAACGTCGAGTCGGATCACTATCTTGTTGGTACAGTTTTCCGAGCGCGGATTGCCTTACGGAGACGTATTGCATCTGCGGATCAGGTTCGAATCAACACGGCTGCCTTACGCAATGAGAATACCAGCAACACATTTGGTCATGCGTTAAGACCCGCCCTCGAAGAGCTCGACGGAGGGAGAATAAGTCCTGGGGCCAGAATGCCGGGCGTAGAAGAGAAATGGACACGCCTTAAGAATACTGTCATTAGTACTGCCAACTCCATCTTAGGTAGTAGTCGTAGAGATCGGAACGACTGGTCTGATGATGAGTGCAAACTAGCGACTGAACGTAAGAATGCTGCATACAGGGCAATGCAGCAGTCTCATAGGACGCGGGTACGCGAGGAGAAATACAAAGAGCTCAGAAAATCTGAAAAAAGACCACAGACAAAAGAAAAGTGCCTGAGAAAAAAACCTTGTCTGTGAAATAGAGAAAGGTAGAGAGCGAGGTCCGCACCAGGCGCGGAAGTTCTACCAAATAGTCCGCAGTATGACGCGGTACACACCACGCTGCACTTACTGTAAGGATAAAGAGGGTAATCTGATCACCGATCCTGAAGGCATTCTGGAGCGATGGCAAGTGCACTTCAATGAATTGCTAAATGGTCAGCTCACAGAAGAATTGGAGGCTCCACCAATGCAAGACCAAGACCAAATGCTGCCGCCACCAAGCATTGAGGAAACATTAAAAGCCATTAGATAGCTAAACTCAAATAAAGCCCCTGGAGCTGATGGCATACCAGCTGAGCTGATCAAACAAGGAGGGACAGCGTTACATCACGCAATTCATGAGATAGTGGTGCACGTATGGGAGCAAGAGGAGATACCGGAAGATTGGCGTCGCGGTATAATTTGCCCCATACATAAGAAGGGAGATATCACACTGTGCAGCAACTATAGGGGTATAAGATTGCTGAGTACCGCCTATAAGATATTCTCCACTATCCTACAAGACCGGATAGACCCATACGGTAAAGCCATCATTGGTCAATTTCAGTGTGGCTTCATCCCAGGCAAATCAGCAATTGATCAGATATTTACCCTTAGGCAGGCGATGGAAAAACGTCAGGAATTTAAGATTCCATTATACCACCTATTTATAGACTTTAAGGCCGCCTACGACAGCATAGCCAGGGTAGAACTGTTGTGGTTTATCACAGTGCGTCAGCACGGACGCGGGTTATGCGTCATACACCACTGATGGTCCTCCCAGGAAACTCTTCACCAAACGAGGAAAGTCACTGCTTCGCGGGGAAAGTAATTAAAACGCGTGGAACACTTGATGTTAAAGCTAACTTTATTTAATTCACTGCAACGATGACCTGGGACAGCTGTTTTTTTCTGGTTGATGATTCTTATTGCAAAACAAAATGAACTTCCTTTAATGGAAAATCTTGATTCACAATTTGATTTTAAAAGAACTTGAATCTTGTACACTGTTCACCAAAAGAGGAAAGTCACTGCTTCGCAGGGAAAGTAATGAAAACTCATGGAACACTTGATGTTAAAGTTAACTTTATTTAATTCACTGCAACAACGATCTGGAACAACTGTTTTTTGGTTGATGATTTTTATTACAAAAGTAAAATGAACTTCCTTTAACGGAAAATCTCGATTCACAATTTAATTTTAAAAAAACTTGAGTTTGTACAACTGTAGTTCGAATGGATTGTTCAACTCGACTTTTTCTCACGGTGACTCGGACACGTCTCGCGACATCAAAAGTTAACTTAAACTCTGTCCGTTATAAGTACTCTGTTCCGACTGGCTAGAATGTGAGTGTACTCCTGGGACTATGAGATCTGACTAATTCCATTGGAAAATGTTAAAATGAAAGAATCCCGAAAGAAACTGGGAAGAAGGCGGAGTTACACGATTAACTCGATGTAGTTAATCGTGATTGGACCTGACGGAATAGGCATACATTACGCATGTGTGCGTATGCCATGCATACGATCGTTCAGCGACCGTGGATGGCGGGCAACATCGCTAGTGCATTTTCTAGGAATGTAAATAATAGCATCTGGGGTGTGAAAGACCCAAACCGATGATTTGGTCATCCTAATGGAAGGCCATAAATCATCATTTCTGTTGCCGATGATTAAACATTGCAACGAACATAGGGTGCAGCCATTGCCAGATGTTGTAAGTAAACATTTTCTGGCTGCTGGTGATCGTTGTTTGAATGTTATCTATGAACATGGGGAACGCTAATTGTGGTGCCAGCGATTGCTGGTAAACAGGGACATGTTTGATTTGCGTCAACAGAAACCTTGTCGGCGGTAGTAAATCGATAGGGGCAATAGCCGTATGCATGTTATGCAGGGGGTAAACAAATACAACGAGTCACAAGGAACTCTTGTTGATTGTTGTTTCCATAGCTTAAGGCTATGGAAACGAGATGCCCTGGCAGAATGTATGCCTAAAGATAAGATTTCAGATGCCATGGCAATGTGTTGATTTTGCCATGGACTTATGTTCTTTTCAGGAAATGATGTACGCCTCGGGGGTAAATTTTTGGTGCCACGGCAAGGTGATAAGCTTTGCCGTGGGCTCAATGTTTTTTAGGGAATATGGTTTGGCCGAGGGTGAGTTTTCGATGCCACGGGAAGGTGATAAGCTTTGCCGTGGGCTTAATGTTTTTTAGGGAATATGGTCTGGCCGAGGGTGAGTTTTCGATGCCACGGCAAGGTGATAAGCTTTGCCGTGGGCTTAATGTTTTTTAGGGAATATGGTCTGGCCGAGGGTGAGTTTTCGATGCCACGGCAAGGTGATAAGCTTTGCCGTGGATTTAATGTTTTCAGAGGTGATGCTGGAGAAAAAGGGGTTTGGAAGGAAATCCCCTACAGAATAGGTAAGCTGCCTAACATAAATTCAAAACGGTTATCCGATTGGTTAACCGTATTAATTCCGGCGATTTGGCTGAGGGTAAATGCCGTAGCAAGGTTACGCAACCTTGCTGAAGTTCGACCGAGAGGTAAGTCGTTCGCCTGGAAAGGTGGGGATCGAGCGATGTATGGCTCTTCGGGCCCTGAAAAGCCCCACATCACTCCCTCCCCAGTGACGTAGTCACGAAACAGGTAAGGCAGGTTAGGGGGTGGTTAGTTGGTTATGGGCGCGCGTTTGAGCGCGAGTACGGGGAGGTTGTGCTGGTGGAGTAGGAGCAGTGTCGATAGATGGAGGTGATTCTGGAGCGGAAGCTTCCAGAAAACAGGGCTTAAGCCTTTCGACGCTGACCGTGGATCGCTTGCCTCTAATGTCGATCTCGAAGACGCGGTCACTGATGCGGCGGAAGACTTTGAATGGGCCATCATAAGGTGGGTCGAGGGGTTTTTTGACCTTATCCACCCTGACAAAGACGTGCGTGCAGCTGTGCAGTTCAGGGTGGACGAAAAGTTTTTTGGAGCCGTGCCTGGTTACAGGGGTTGCCCTATACTTACGTAGCAGGTCACGGAGATGTCCCAATTCGCGAAGTTGGTCACGCGGTGTTTCGCCATCCAGGAAAAGTTCTCCTGGAAGAAGGAGGTTGGTACCGTAGGTAAGCTCTGCTGCCGAAGCACCTAGGTCCTCCTTAATACTTGTCCTCAGGCCGAGGAGGACGGTTGGAAGGGCGTCAAACCATTGTGTGTCATTATGACACATGAGTGAGGCTTTAAGAGATCTATGCCAGCGCTCTATCATCCCATTTGATTGCGGGTGGTAGGCGGTGGTACGACTTCTTTGGCAGCCAAGAAGATTTGTTAGCTGCCTAAAAATTGTCGCCTCAAATTGTGGACCTCGGTCCGAAGTTATGGTGGTTGGTACACCGAAACGTGTGACCCAAGTTGAGTAAAAGGCCTTGGCGACTGATTCGGCAGTAACTGCCCGGAGCGGTGTCGCCTCTGGCCATCGCGTGCAGCGATCCATCATAGTGAGGATATAAGAAAATCCTCTTGATGGAGTAAGCGGTCCCACTATGTCTATGTGGACATGAGCGAAGCGTGCCGTGGGAAGCTTGAATTGCGCTGGCTCCAGTACATTATGTCGCGCTACCTTGCAGCGCTGGCACTGGAGACAAGCACGGGCCCAACCGGTGAGGTCTTTGTTCATCCGGGGCCAAATAAATTTGCGACGGACAGCAGCGGCTGTTGCTCGGCCGCTGGGGTGGGCAGGGTTGTGGTAAACCTGGAACACGCCCTTACGAAGTTTCTCGGGAATGTAAGGTCTAGCGGTTCCAGTGGAGACATCACACCAGATTTCGCCCAAAGGGTCGCGAAGGGTAATTTTCTTGAGCTCTAGTGCCGTATCGGCAGTTAGGAGGGACTTGAGCTGTTCGTCCTCCTCTTGAGCTAGGGCAAGGTCAGTGTTATTCAAGGCGGTACGCAAATGAATCGTATCGATTCGAGAAAGGGCGTCCGCCGTGACATTTTGTTTACCGGAGATATGCCTTATCTCCGTGGAATATTGCCCAATGAGGTCTAATTGACGCTCTTGTCGGGGGGAGGCATTTCCCGACTTCTTCCGGAACGCATAGACCAATGGCTTATGGTCTGTTAAGATGGAGAGTGAGCGACCTTCTATCATGTGACGGAAGTACTTAACAGCGCTGTAGATCGCGAGCAATTCACGGTCGTAGGCGCTGTAACGTCGCTCAGTGGGACTCAGCTTCCTTGAAAAGAAACCAAGTGGTTCCGGGCGGCCTTCAATGTCCTGTTCAAGGACGGCTCCGATTGCGGTATCCGATGCGTCGCATTGGATAGAAAGTGCCGCTCCCTCGAGAGGGTATCGGAGTAAGGTGGCATTTGCCAATTGTTCTTTGGACAGTTGGAATGCTCGATCTGAGACTTCTGTCCAATTAATGGGGCGCTTATCATTGCGCTTAGCTCCTTTCAAAAATTCATTTAAGGGAGCTTGAATCTGAGCGGCATTCTTCAGGGTTGGGCGGTAAAAGTTAAGCATGCCCAAAAATCGACGCAGCTCACTTACGTTAGTAGGCCTGGGATACTTCATGAGGGCCTCCACGCGGTCTGGTAGTGGGCGAATGCCCTGGTTGTCAACGACATAACCCAGATAGGTGATTTGCTCCTTGGCGTATTGACACTTATCTGGGTTGATGACAAGACCGAATTCACGGAGGCGCTCTAGGACCTGACGTAAGTGGCGTTTGTGTTCGGCGAGGTCTTTGGAGGCGATGAGGATGTCATCAAGGTATGCATGGCAGCAATTAAGACCTCGTAAAGCCGTGTCGATATACCGCTGGAATGTCTGTGCGGCATTCCTGAGGCCGAAAGTCATCACTTTGAACTCGAAGAGTCCGAAAGGTGTAATGACTGCGGTCTTGGGGATGTCTTCAGATGCCACCGGAATTTGGTGGTATGCCCTGGTGAGATCCAGGGTTGTGAAGACATTGCACCCTCGTAACTTGTACGAAAAATCGTAGAGGTGTGCAATTGGGTATCTGTCCGGGACAGTTGCTGCGTTCAACAGCCTATAATCGCCACATGGGCGCCACTCACCAGAACGTTTCTTCACTAAGTGGAGTGGGCTTGCCCAGGGACTGTCCGACGGTTGGCAGATACCTAGTTCGATCATATGCTCGAACTCCGCGCGCGCCGCACGTAATTTTTCCGGAGCCAGTCGACGTGGACGCTGGCTCACAGGGGGACCACGTGTTTCTATATGATGAAACACCGTGGCTTTATGTCGACGCTGGTTAGGTAGAGGAACTGTTGTGCTCACAAATTCCTGTACCATAACCTGGAATGGGTCTAAGCACTCTGTGGCCCCTGAAGTTGCCGCTGGTGATGCCGTCATGGGCAAGGGGGGTGCGGTTGGAGCCACAAGTCTGTTATGGGTCGAATCGACCAACAGATTATGTGCGCCTAATAGGTCGGAACCTATCAGGGGTTCGTTTACGTCCGCAATGACGAAACGCCAAGTGATCGGACGACAAAGACCCAATTGTAGTGTCAGCTTTTTACGTCCGTACGTAAGTATCGGCGTATTATTTGCAGCTGACAATTTAAGTGCGGCCGGCACACGGTTACGCGGAGCAAACGATCGCGGGAGGACTGAAATATCGGCGCCGGTATCGACAGTAAAAGCGATATTCAGTTTCGAGTCCCGGATGGTTAAGCGACTTATCGTAGGGGTGCCGGCCGATTGCGCGAGGGTGTCGGTCGGCAAAATCAGTTTAAAGAGCGCCACTGGTTGGTGGAAGGTTGCGTCCAACCACAAGGCGCTTTGCAATTGAATGCGCGATCACCATATCGCTGGTGATTGGCGCACCAAGGCAGAGTAACGGCATTATCAGGTATGTTCTGCGTATTACCATTGCCGTTACGGGGAGGTCGAGCCGGAGCTCGCTGGGAATTGGCCCGGTGAGGGCCGTTTTGAGAGGAATTGGCTCTCTGTGGGGCATTTTGAGGGAAATAGGCCCTCTGAGGGGCATTTTGGGGGAAATAGGCCCTCTGAGGGGCATTTTGGGAGAAATTCTGCCGATTGGGAGGACGGCTCGGCATGGCACGATTCTGGGCGCTTCGAGGATTGTTCCTCACCTCTGCCCGCAATTGAGTTATCTCGCGGAGGAGTGAGGTTTGGAGCGCCCGGAGGTCAGCAGGAGTTAGTTGTGTGGGCGAATTTCTTTGGTTAGGGTTGGGGCCTGCCACTGGATTCCCCTGAGGGAAATTGGTTGAGGCGGGCCCTCTAAAAGGTAATTGGGTTTTAGGAGGATTGGGAGTTGAGACCAATTGATGGGCTGGAAAAGGTAGACGAGGGTGCCGTGTAGGCTGGGCGGCGTGTTGAGAAACCGCCGCTACCTGGTACGCAGGAGGCTCAGAATACTGATCTGAACTTTCCATAATTGCGTCCGCGATTTTGGATAAATAGCCCAAACTCTGATTGGGTTGGGCTATAAGTGCCGAACGGGCATGCTGGGGAAGACACCTCAAAAAGTGAGGCCTTATTAGGTCGTCCCCAATCCTGGTCCCCGCTATAGAGCGTAAATGGGTCAGGAAAAGAGATGGTCTCATCCCGGATAAGTTGGTTACAGCGGCCAAACGTTGTTGCCGCACACTTCCAGGTTCGTCCAAAGCTTCAAGCAGGGCATCACGCATGTTGCTATATGGGGTGCGGCCGGCCGACTTAATTATGTGTGCAACATGCGGTCGCTGAGTGCGGTCAAGCACTTTCAACAGCTCAACTGCACGAAGTTGTTCGTCGTGCAAGGCTGAGGCCTGGAAGATGCGGTCTGCCACTGCAAACCAAAGGTCCGGGTCCTCCTCATCGAAGGGGGGAAGTCCTATATTAGGGTGACGAGTCCCATTCCCGAGGCTGGAAGCATCGTGGAATTCTTGGGACTCTGAAGGTCTTTGGGGTTGTTGTGAGGTGCCGGCACCAGTTGTGGGCATTAAAATGCCGGAATTTGTCAAAGGGCCGATACCAGGGGCGTTGGAAGAGGTTGGGAGAGCGTTAGAAGATTGGGGTCGGTTCACGACGCTGGGGGCAACGGGTGGTGCCAGAGGAGTAGATTGTCCGGGCAAGTCTAAGTCAGCATCGACTTGCTCAGTGGGGAAATCGACGCTGGAGGCGTCGTGAAATTCAAGAGGCTCGGATTGTTCCAGAGCCTTTTTGGCCATGGTGTTCCTCGTGTTGACCATTATGGGTCGTGACGCGAAACTGAATTAAAAGGCGTAAGAGGACGCGCAGAAAGGTGAAGGGAGGCCGATGGGTCACAAGAGGACGCGAGGAGTTGGGGAAAGGTCGCCAAGGGATGGTGCGAATTTAAGAGGGTCGAGTAACGCGTATTGTCGGTTGAAGATGTTGTCGCTGGGGAAAGTGGGGGTTGGACAGAGTCAAATGGCACCTAAGGTAGTCGCTGAGCGTCGAGTGTAGTTGTTAACACGGACGTGCAGGGTTGGAGTATTGCCTACCCGAACTTCAAAATTAATGCTTGTCAATATGGATAATTACAACCACGATTAAAATTCCAAAAGGGAAGGAAAACAAGAATTCAATGTGTGCCGGAGTGTGTGTAACAGTGTTGTCGAAAAGTGGTGAAAAGAAGGCGATTGTGAGCTTCGGAGCCAAGAGAGAACCGTATAATGTCGAGTGGCGTTGCTTAATGTCGCGAATGTTAGTGAAAAAGAGTCGAGAGTGTCGAAAAGGAGTCGTGTGTAGTCGAAAATTTTCGTGTGAATCTGTACCCAAAAGGGGTTTACAATAATTATTTTTTTGATCGTATAAATTTTAGGTATTTATTATAAGAGTATTTCTTATTTTTGTTTTTGATTTTTTGGTTTTTAAGGCTTTTATTGTTTTTCTGCTTTATCTTGTTTTCGATGTTAATAAAAAGTAAAGGTTATGTGTATAACAGAGAAGGACATAATGTGGCGTAATTGGGATATAAAGTAGTTATTCGATTAAGTTTGTTTAAACGGAAATTTCTTATGTTGATACGTCTATCGGTGTGGTTAAAATAAATTTAATACTATTCTGAAAGGGTTTACTCTTGTTCGTATCCTTATAGTATATATTTTTGTCCGTCTTTCATTTGGCGGACAGCAGAGAACAATGAGAAACAATTGTCTTTTTAATTAATTTAGGAATAGGTGCTTCTTCCTTGGTGATTTTTATCTTATTTCACTTGAATTTCGTTTTCCGGAGCTCTGAAGGAGCTTGCAAAATTTTCTCTAGTCGCTATTGGGTGTTTACAGTGATTGTGCCCAGAAGGGGCTTACGATAGGCAACAACGCAAATACCAATTCCTGAATAACTAACTGTTATGGAATGTAATTGATTAATATATTTTTAATATATTTTGTATGTCTCTTTTCTAGTATGAATATTAAATTGCTTCGTGATATGGGTTAGGTCACCATTAATTTTTAATTGAAAAGTGGTTATAGAGATAGTACTATTGTTGTTGAACGTTTAGGCGCTGCTAAATACCCTGAAGGGGCTTACAATGATAGGTGCCTTTATTGTTTTGTTTTCTTAAAAGTATAAAATTTTTCTGCTTCAACACACGCTATTTTGACACGATTAATTGAGTTAATAGCGATAAATATTTAAAAAATTGTATTTTGATATTTTGACGGTAAATGTTTGTTCGTTAATTGTCAACCCTTCTCTTAATCTTTTATTATTTAAGTAGGTGACGGTTGTCTAGACAATTTGTTCTCAGGAGTGATTTATGATTGCAAGTGTGTTATTATTTATTTTAGTTCAGTTACCGTATTTGGTTGTATATTGTAATTTAATCTTATTTTACAGTAAAACGCTATAACGAATTAAATGATAACTTTATATTTATTTGTTATATAATGGATAAATTACTAGAAGAATTTATGTTTCAATATTCAAAATTTTCCGATTCTATTGATTTATTTATAGGAGCTAGCTTGCCAGACTAACAAACTTTTTGCCTTACGCAAGGAGTTCAACATTAAGGTTTATTTGCTACGCACTTAATTTAGTTGGACACTGTTGCACCAATAAAGCAAATAACTGAGTGAAAGACTTACGAAAAGGAAGGATTCCTGTTGATGGGTTGCGGCTGCTAATTGTAGTTGACGGTGTTGTGGTGGCTTGAGTCCCTGTCCTGAGCTGGAGCGATGGTTAGCTGCGTACTGTTGAGGTGGGGCTCTACTTGCCCTTACAAAGTTCTTATTTTGGTGTACACCAAGTCACAATTTGACTATTGTCGTTGAGACCCACTTTGACGCGAATGTTCGAAAAGAAAGGTGGCGTGTTATTCACCCTTAGGTCACCAATGTGGTTGTTTATCACAGTGCGTCAGCACGGACGCGGGTTATGCGTCATACACCACTGATGGTCCTCCCAGGAAACTCTTCACCAAACGAGGAAAGTCACTGCTTCGCGGGGAAAGTAATTAAAACGCGTGGAACACTTGATGTTAAAGCTAACTTTATTTAATTCACTGCAACGATGACCTGGGACAGCTGTTTTTTTCTGGTTGATGATTCTTATTGCAAAACAAAATGAACTTCCTTTAATGGAAAATCTTGATTCACAATTTGATTTTAAAAGAACTTGAATCTTGTACACTGTTCACCAAAAGAGGAAAGTCACTGCTTCGCAGGGAAAGTAATGAAAACTCATGGAACACTTGATGTTAAAGTTAACTTTATTTAATTCACTGCAACAACGATCTGGAACAACTGTTTTTTGGTTGATGATTTTTATTACAAAAGTAAAATGAACTTCCTTTAACGGAAAATCTCGATTCACAATTTAATTTTAAAAAAACTTGAGTTTGTACAACTGTAGTTCGAATGGATTGTTCAACTCGACTTTTTCTCACGGTGACTCGGACACGTCTCGCGACATCAAAAGTTAACTTAAACTCTGTCCGTTATAAGTACTCTGTTCCGACTGGCTAGAATGTGAGTGTACTCCTGGGACTATGAGATCTGACTAATTCCATTGGAAAATGTTAAAATGAAAGAATCCCGAAAGAAACTGGGAAGAAGGCGGAGTTACACGATTAACTCGATGTAGTTAATCGTGATTGGACCTGACGGAATAGGCATACATTACGCATGTGTGCGTATGCCATGCATACGATCGTTCAGCGACCGTGGATGGCGGGCAACATCGCTAGTGCATTTTCTAGGAATGTAAATAATAGCATCTGGGGTGTGAAAGACCCAAACCGATGATTTGGTCATCCTAATGGAAGGCCATAAATCATCATTTCTGTTGCCGATGATTAAACATTGCAACGAACATAGGGTGCAGCCATTGCCAGATGTTGTAAGTAAACATTTTCTGGCTGCTGGTGATCGTTGTTTGAATGTTATCTATGAACATGGGGAACGCTAATTGTGGTGCCAGCGATTGCTGGTAAACAGGGACATGTTTGATTTGCGTCAACAGAAACCTTGTCGGCGGTAGTAAATCGATAGGGGCAATAGCCGTATGCATGTTATGCAGGGGGTAAACAAATACAACGAGTCACAAGGAACTCTTGTTGATTGTTGTTTCCATAGCTTAAGGCTATGGAAACGAGATGCCCTGGCAGAATGTATGCCTAAAGATAAGATTTCAGATGCCATGGCAATGTGTTGATTTTGCCATGGACTTATGTTCTTTTCAGGAAATGATGTACGCCTCGGGGGTAAATTTTTGGTGCCACGGCAAGGTGATAAGCTTTGCCGTGGGCTCAATGTTTTTTAGGGAATATGGTTTGGCCGAGGGTGAGTTTTCGATGCCACGGGAAGGTGATAAGCTTTGCCGTGGGCTTAATGTTTTTTAGGGAATATGGTCTGGCCGAGGGTGAGTTTTCGATGCCACGGCAAGGTGATAAGCTTTGCCGTGGGCTTAATGTTTTTTAGGGAATATGGTCTGGCCGAGGGTGAGTTTTCGATGCCACGGCAAGGTGATAAGCTTTGCCGTGGATTTAATGTTTTCAGAGGTGATGCTGGAGAAAAAGGGGTTTGGAAGGAAATCCCCTACAGAATAGGTAAGCTGCCTAACATAAATTCAAAACGGTTATCCGATTGGTTAACCGTATTAATTCCGGCGATTTGGCTGAGGGTAAATGCCGTAGCAAGGTTACGCAACCTTGCTGAAGTTCGACCGAGAGGTAAGTCGTTCGCCTGGAAAGGTGGGGATCGAGCGATGTATGGCTCTTCGGGCCCTGAAAAGCCCCACAGAACTATATAATGCCATGAGAGAATTTGGTATTCCAAACAAATTGATACGACTTTGTAGGTTGACAACGACCAACGTAACTAGTCAAGTAAAAGTAGCGGGATTGCTGTCCAAACCAATAAACATCTATAATGGACTCCGACAAGAGGACGGTCTGGCATGCCTCCTCTTCAACCTGGCGTTGGAGAAAGCAATCCGTGACTCTGGCGTTACAACAAGAGGGACTATTGTCACCAAGTCCAGCCAGATACTTGCCTAGGCAGATGACATCGACATCATCGGTAGAACCGAATCGGCGGTACAGGAATCCTTCACCCAGATCGAGCAGGCGGCACAAAAACTGGAACTGCACATTAATGAGGGAAAAACCAAGTACATGGTGGCAACTTCTGCGAAGAGAAGACTTAACGTTGGTCAAACTATCAGGGTAGTGGAGCACGAATTTGAAGTAGTGCAACCCCTAACTACCTTGGGTCAATAGTATCAGGCGATAACAATATGGAAGAAGAAATACGCGAACGGCTGATTAAATCCAACAAAACTTACTATGGTCTATCAAGGCTCTTTAAATCCCGAAATTTATCCAGAACATCCAAGCGGCTACTGTACAAGACCATAGTCTTACCACTACTCATGTATGGAACAGAGATCTGGGTGCTCAATAAAAGGCACTCGGATCTCTTAGCCGCGTTCGAGAGGAAGGTCTTAAGAAGAACTGTTGGCCCCGTATGTGAGGGAGGACGATTCCGGAGACGCTACAATCATGAGTTGTACGCAATCTACCTTGAAGCTAATATTGTAAGAAAAATCAGGCTCGGTAGACTCCGATGGGCGGGACAGCGCGGCAGAGCTTGTCTGCGATGGAGGGATGGCGTAGACCAGGACGCCCAGAGCCTGGGAGTGCTAAACTGGATGACATCGGCTCGAAATCGGGACCGGTGGAGAGATTTGTTAAATAAAGCCAAGACCGGATCCCGGTTGTAGTGCCGATGATGATGATGATATAGGGGTATAATTCAACAGGTCAATTCTTTTACTTCACAAGTATCAAAAAAGTGAAAAGCATATGACTCAATGAGCTGGGGCTAAGGTCAATTATAAACGAAATAAATATAAATATCAACTATCTGACACTATTACTTATTGGAGACAAAAATCCTTATACTAATCGCGTTACAGTTTTAATTTGGCTGTAGCCCTTGATTTTCTGTAATAGGTATTCGGCGTGACTGTGAATGCGAGTTGAGCATCAAAATATATAGGGGACGCGGTTAGGGTTTATATTAACTGCAATTTTTCATATTTCAGCTGTTTCCACGGAACTTAGAACTAAAAGAGCAACTGCCGGATTAAACCGGAACTAACTACGAAGGAACGAAAAGGGTGTAAACTGATACATTCAAGGTCAAGGGTTTAGTTTAAAGCTTTAAAAATTTGAGTGTGGATTATTAAAGATGAAATAGAATTTAGATTTTTGAAAAAAAAATTAAAAAAAAAACACATTAGACATTAGCGAATGATCGTTTTCAGAGAGCGAAACCCTGTAGTACATCTTTGTTTTAAAGAGCTAGCATCTTTTCAACCTTGTATTCATTAAGCGAATCACCACGATTAATTAAGTATCACTACACATCTATTCGATATTAAAAATCAGCACCAGCAGGTATTCCTAAGGTTAAACACTTTTTACGAGACCTCGAATCATTGAAATTCAATTGCCAGGTTCCCTTAACGACTAGAGTTTAAGTTAATAATCAACAGATATCAATTGTCAAGAAGATCCAGTGATGTGATATCGATTCACATTTGAATGAAGCATATTACGGGCGCACCTTCATCAATAATGATTTTCTAGCCCTCAGGGTTCCGAAACGTCCCTATACCTGCAAGTCGTCGTTTAGTTTAGTGTATGGGGGTTATTTATACCGAGAAGGGAAGCGGTTGCGCTTGCAATAATACCTCGCAGTGATTCAAGGAATTGTACACCAAATGTGGTTGCAATTGCAGCAAATAACATGCTGCATCTTTATTTGAACTTTTAAAGTATCTACCACCGTTGCCGGATGCCCGTCACTCTCCTGGTAGTCTAGTTTGTTGGCAAATAATTGCCAACTGCCATCAATTGGCGTATGATTAACAGCAATTGAATGACTTGCAGGGACAAGTCAGGGAACTCCGAGTAAGTGGTAAGAGGGCAAGAGAAACACACACTCTGTACCATTTGGCCATGGGAATGAGAAATTACACCTTAGGTGAAGCTGTAGCTCTATAAATGCACGATGGAGCTTCATACCTGGCCAATTACTAGCTGATTTGCATTTCGATCCGAAATGTGTGTTGCACGATTTTTCAGTTAGCCGGCAATTTGCAGTGAAATTAACTCTCAAGTGATTACCCAGGTTCGGCTGATAACAACTTTAGCTCTCTTCTCTTTGGTCTGGTCTAGTACGTCCTTCTAAGGTTTTATTTAGAGAGGGACTTGACTTGGAATCGCTCTGATGTTTACAGTCAGATTGGCTATTATCACATGGGGGGCAAGGGGGTAAACGAGTATATACTAAAGCAGTGGTTAAAGGGTTTTCTCGCTATGATGTTGCTCGCTCCGGAAGCCAATTTGTTACATTCTTCGAGTATTTTTGGGCAGATTTAGCAAACTTACAGGCTATTTACGTGTAATTTTGCTATTCACTTTCGTTCAGGAGCTCTGGGAAGGGGAAGGATAGTTTGCTGAATTTATTGTGTATACAATGAAGTTAACTCCATAGACCTTCGTGTAACGAGTGGCTGTAAATAGTAATTACGAAGACAATTTGCTAGGCTTGAAGGTGGAGCTGAGATGTTGCACTTTTGACATTTCACGAAGGCATTCGGAAATCGTACGTTAGAAGTTCGTTTGCGAATCTGGGCGGCTAAGGCTTGTGCTAGTTCGATTGCTGTTATAAACATCTCCAATGCATCAAATCAATATCTCTTGTAATTTATTTTTCACTGTGATATTATTGAATTAAGTTTGAAAAAATAAAAAATTAGTACTATGAAATCTAAATATTGTTGCATTACACTGCGGTAATTAAGGCGCTAAGACGTGAGCATCGGTGGTGATTTATAACACCGTAGTGAAACTCTAAAGAGATAATCCTGGTTCGCAGTCAAAAAAACCTCGTTATCTGACGGAAAATCGATTTACGTCGATGAATCTTATCACAATTGACCAGGTATCAGATTCCTCGTAGTCATAGACACCAATAAAAAAAATAGCGACATATTGCACCTAGCTAAGCTAAGTTCTAAGCTACATTCCGGTTGTCTTAAAAATCATAAAGGAATCCGAGGGTCTTTGTTTATCTACATTCGCGTACAATCCATTTAACTTCGAATTATCCTAAGGGGTTATGACACATCTATTTGGAATTACAGCCTTCTCTAGTGGTTGGTAAATACCCTCTGCATCACCAATTACAAAAGATAGCAACTCTACAAATGTCCTTAAAGCGCATATGAAAGAATGAAATGGAGAGAAATCGCAATAGATAAGTGATTCGTTATTTTGGTGAGTTAGATCAACTTCAAAAATTTCTCATAATCGCACTGCCCTATAAGTCTGAAGTATTGCTAGCGATAGATTCCTTGCTAAGAACTGGAGAGAATATGTGGGGTTCTAAGTAGGGTGCGGCGGCGTACGGAGCTGGTTCACTTAATAACCCACCGTTCTTTTAAGAGGAATGTTCACAAAATTCCGTTGTTTCAAAATACGAGGTGACACAGAAACCAAACAAATAAATTTCGGAAATCGTTTATAAATCCTTTATTATGTTCATTAATATAGATACACAGCGCAGGGAGTAGCGTTTGTACATTAAATGGTACTTAAAAACTGAGTGTTCTTTTAATCACAGATTTGTACATTAATTGGGATTTAAAAACGGAAAGAGTTCGTTTAATCACATTCATACACTAATGGCAACTTAAAAGCTCGACTCCACTACTCGACCTTTGAATTTTACTCCTTTATTGAACGCAACGACTGTGGCATGTGTGCGTGATTCCGCGATTCAAATCTGACTCCTGGTGTAATGCATTGCAGGCATTATAGAGATACGCGGTAGCGAAGATCGCCGAAGGGAGAAATAGGTTTCTGTGTCTTAAATAAACAGAAACGCTATTTCGAAGGCCATAAATCTTTGATGACCTGCGCCTGAGAACGAAATAGGTTTTTGCTTTAAGATACACAAAAACGCTATTTCAAGGGTCACGATGATATGCACATCGTGTTTACTCAGGCATTCATGATAATGCCGTTGTAGGCTATACATTCTGGGGACGATAGGTCAGCCGAAAATTTGAGTCTTGTTTACAAGACGGTGCCGGTGCAAGAGTATAATGGCAAGGAATTAGCCTTGCAGATGTGCAAGCGTACATCTCGCCCAGGGTGGCCATTGACCAGCGGTCGGTTAATAGGGTAAACACAGTGATGCTACTGTGTGTTTGTTTGTTTAACAGGCCGGAGCATCGTTAGGCATGATCTAGGGTATGAACCTTGGGATTGGGGCAATATTCACTCATGAACCGTAGCAAAAATACCGGCTACAGCTGTGTCAACAATTACGCTGGCCAGCGAGTATTTATCTTTTATAATCGCTGACAAGCCGAGCCGATTGTCTGGCACGGTTCATGTAATATGAATGAAATAACTTGTTTGATGTGCATGCCCATACTTTCAGGTGAACGTTATTTGAAAGAAAGCTTACACTGCTCGAATGCATGTAAGTATAGTGTTTTATCGAGGGAGGGAAAAGTAGGTCATTTTACAACATTTTTTATTTTTCTTTTTATATTCTTAATTTCTATATTAAAGGCTAGACAAAAAATGCTTAAATTCTAGCTTAATTATCTTATATAATAACTTACTGGTCCTTCGCAGACGCTCTAAGCTAAACATTACTTAACATTTGTATAATTTGCCTTTCGGCGACAGAACTTTGTTGCAGTACTGATAATTAGTTGAAATACAAAGAAAAATTTGAAAAACTTTGTCAATTTTTTTTTTGTTTTTTATTTTTTTTTAATTTTTTTTTATTTTTATGTAAAAGCACTTAACCTAACTTAACTTAAATCTTATACTACCCTAATTCTAGAAAAGCTAAGCCTATGTAAGCTAGCTGATGATACTATGATTTTTTACCGACTTTGGTACCCAGGTCTTTATATGCCATTCAACCACCAGAACTGTTGACGCTGTCTAATACTATCGTCCCGGTCTCTGTGGGAGATAGCCCTACTGAAGCGCAGGAGCTCTTCTTCGGTGCGCGCTACTTCCCGGTCGTAGCACAATCGCCCGTCTACAGATGATCTACTTACATGATAGATCAGCGGAATTCCGGATCTATCCTGTATAAGCCCTTTCATATCCAAGTCAAGGAACGCCTCTGGTGGAACAAAGCCGTTGCGACGCACGCTCTCATAGTACAAGGTGTTTGGATAATAGGCCCCGAAAATTAGGTCATTGGACGAGCTTATTGCTCTGGCAATATGTCCTCTGATTAATTTAATCATAAAATTATCCACCCTATTTATGTACGCTTCATTATATAAAGTCTCATTTGAGTAATACTTTTTATAGTCCGATTCCGGTGTCCGATATAATCTGAGACAACTTCTGAGACACTTTCTTTCGAACACCCGAATCTTTTCCATCAAATTTGGACCTATGTTGAACCATAGTGGGCAACCATATATGAGCATTGGCCTGATTAGCGTCATGTAGCATATGACTTTTACCCTGCTGTCAAGTTGGCTACTATGAAATAGCCTCCTTGTCATAGCAAAAGTTTTCCTCGCTTTGAGCAAAGCAGCCTCTACATGTCTGTTGAAATACAGATATTGGTCTAGCCAGATGCCGAGGTATTTAACTAAACTCTTGGTTTCCAGTTTATCTCCATGCGGTCCCACGATAAGTAGCTTTCGCCAGTTTTTCCTTGTGTCGTACGTGGCTTTATATAATGGGGTTCTAAATAGGATGGCTTCACATTTCTGGAAGTTGATCTTAAGTTTCCAGTCATCGCAATAGCGCTGCACTTTGTTGAAGTCTCGCTGTATTAACCTATTTATGATCGCAACTTTCGGAGCTGTTCTGTAAATTATGAGATCGTCTGCGTACGCAATAGCCTGCGGAAGTGCATCTAATAAGTCGCTAATGTAAATGTTAAAAAGAATCGGAGAGAGTACCGCGCCCTGTTGCAAGCCATTCTTGATATTATACGTTTTATTAGAGGTTACATTACCACTTTTGACCACGAACCTCCTGTCCTTTAACATATCGTAAAGTACATATAGTAAAGGCTTATGTATGCCATGTCTGACCAGTTTGTAATACAACCCTTCGATCCAGACGGTATCAAAGGCTTTCTCCAAGTCGATCAGACAGGCACCTGTGCATTGGTTCCTACATTTATTCCATTGTATGTCGGAAACCAGTTTAGCTGCGGCATGTGTGGTTTCATGACCCGCCCTAAAGCCAAACTGGTTATTTGGAATAATGCTATTGTCGTCTACCCATTTTAGCAGAGCTTTGTTAATGATTTTTTCAAATACTTTACTGATGCTTGGGAGTAAACTTATCGAACGCATGTTCATTGGGTTTGTACAGTCTTTGCCCTTTTTTGCGATGGGCTGAATGATAGCCGTTTTCCAACGCGCTGGATCATATGCATTATTCAACGCGTTGTTAAACAGGACCGTGTATATATCTATTGCCATTGGGGGCAGGTTCTTGAGTACGATGTTAGGTACTCCATCTATTCCCACTGACTTTTTGCTTCTTAATGAGTCGAAGATACTCTGGATTCCTTCCCTTGTTATTAGAAGGCCATTAGCCACTACACCATTGGCATTAATGTCAATTGACAGATTATCTTCACTGAATTCGGTAAAACCCGGATTCTCCGATTGCCAAACTGAAATTTCATTCCGGAGGTGCAGGTGATTGAGTAGAACTCTGTCCTCCAGGTCGTGATTTCGGTGTATGCTTTCATTCACCTTGTACATTTCCTGAAAGACAGCTCCCACAGCGTTCACCTTTTCCAAAGGATCTTCGATCACGAAAAGCTGACTATTGAGGATAGGGTTCTCCGTATCTATGCCAATGTTGGTTAGCAGCTGCTTGTTTACCTGAGTACGTGGGATTTGGAGACACTGAATCTCATTTTGATTATTTCTCCTGAATATTTTATTTATTTGTGGGAACATATTCGGGTTATTAGTTTTTATAGCTCGAATTCTGTTGTTCCAATACAAATTTGTTGCTAATCTATAATTAGCTTTAAGTAATTGTTGGAGGTTTTTTAATTGAGATTTCAGTGATATTATCTCCTGGTCTTGTCTGTCTGTAAACTGTCTGTGTAATTGTTTTAATTTCGATAGCAGTCTGCTTTTTTTCTTGTGGAGTGCGTTTATTGTTGCGTTTCTGTACATGTTAATGTGATCTGTAACTATTGTTTTGGGAATTGTTTTGTCCATTGTTCGTTTTACGGTTTCGTCCATTTGTTGAATGTATTTGTCGATTTCGTCATTTGTCAGGTTTCTGTTTACTGGCAGATTAAAGTCATTCGAACGCAGTTCTCTTGTTAATGATCTGGTGAACCGCGGCCATCGCATTGCCCCGTAGTTATAGGGTTGCGGGATCACGAATTCCTCCAGATCTGCGAGCTCGTTCGGAAGCTCTATTACTGCCGTGAATGCACAGTGGTCACTGTCGTATTCAATTGTCCGTAAACAGTTTGTGTTTCGTCTGTTGGTGCTAAGTAATTTCAGTCGTGAGTCGATTAGCAAGATATCTAAGAACGATCTACCTCTGGGGAACGATGGCTATTCCATAGCTAGCAGGTCAGTTCTATATTCAGTATGAAACTGATCTAACCAGCCAGCCAACTGATTTCCTCTGGCATTAGATATATGATTTCCCCAATTTCTATGCTTGGCGTTCATATCTCCCCCTAGCATAAAGTAATTTTTGCCCAGGTGCAATTGTAAGCATCGGAAGAGAGTCTCGAGCTCTGATATAAATAGATTATGTTGGTGCTCCTCAGGTGCGTAGACCGCAATCGTATACAAACCCCTTCCTTGCTGAAGGGGTATGCGTACGATACAGGCTTCCAGCACCCGGAACCTGCGCACTTCTCCACTATATATTACTTTATGATTGATCCCTTTTCTAATAAAGATTGCGACACCCCCCCCCCTTGAGAGGAGTTAGGTCGGTCTCTTCGTATAATATCGTAGTTTTTATGCCATATCTTGTGTCTCTGGTTTAACTTTGTTTCCCCCGCCAGAAGTACATCAGGCTGTTCAACTTGCAACAGGTTGAAAAGATTGGCTCTTCTCTCAGTTCTTATTAGTGAATTTACATTCACGACAAGAGCTTTTATTGATGTTGTGGTTAGAGGGTTTATATTGACTTTTTGTTTAGATTGGGCAAGTACGAGTAGATCTCGTTTATTTGATTTTGCAGCTGTGTCATCTGTCTCTGCAGATTAAGCAGAACCGTGACCACGTCTGCTTGCGGTGTTGTTTCAGTCTGTGTGGGAGTATTTGTGGCTACCAATGTTGTAGCCTGGTTTGATGGTCTCCCACCCGACGCAACTTGTGCGTACGACCGCTGCGATATTACGGGCATTGTTGTAGTACGAGCTGGCTCTGTGTTTTTTTGCCGGGTCACACTTCTTGCCATTATTTCACGGAATTTAGGACATCCTCGATAATTAGCGGGGTGTCCCTCATTCCGGCACACTGCGCACTTTAGAAGGGCTTTGTCTTCTACCCTTTCTTTTCCCAGAGGGCATTCTTCTGCCTTATGGTCTTTTCCGCATTTTACGCAACGGTGCTGCATTTCACAGTTCGCCGCCGCGTGACCAAACCTTTGGCAGCGGACACATTGCAGGATGTCTCTGCCTTTTTTTAACTTGTCCCATGTGACACTTTGATGGTCCAAGACTGTAATTTTTCTTAGACCACCAATTCTACTGCTGGGTGTTAATTGCACCAAAAAGAAGGGTAGCTTGCGGTTTTCCCTTCTTGCCTTGGGTGTGGTGAATGGTTTTACCGCGGTAAACTCGAGATCTTCGTGCTTCAGGTTTTGAAGCATTTCGAGCAGAGCCTCCGGTTCCGTTTCAGGGTCGACGCCCTTTAATAGAACCGTTACGCTCTTCGTTTGTTTCGGCGTGAACGAGTAAAATTCGGCGGTGGCCCTTTTTAAGACCTCTTTAATTTTTTCGTGGTCTGCCACCGCATAGGTTTGAATGGCATGCCTGGTACCAGCCAGTCTTTTAATTACAAAATTTTTTCCTATCGCTAGCTTACAAAGACTTACCAATTCTTTACACTCAATATCTATGGTGTTGATTGGTGGCATCTTTATTTTTTGGTTGTTATTGTTGCTTTGCCGCTGTTTTGTTGCTTGCTGTGGTCGATTATGTGTTGATTGTTGCTGTTGATGTTGATGTTGCTGTTGCTGTTGGCCGACTTTTGGCTTCGGCTCTTGTTGTTGTTCGGTGTCTTTTTCTTTTTCGAGTGCCGCTATTTTTTTCTTTCGGCGTCTCTCTTCTACACGGGCTCTTGCCATCGCAAGTTTCGCCTCCAATTCAGTAATTTCCTCTTCTTCATCCTCAGACTCCGAGGATGCAAGAGAAGCGAACGAATTGTTTGCCCCATACATATTAAAATTGTAGGGGGAGGGGCGTTCTCTGTCCTCCTCCATTTGCTGACCTTTTAGGGAAAAGTAGGTTGTTTTAAGGAAATGGATGGTTCTTTAGGAAGGTTTTAAGGGACCACCACAAATATTCTCTAGGTCTAGGGGAGAGTCGAGGTAAGTGTCGTACCAATGGCCGATGGCAAAAAAAAAATCCTATTGTGAAAAAAAAAAAAAATCAGTACGCAACTGTGCTACTGAGAGAAAATGAAGTATTCTGCGTGGAGTCATGTTCGAGTCGCCTGATCGTAATGATCAGAAGAAGCTTATAGAATTCGCTTAAATTGACAATAATTAATTTAAATACAGTCATAATTATTTTTGTGGCGACTGGAAAGGAGCTCACCTAATTGTTCCAGGGAATCTTAGGAAACAAGGATGAAAAAAGTAATCATCATCATCGGCACTACAACCGGGATCCGGACTTGGCCTTATTTAACAAATCTCTCCACCGGTCCCGATTTCGAGCCGATGTCATCTAGTTTGGCACCCCCAGGCTCTGGGCGTCCTGGTCTACGCCATCCCTCCATCGCAGACAAGGTCTGCCGCGCTGTCTCCTTCCATACATACTGCCACATAGGTTTTTCGGGCAGCCTCCCCTTCGCTCATTCGAGCTAGGTGTCCCGCCCACCGGAGTCTAGCGAGCTTGATTTTTCTTACAATATTAGCTTCAAGGTAGATTGCGTACAACTCATGGTTGTAGCGTCTCCGGAATCGTCCTCCCTCACATACGGGGCCAACACTTCTTCTTAAGACCTTTCTCTCGAACGCGGCTAAGAGTTCCGAGTGCCTTTTATTGAGCACCCAGATCTCTGTTCCATACATGAGTAGTGGTAAGACTATGGTCTTGTACAGTAGCAGCTTGGATGTTCTGGATAAATTTCGGGATTCAAAGAGCCTTGATAGACCATAGTAGGCTTTGTTGGATTTAATCAGCCGTTCGCGTATTTCTTCTTCCATATTGTTATCGCCTGATACTATTGACCCAAGGTAGTTAGGGGTTGCACTACTTCAAATTCGTGCTCCACTACCCTGATAGTTTGACCAACGTTAAGTCTTCTCTTCGCAGAAGTTGCCACCATGTACTTAGTTTTTCCCTCATTAATGTGCAGTCCCAGTTTTTGTGCCGCCTGCTCGATCTGGGTGAAGGATTCCTGTACCGCCGATTCGGTTCTACCGATGATGTCGATGTCATCTACGTAGGCAAGTATCTGGCTGGACTTGGTGACAATAGTCCCTCTTGTTGTAACGCCAGAGTCACGGATTGCTTTCTCCAATGCCAGGTTAAAAAGGAGGCAGGCCAGACCGTCCCCTTGTAGGAGTCCATTATAGATGTTTATTGATTTGGACAGCAATCCCGCTACTTTTACTTGACTAGTTACGTTGGTCGTTGTCAACCTACAAAGTCGTATCAATTTGTTTGGAATACCAAATTCTCTCATGGCATTATATAGTTCTACCCTGGCTATGCTGTCGTAGGCGGCCTTAAAGTCTATAAATAGGTGGTATAATGGAATCTTAAATTCCTGACGTTTCTCCGTCGCCTGCCTAAGGGTGAATAACTGGTCAATTGCTGATTTGCCTGGGATGAAGCCACACTGATATTGACCAATGATGGCTTTAGCGTATGGGTCTATCCGGTCTTGTAGGATAGTGGAGAGTATCTTATAGGCGGTACTCAGCAATGTTATACCTTTATAGTTGCAGCACAGTGTGATATCTCCTTTCTTATGTATGGGGGAAATTATACAGCGACGCCAATTTTCCGGCATCTCCTATTGCTCCCATACGTGCACCACTATCTCATGAATTGCGTGATGTAACGCTGTCCCTCCTTGTTTGATCAGCTCAGCTGGTATGCCATCAGCTCCAGGGGCTTTATTTGATTTGAACTGTCTTATGGCTTTTAATGTTTCCTCAATGCTTGGTGGCGGCAGCATTTGGTCTTGGTCTTGCATTGGTGGAGCCTCCAATTCTTCTGTGAGCTGACCATTTAGCAATTCATTGAAGTGCACTTGCCATCGCTCCAGAATGCCTTCAGGATCGGTGATCAAATTACCCACTTTATCCTTGCAGTAAGTGCAGCGTGGTGTGTACCGCGTCATACTGCGGACTATTTGGTAGAACTTCCGCGCCTGGTGCGGACCTCGCTCTCTACCTTTCTCTATTTCACAGACAAGGTTTTTTTCCGAGGCACTTTTCTTTTGTCTGTGGTCTTTTTTCAGATTTGCTGAGCTCTTTGTACTTCTCCCCGCGTACCCGCGTCCTATGAGACTGCTGCATTGTCCGGTATGCAGCATTCTTACGTTCAGTCGCTAGTTTGCTTTCATCATCAAACCAGTCGTTCCGATCTCTACGACTGCTGCCTAAGATGGAGTTGGCAGTGATAATGACAGTATTCTTAAGGAATGTCCATTTCTCTTCTACGCCCGGCATTCTGGCCCCAGGACTTACTCTCCCTCCGTCGAGCTCTTCGAGGGCGAGTCTTAACGCATGACCAAAGGTGTTGCTGGTATTCTCATTGCGTAAGGCAGCCGTGTTGATTCGAACCTGATCCGCAGATGCAATACGTCTCCGTAAGGCAATCCGCGCTCGGAAAACTGTACCAACAAGATAGTGATCCGACTCGACGTTGGCACCTCGGTACGTTCGTACCGTCATTAGGCTCGAGAAGGGGCGGCAATCTATCAGCACGTGGTCAATTTGGTTGCGAGTGGCTCCGTCAGGTGATACCCAGGTGGCTTTGTGGATATCTTTACGCGGAAACCTGGTACTCGCAACGACCAAGTTTTTCGATGCTGCCAATTCGATGACTCGTAGTCCATTGTCATTAGTGTTCTCATGCAAACTATGGGAACCTGTGTAGTGCCTGAAAACCGACTCCCGACCTATTTTTGCATTCACATCCCCAAGAACGATTTTCACATCGTATCTTGGGCAGGCATTGGGGGCCCGTTCGACGTTCTCATAGTATTCTTCTTTTTCGTCGTAAGGGATTCCTCTGTAGGTCCGTGAACGTTTATGAGGCTTATGTTCTTAAACTTGCCTCTCACGCGAAGAGTGCATAGCCTTTCATTTATTGCATTAAAACTGATGATGGCAGGCTTCAGTTTTTGGCTGACTAGAAAGCCTACCCCGAGCACAATGTGTTTTGCGTGACAGCTGTAATAAATGTCATACTCGTTTCTTTGAAAAAATCACTCCCCGTCCATCTTATTTCTTGTAATGCTGTTATGTCAGCCGTATATTCGGACAGGGCATCGGCTAGCTGCTGTGCAGCTCGAGCTCTGTATAGTGAGCGTACGTTCCATGAAAAAATCCTTAAATCATTTAGCCATTTTCGTTTCCGTGGTCGTCGTCGTGTATCCGGTCCATATCCGAGGCATGCTAAATTTGCCATAATAATTCATTTTTACGGGCCTGGTTATTAGCCTTGCGCCAACCTTTCTCAGGATGTCGCTGCATGCATTGGTTCGCTACTCGGCGGGTGCCAAAGTAGCTATCCAGGGGTGTCACGTGGAGACTGCATGTCAACTTGGATTGAACAGGGACAAGGATCGTCCTGGCCTTCGCCGGGTTGAAGGCAATCAGAGACTTTGCCCTGTATGTTCGCACCCATCACCCCGAAAAAAGTAATACTAAATTAAATTTTGATGTAATGATGGACTCATTCGGTTGCCTGACTGGACTGATATCGTTGTAGCATCGACGGTCACAATTATGAATTTATATTTGACTGCAATATTGAGTATTAATACGGACTAAACATTTTAAATATAAACAACATACTACAATGATCACAAACAAAAAGCCGCGGCAATCGAAAGTAGTGGTACGATCGAATCTAACTGCGAAACACGCACAGAAGAAAAACAAAAACCGACGCCAACGAATTTTTTAGAAAATTCTAATTCTAAATTACGATAGCGTACAATTAAAGGAAACTATTTTGAAATTTTAAAAGCAACGTAGTTTTGAACTATTATTCTTGACGACTTTAACATATACATTCGACTTTAACATAAACAGTCAGCGAACATTCAGCCAATTCTCAGAAAGGGTGACAAATCACCCAGCTTTTCTCTTCGACCCATAGCATTAACTTCTATACTCTCGGAGGTAATGGAATCACTGATTAACCGTCAACTCTCGAAATGTTATCTGGAATCAAATGACCTCCTCGATGACGGCGAATATGACTTTCGTAGCAACGATCCACAGGAGATTTGATAGCGTACCTTACCGAAAAGTTGAGCCATTCCATCCACTACTTCGATGAAAGCAAGGTTGTTACACTGGATATTTCAAAAGCATTCGACAGAGTTTGCCATCCAGCCCTGTTATCAAAATTACAGTCATATGGAGTGGACAATTCCCTGATCTGAAGGATAAGGGTCTATCTTTATGGCCGTTCAATCCCAGTGGTTCTGGATGGTGTCAAATCTGCCTCCCATCAAATTAATGGAGGCGTTCCACAAGGTTCTGTACTCTGACCCACTCTCTTTCTCATCTTTATAAATGATTTCTTGTCCATTACCCACAACCCAACCCACTCGTTTGCTGATGATAGCACATTGATTTTTTCATACTGATACGAACATTCCAGAGCTAACTCTTCGAACGTCAATAACAATCAGTAGGTTATGCTTAATATACTGAATTCCGACCTCAACAAGATATATCAATGGGTAATATCTAAACAAGTAGAGTTCAATGGCTTAAAACCTCAGTGCTGCCTCTTGTTGCCAAAGGCGAACCCCAAAGTAAATGCTCTGTCGATGAACGGCACTTGTATCCACGAAGCCCAGGAACTATCAATCCTCGGCGCTCGAGCTAATTCGACTCTTAATTGGAGCGACAACATATTTTAAAGCTGCGAAAAGTGCGGCCAAATGTATGGGGTTCCTTAAGAGATGCCAAATATACTTCACTCCATCCAACCTAGCCACTATTTACAAGGCGTATATTCATCCTAAGACGGAGTCCAACTCCCACATTTGGTCAGGCGCATCCAAAAATGCACTACACGTGCTCGGTGGGGTGCAAAACGAGCAGTCAAACTTATTGGGGACCCAACTGTAAGTCGATCAATTTCGTTGTTAGAAAATAGGTGCAACCTATCATGGCCTCACTCTTTTGTATAGGTATTATCACGGTCGTTGCTCAATGTGTTCCGCCTCTTCAGACATGTTCCCGCGATACCCGTCAATCTGTGACTGTGCATCAGTTCACGTTTAAAGTCAACGTCACGCACACAAACAAACATAGAGAGTCATTCTACAACCGAACCAAACGATTGTGGAATGTTCCCTAATGCCAAACAACGAACAGTTTTGGAAACAAATTGGATCTATTTCTATCACCTAATCAAGGTATCTATTACATCGTAATGACTGTCACGTTAGCAAGTTCAGATCATTTTCTGCACATTTACGTCTCCAACGACTTGTTAACCTATCCAGTCTCCCCAAGGATTGAAATAATGAGCTGCGAACTTCGGGATTTACGGAATTTCCTTGGTGACATTTCTGCGGTCGGAAATGCCATCGACCACCATAAATTCCAGGCGATAATAGCGCGGCCAAGTAAACATAAACGATCTATATGATTTTTACATGAGCCTTCGCCGAACGGGTTCTCTTCGACGGAAAGGATCCCACTAAGAACAGCAAAACAAAAAAATGAATGTAAACCAAACTTTTCCTACAAGGGGATTACAACTCACGCTAGACATTTAGCAATACTGTGTGCGAAGGTATCAACTCCGGGTGAGATCATTATCCATGATAATAAGTGAGATAGAATATATCTAAAAAGAAAATCGCCTAAATGTGAAAACCCTAAATGGTCCATGGCATATCGCCGGCCACACGGACAGCATTGGTATAGGATCCGAGAATAAATTAAAAAGGAAAAGATCCCTGGAAGAAAGAGGATTCCAGGGGATGAGAAGGAGAAACTGGAGAGCACTATGTCTAGAACTTTTTTCCCTGCAGGTAGATGAAAACTAGTCGAGAGCCTTTAGGTATTATAGTTCTTGCCAATCTTCAATTATATTTGCCGCTGATCTTCTTAATTATATTTATTAGCAATCCTCACATAAATTTGCGGTCATTTAAAAAAAAAAGTATATGCTGAGGAGGTCCTGTTATCGAGATTCAGAATAGAAATTCTTTAAGCAAGTTAGGTCTTTAATATGTAGTGGTCCGCCTGAAGGCCACGGAAGCTCGACCGGCATAAATTAAAAGATGTACTTTTAAAACATTATAATACCGTAGAATCTTATATTAACTCCGTGTTGTTGGTCCGTGCAGGACCTTTGTTGTGGTAGCGAAATCACTAGATTTGTCGTAGCGGATGTGTTAACCGTTGTCTCTGCTAATGTAACTTGCGCGTTTTGCCCGATCGTAGGATGTTCAAATATATCAATTCAAACTGGCAGCGGAGAAGAGATATGGCTCCGCGTCCCCCGAGGGTATAAAAATACAGTTGGACGACTTTGCCAGGAGTTTGTATAGAAGTGGACTTTTAAAACCATACCACCGTCAATTTCTATTATTAATGGACGGGGAACCACTTGACACTCTAATGCAAAAGACGTTAGAGTTGGAAGAACTCGAAAAACCTCAGTTGAACTCACTCCCTTCTTCACAATCTTCACCAATATACCATTCTTTTCCCGTCGCAGCAACCCCAAACCCACAGATATTTAACCCAATTACACATACGGAAGTGGGTCCTCAAATAATAGTGATTATAGCTAATTCCGCTGAACCCAAAGTAGTTCCCTACACACGACCCATTACACAGGATGCCTCTATCATCAAAATAACTTGTAGCTACTGCCAGAAACGGAGGCGTATCTATGAAGAGTGTGTAAAACGGAAAAACACACCCTTTTGTACACAATGTCAGCAAATAAATCACGATATCCATGATTGCTGGCGATTAAGGGAGGGAAAAAGGATTGTGGGGGTACGAAGTCGTGGCGCCGGCATGGGCGCAGGGTTGTACTTCGTCCTCACAACTTAGGCGTTTCGCCGCAAACTCCGAGAGAAGAAATTTGTTCAAGAAAAACAAAACAAAACTAAACTCTGCAACACACCGTCCACAAGAAGCAAGTAAAAGGAAACACTTATTGCTAATGTATTTTATTTTCACCTGGAGAGTTTACAATTTGTAAGGAGCGGCTTGATGAGGAAATTATTGTTAGTAACAAGTACTTAAACTGATATTACATTTAAGAACAGTTGATAAATTAGGATGATTTTTTGTCTTCACTGGTGAAGTGATTCGTTGCGAATTGTTTGTTTAATTAGATTGTTTCACATCTGACACTCCACTGACACCGTATACATTTTGGTTATTAATTGTTCGTTTTACGGTATGTTTTACTTTAAGGATTGAAAATTCGCGGAACTGTATAACACGCACGACTGGTATCGAAAAAAAAGACTCGCTAGGGCGTGCATTACGAGCATTACAGCTCGACCGATCCGTTCTGTGGTTGGAATAGCACTCCCCCGATATCCCCTCCAATAAGGATATCGCTTTTACCTAACACCAGAGACACGTAAAGTCTCTCTTGGTGGTATAGGAAACCAGATCTTGTGATAAAGGCCATGGTAGTATGTGTGGTGATCGTTCAGATCGATGCGATTCACACGTGCTTGACAGCAGTGGAACAACGAAACAGGCAGGCGGCAAAGACAAAAGGAAGAAGATGACCAAATGCGCCGTTGGTAATGCGGGTCATTGTTTACGCGATGCCTCATCGCTATTATCGACGTTGGGAGAAAAAAGGTGCTAAAAGCAAATTGGATGTTTATGGCATCTCTGGCTGCAGTAGAAACCGGGTTCATGTTTGCATTAGGAAATGCTGGAGAATTTGGTTTCAGCGTCTATTGCGCTAATTATATGCAGCTGCTTGGGTTGTTTATTGATAAGACAAACAAAGAAGGTTGCCAGGCAATGTGTATGAAAAGGTACATGACGCGGCTGGGAAAATAGACGGCGCAATATTTATGGTCCCTGTCATGACGGTTACATTGAATGCAATCCGAATCATTTTGTTTACAGGAATTTGTCTGGTACCGAATTGGTTTAGAATACCAGATAAACAAAGAAAGAAATCTTACGGAAAATTGTATGCGAAGGGATGCACGAGAAGGTAAGTTTTCTTTATAGGGATTTTAAGATTATAGATGGTGATCTATATAATGCGTGAAGCATTTACAGGTACTAATACTATTGCATTAACGAACTTAAGGAAGTTGGGTAGTAGTTATGGGGGTTTTTTCAGGTAAGTAGACCGTAGGGTTTGGCGGAACCGCTACAGGATTTTGCATATAAGGCAGATTTGCGACTTCTATGGCCAACACGGCCACAATCTAGGACCCTGTCAACGAAAATTGACATGGGAAGAGCGAGTTCAATGCCAGTCTCCAACAAACTCCCCATCCATGCTCTCCGATATTAGGAGACATAAATAGCAGTGTGAGAAATGTCGTTCATTAAAGGCGACCGCCTGCTCCGGAAGTGAAACGAAACCACAATCGCTTCATGTGGGAAACATGGTGTTAATGAAAAACGAAAATCGTAAGGGCAAACTGACATCTATTTGGAAGGGACCCTTCCCGGTCATAGCTATAAAGGGCCCAGTCAATATGGTCGTTAAAATGGGCCGAGGATCCGTGGAAGTTCACGACAATAGGCTAAAACCGTATTTTAAAAAAAACGCCATCCTCAACAATCCCAACTTCCTGTCCACTATAAATCCTATTGCTATTCCCAGGGTATTTTTCAAATCTGAGATTCCTTTGCTTAGTTAATTAAATATAAAAGTAATAATGGTACGCAAAATAAATACACAATATGAAAAATAAATAGATGACAGATGAAAATATAAAAACTTAAAAAACTAAAAGAGATAAATGTCAAAACTCATTAAGATGATACATATAAGAAAAAACCACGATACATTAAAACAAAAAAAACAAAAATTCCCTATAAATAAGTTTAACCTAAGTAATAAAAAATTAAAATAATACACTTCGATATAGGTATGGGTTTTAGTATTATGGTTCTTGGTTAGCAAATAAATACAAAAATATATTTTATGTTAATTACCTAATGAATCTAACATTCACCAACATGAAAATAGTACTAAGGTACTACTATTATTAAAAGACTAATGACCTTGCCCAGAAAAAATAAATCATTATGGAAAATTTAACAAGTCTCAGGACTTGCTAAATAAGGCCAAGACCGGTTCCCGGTTGTAGTGCCGATGATGATGATGACTACTATTATTAAAGCTAAATAATAAAATAAATAAATTAAATAGAAAATAAGCAGACTAAGCAAACTTATAAAAATTAACATATATATATATATATATATATATATATATATATATATAAACATATTAGTTTACGAGAACATCGATATTATGTAAACAACCAATAAGTCCATATTGTATGCCTAAAACGAAAATAATAAACAAGACAATTATGCACAAAAACAAATAAGTAAAATCCAATAAACCACAGTCCCAACAAAAATAGATAAATAACTTTTTGTAACCGCCACACTACACCACTCACGTTCCTCTTCAAAGAATAATACTCACTTTATAAACGGGGGAGAATTGCTACGGCCACAACCACCCATCTCATAATACTTACCCCTTTGGAGCCAGTCTCCACCACTAATTGCGATACACCCCAAAAACATCCACTTAAAGAATGAGACATTACCCAAGCTTGAGCATTACCCCATACATCAAATGGACCCACATCAATTGATACCAAACAAATCGAACTAAACGTTCAATTTGCGCTAATCAATTCAATTTAAAACAAATTGAACTAAACGCTCAATTTACTCACATTGAAAACTTAGACAGGATAATCGAACCACAGGTTCGCACCAAAAATTCCCTAAAATCCAAATGTGCAGACCAGATGTCTCTCTTCAAACAAAATCCTGGACAATCATAAAACGCGCGTCAGCAATTTTATGATCCCCTAGAAAAATGGTTACCTAAAACCATTAATACAACCGCGTCGGTTTCCGTTTCAACCAAACCAACTTAAAACAAACAACAAGCACCATAAAAAGAACTGCACCATCGCCTAAGCGCTTAACAACATAGAGAATCATAAATGTGCATTAGCCCGATTCGCTATTGATTTTTCTTTTGTGTTACCTGTATCGATCCCAATTTGGGAAAGATAAAGAAAGGGGAAGGGGTCAGGCAGGAAAAAGGAGATATCCTTTTATCTGCACGAGGAAAGAAAAGATTTCCATCCGATGGGAAAATAAAAAAAAATAAAAAAACTAGAGACGCGTGGATTCGAGATAGTTGGCCGAGGCGGTCAGATAGTGGAGTTGGTTTTTGAAAATTGACCGAGACGGTCATCGAGAGTGGAGTAAGTTCGCGTGCGCAGAGGTGTTAGTGGTTGGAGGTGAGATAGTGGAGGGAAACGTAATAAGTTCGCGAAAGTTAAATTAAATTAGAAACCAATAACGACAAACTTAATATAAGTGAAGTTTAATGTAATTTGAAGTCAATAAGGACAAAGGTAATAAGTTCGTGAAAGTTAAATTAAATTAGAAACCAATAACGACAAACCAATCTTGTGAGTGTAACAACGCGAAATAAAATTGTTTTCTATAAATACGAAACGACCACTAAAAGTGAAACGACGAGGACCAACTAACCATATCAATTACCATACGCAAAGCAGAGACGCTGAGTTCCCATTCTAAGATATCTGTGGGTATTCTTCCCGCTCTATTGCCAACCAACTGAGGGGAATTTGAGAGGTCCGTTTACGACGGTGGGAATATTTTTCTATAGCCAACAAGAAGGGCGGACCGCCCCACCCCGTTCAATAGGTAACCCTTACCATTAAACAATCCTAGCTAAGCTAAAGAACATACAACATAACGTTACATAAAATATAACCCTACAGCGGTTTTTGAGTCTTCTTGCGTTTATCCATTGTACTAAAAACGTGCGAACAACTTTTCAACCTAAAGCAGACAAATAGATTCTTGTTACAAATGTCTAGTTACCAGAGTTGCTCTGACCCACAAAAAATGTCCAAAACAAAAGCATATAGAAGCATACGTTAATTCTGCAGCTGACGCTCCCAAATCTTCTTTGATGCTGGTTTTTAAGTCCAGGAGAACAGTGGGCAGAGCTTCTAACCAAGTCTTGTCGTCATGACAAATTATTGAGGCCTTTAATAAACTGTAGCATCATGTGAAACTATCTATCACCGAAAGAATATATGAATATCCTCTCGATGACGGTAATGGACCAACTAAGTCAATGTGTAAATGAGCGAAACGTGCTTCAGAAAGTTTGAAATTTTTGTTTGCAACACGTTGTGCCTAGATACTCTTAGATCGTTGACATTGTATTAAAGTTCGACCCTAATTTGTAAAATTTGTATTTGTATATGGCCAGACAAATTGGCGGTGGACAGCAGCAGCAGTAGCTCGACCACTTGGATGAGAAAGAGTGTGAGAAGTTTCGAAAATTGGTGCGTAGAATTCTTGACGGTAGACCAACGGGAAAGAGACTGGCAGGACGGCCGCGACGGAGATGGGAAGACAATGTTAGGTTTGACCTTGATGAGATCGGATCGGCTGGTCAAGCATGGAAGCAGAGTGCACAGGACAGGGAACGATGGAGGAGTCGAGTCGGCGATGCCATGAACTTCCGGGTTCCCACAGGCCAATAAATAGTGGTAAAAATTGGTGAAACCGATGCCCGTGATATTACAAAATGCATTATCAGTCGAACATCGACAGTGTTTTGAGAACGAACCCGGTTGCTCGATGACGACTCGAAAGTTCGGTTATTTATCAAAATATATGCATGATGTTCCCCCTGATATAGTCCCCCGGGAGATCCGAAAGGGAAACTAGTTTACCTCCGGAATTCTTAGTCTGAGAAAGTACCGTCATCACTTATCTCCATGTCTGTCCGGACCATCAGTCATACCCCTAAACATAGACGTAAATTTCGTCCGACGATATCTACAGCCTGACAGGGTAGTATCTCACCTGAGGACCGACTACCAGCTAAACTAACCTTTTCTCGAACCGATCTATCAGCCAAGTTCCAAAAGATCGCCAAGGATTTCTCCCGACCATTTCACGGAGCCTATAACTTGAAAGGGTGGTATTTCAACGGGCGACAGTGTGTTGGGACCCCGCCTACCACTCGGGCTTTAGTCGGCTCTTACGACATGCCAGCCTAGCTGTGAGTATATTCCAACGCTCCACTCACAAGGCCAGAACAGAATTATAAGTGCAGAAGTCACATTAACTTTTCTGTGAAACAAAGGTCAAGTTTTCACGATTTATCGTACTTGAGTTTTTAATTCTATTTTCTAAATAACATTTCCTTTGTGAAGTTTGAAACCGTGATTCTGCTTGTATTTTTGATTTTTATCTTTTCTATTCTTTACTTCCTCGACGAGATTTAAAATCGGATTGCGTTGAGTTTTTATGTTTTACTCGCTGTGTAAACATTGAAAGCGATATAGAATCCGAACGTCAGGGAGTACTGCAAAAAAAGTCACACCGTGTTTTCAAAGTTAAATTTTAAATTTTAAATTTGTCTAGCGCTTTACATAAAAGCTACAAACCAATGTCACAAAACCCCAACATTGAAAAATTCAAGTGCGTTCGTTTTTAAGGCAAAAGTGAAACGACTTTCATTTTTATGTTCGGCGATAAACATAAGTAAGAACAGCCAAAAAATAGTTTTCACGTAATTTGTTATTTTATGAGTAGCACTATTTGCCCCATGAAAATGCAATTTCCTTTTTTGTACCACCATACCGTTTATCTAGGTGAAGGTTTTTGGATTGTAGGATTGCCTTGTTCTACTTTTTTTTTAAACATTTTACGAACATATTTTCTTATTTTGTTTTCTTTCTTATATTTATCTTACTTGCTAGGAAAAAAATACTATAAGGAGCGGCCACAATGTATTAGACTTTGAGGGCGGCGTGTTCTGGATGTTGGAGGGTAGCTCTTTGAAAGCGTAGCAAATATATTTACTTTACTTGGCACATTAGCAGTGAACTCAAGCAATGATGCCCAGCTAGCTTATAATTCTGAAGAGCATTAAAGATATATTCAGTTAGAGGGTTGCGTATCTGTTTGACTGAAATGGATGCGATTAAAGATTTATATCGTATGCAAATCATATACACAATAGTATTCCGCACTCTTTTGTTCTCGATAACTATTGAACATCTCTCATATAACAACTTTACGTTTATTCAACACTTTTTTAATTACTGTGTTTATTAAAAAGTTACAAGTTACGCAAGAAACGGATGTCCTAAACAAGTAAAGTAGAATAATTGTTTCCATCTTTTATTGCCGACTCGCGAACTGCAATTCTAACTTATCAAAGAGATTTCCCCATGCATGAAAGTGTTTTTACAAGATCACGTATTCCAGTGTGTATAATAATTCCTTAATACTTTCTATCACATGCTTCAAATATAATGAAGTTCCAATTATTATTTAATGGTTCGTGTTTCAGATATAGAAGTGGCATCCATATCAGAGACAGGTTATGAGTTTATGTTCGTCGGGTATTCAATGGAGCTTTTACAGCCGTAACTAATATCCATAGCTCCATCCATCCTTTATGAAACTTCTTGGTTTTTTGTGCCGAATGCGATTGCGCAAATGTTTCTCATCGATCAGTGCTACAACCGTTGCTTAAGATACAATTTATCTGCTGTGTCTGCCTCTGTCTCCAATTGTTTCATTAGATGATACCAAGAGAATATATTCGTCTTTCCTCTTGCCATTTGCTCCCTATGAGTATACGAAATTACACTTTAGACGTAGAATACTGTTAATATTTTTAGCTGAACAATAAAAAAAAATACTAAAAATAAATTAAGATTTTAAAAAATAAAGAATAAATTATGAAGAAGATAGCTTATTCCTTATAAGTAAACCATCAAATCTGCTCAGTGTTGTCGCACATTATCCTCCATTTGATTTATCACACTTTGCAGATCAGTCGCCTTTTAGTTGTCTAGGTTTTTTTTCTACAGTATATATAGATACTCGTTATCCCAATAAAACTGTGGAAAGTTGTTTTTTGTAATCCCTGTTTTATACCCGTGGATATGATACTCGTGCAACAACGTGCAGTGTGGATTACAGCATACAAAGGCTTGAGAACCATTTAACTTGTGAAGTGCGTTAATTGTCCTCAACATCACAATACTGCATCCGTGCATTGTGTTGGTATTTTTAGCCTCACATATGTGTAATAGCCCACTTAATTGCTTCAAACACATTTCATTTTCCTCCTTCCACCGTCTTTTTTACCAGTAGACATACCTCAAACGCAACATTTGTAATGTACCTTACTGTCTATGAATTACCCCACATGACATTTCAGATGACATCCCTCCGGATGGACCATCATAATCAGCCGCTGCTCTTTCCGTGTAAAGTGATGCCGCATGCTTTTACCATATTTCATTTGTATGATTGTGATCGTTGGTCTTGTTAGTGGCCGCTGCTGCCGCTTTTACCAACCTAACTAACCTGACAACAATACCGGTGACTGTCATATTCCATATTCCTTGGGGCCAGCCAGTCTTACCGATACAACGTGCCTGTGATCACCGGTATGATGGAGATGATCCATTAGCATAGGCTTAGCAGGGTACACCAATGTGCGCAAGCGAATGTGCGATCGCTCCTGAATACGATCCCGGCGGCAGCTCTAATTAGTCGACTGAATTCCAAGTGAAACCCCCGTTTCGGGAGGAACTCCTTTGTGTTGCGGCATTTTTCAAAACTCAAAAAAAAAAAAAAAAGAAACATATGACAGCGACGACTAACTAGTGATGATAAGGGGCATTGGACGGGTGTTTTGTTGTGTTTATGGGTCTGGGATATGACAAAACGAGGCAAAAACGTTGATGAATGCCCCAAGGAGTGGCACGCTGACAGATTGAAACTGGGTGTAAATAAAGTCGAAATGTTATACGCTTGTGTCGAGATGGGGTGCCATCAATTGCTCAGGTCTAGTTTTTCTATTAATGGCTCTCGTCAACGGGGTGTCAGTGTAAATTGTCGGGTTTGACGTCTGTTAATGTCAAAAACCGTGAGATTCAGTTAATCAAGAACGCTGAGAATGTATTAGAGAGATTTATGAGGTGCGGCAAAACGTCACAAGTTGAGGCTGTATCAGAATGTAGGTCAAGTTGTTATGAAATGATTAAAGACCATTCACAAAAGCAAGATTGATGTCCTAGTCATCAGGCTCGTATCATAAAGGAAAGAAGTATGACTCAACGCTGGCGCCTTCGAACGAGAAGGATCGTGCTCTCGTTGATAAAAATGCGAATTTGTTCCTAATTGTAAGCAATTTCTAAGATGTCTGTTCTTGTGATTGCTGACTTCGTCAATTTGAGAATTGGCCAGTTGAATAGGATAGATGGAAACACTTTCGCAGCGGTTTAGAGAGTGAAGAAAGACATCTCGTCTAAAGTACAAAAGTCCATCACATTCTCTGGACAAACTTCAATTTGAAATTCCCATCGTTATTTACCATTTGTAGATGGCTTCATTAGAATCCAAATTGTGATCAAATAGTAGTGGAGCTGATATGATATCAATAACTGAGAGTTTAGATGGAGACGAGATTCAAGTTTTTATGTTCTTTACAAATACCCAGATATTTGTCTCACCTTCCATTACCTAGTTGAAATTCGCCTGGTATTCCTCCCTTTTGTTCGATTTATATAACTTTAACTCTTTCCCTTGCCTCTGCCCTCCCTACATTCACATACAATTCATCGAAACATCGCGAAGAACGTGTTTCGAATCCAGGCCATGAAGTGATTAGAGCCAACGATCTGATTTGTAAATTATTTATATTAATGCTCTAGTATTCATGCTGACAATTTGTTATTTTATGCGCAGCACTATTTGCCCCATGAAAATGCAATTTCCCTTTTTGTACCATCATACCGTTTTTCTGGGTAAAGGTTTTTAGATTGTATGATTGCCTTCTTTTACATATCAAATATTATGCGTTTTTAAAAACACGTATACATAATTTAGTGGGCTGATGAAGCGCACATTAATCAGCACATGGAAATTAACATGTATTAAATCGGATTACTATAAGGAGCGGCCCCAATAGATTAGTATTTTAGAGTGGTGTGTTTTGCATGTTGGAGGGTTGACAGAGGAACGCATACTGTTGTCGCATCTCACTAACGAAGTTCAGTCCCTTCGAAAGTGTAGCAAATATATCTACTTTACTTGCCAGATCGGCAGTAATTTTTTTTTTTCAGTTTTTATATCATTTTTTATTTCTTCCTCTTATTATAATTTAGTTACTCGTTAGACAAAAATGATTAAACTCTAGCTTATGGTATCTTATTTCCTAACTTACTTAAAGCGTGAAAATTTGTCTTTTGACATTACGATTGTTTTGTTTACATGAATTTTAAAGAACTTAATTAGATACAAAGAAAATGAAGAACAGAAAACATTTTGTTTTTGTTATTATTTTAACCTTATATAACTTAAATACTAAACTAACTAACATTTTTTTTCCTTAACTCTATCCTAAACCTAACATCTAAACTTATTATATTAATACAATCGACATGATTATGGTTCTATAGACACGGAGCTTTATATTACGCGATAGCAGTTTACTGACTGCGTGCCAACTAGCGTCGAGGGAGTGTAGTCTTGTGTTAATTTCCTTCGCCATTTCGTTACTGGCCGTCACTATCGTTCCCAGATATTTAAATTATTTAGCTTTTTCAAATAACTTGCCTCCTACGTCTATACGTGTTCCCTGAGGTCCACCTGCTCTCGCTGTAATCAGGTATTTTGTTTTGTCTTCATTTATTTCTAGGCCCTCCTCTTCTGCCGCTTGCATGATGATTTCACAGTTTTTACTTACAGTTTCTGGATTATCGCCCAAAACGGTGACGGCATCCGCATATGCGAGCCCTTGTGTGACCCCGTTCAGGGATGATCCGGCCATGTTGCCGTTTTGTACCTTTCTGATAACATACTCGAGCATAAGGTTAAAAAAACACGGTGAAAGGCCATCCACCTGTTTTAGTCCGTCCCGGATTTCGAATGGTTGTGAAAGGTGGTTTTCTATTCTAACTTGCCCTTTATTTTCGTTCATGCAAATTTGAATGAGGGCGGCATATTTTTTCGGGATTCCCAACTCAACTACAGTGTGGTAAAGTCTTTGCCTTGCGACTGAGTCGTAGGCATTTTTGAAGTCAACGAGCAGTTGGTGAACCGTCTCTCCGTATTCCCACTTCTTTTCCAGCAGTTGCCTTATTGTGAACATTTGGTTGCTTGTTGACCGGTTCCTACGGAATCCGCATTGTTAGTCTCCCAGTATTTCTTCTGCGTACGGTGTGATTCTCGCCAGTATGACATTTGTTAGTATTTTGTATGTGGTTGGGACAATGATATTCCTCTGTAGCTCTCGGAGTCAGATCTGTCGCCTTTTTTGAAAATGAGGACGACTATTGAGGTTTCCCATTCTTCCGGAGTGAATTCCCTATCCCATATTGTTTTGATGAGTTGGTGGTTCTTTCGAGCGGTTGCTTCACAAGACTACACAACAACAATTGTCAAATGTAAAAAAGTATAATTGACATGGCCAGAATCGTTGCCGCCCTCATCCCGCAGTTTGATGAGGTGTTGAGAGCGCAAGAGGAATAGAACATCACTGAAAGAGAAATAACTCACGGAACCACCGAAGAGGTGGTCTTGGCTAGAAGGGTTGTTAAACAAAAACAAGACTCTGGGACTGGATGGAATTCCTAACGCTGCGGTGAAGACTGCTTTAACAAAAAAGCCGGACGTCTTCAGCAGTCTCTTCACGGCTTGATTCCGAGCGGTTGCCTCTCCTCCATGTTTTACAAGATCTGCCGGTATGCAGTCGACTGTGGGAGCTTTGTTGTTTTTCAAAACATCTAAACTAAATTTTCGAAATGCTAAATCTATGTAAGCTTTTCGTTGTTTGTTGGGCTTCTTTTATTATTATTATTATTATTGATTCCCTTTTCTTTTCTTTTTTCCAGTTTTATATGGAAACAGGTTTTTAATTGCCACTCAGCCACCAAAATCTCGGGTGTTGCTTTTTTGTATCTTTTCGGTCTTTCTGTGCAACTGTCCTACTGAACTGCAGGCGCTCTTCATCTGTGTGCGCACCCTGTGGATTATAACATATGCGTTTAACTATAACCGACCGACGCACATGATAAATCAATGGTATATCGAATTCATTTTGTATGAGGCCGTTCCTGTCAAGACTGATGAATGCTTCTGGTGGAATAAAGCCATTGTGACGGACCCCTTCATAGTATATATTGTTTGGATAATATGCACCAAAAATTAAATCCTTCGGCGAGCTCATTGATCTCGCAAGATGCCCTCGGATCAGCTTGATCATAAAGTTATCCACTCTGTTTATATTGGCCCCACTGTACAACGCTTCATTGGGATAGTATTTTTTGTGATCAGATTCAGGAGTCCGATGTAAGTTGAGACATGTCCTGAGGCATTGTCTCTCAAAAATCCGAATTTTTCCATTAAGCTAGGTCCCACATTAAACCACACTGGACATCCATATATGATCATCGGTCTGATGAGAGCCATTTAGCATATAATTTTAACTCTGCTGTCAAGTTGACTACTATGAAACAGTCTTCTTGTCATAGCATAAGCTCTTTGCCCTGGCCAGCGCAGCCTCCACATGTTTGTTAAAATATAGATACTCAACCAGCCAGATGCTTAAGTAATTGACTACATTTATGGTTTCCAGTGTTTGTTCACGTGCTCCCGTAATAGCCAGCTGTCGCAAAGTTTATCCTGGTGTCTCTGGTACCTTCAGCCAGTAGTGTTCTAAAGAGGATGGTTTCACACTTCTGGATATTGATTTTGGGTTTCCAGTTCTCGCTGTATAGCTGAACATCATTGAAACCCCCTTGTAATAATCCGTTAATAATTTCAATTTTTGGTGCTGTTCTATATATTATCAGATCGTCTTCACACACAATAGCCTGATGAAGAGACCATATCAAGTCGCTAGTGTAAATATTAAAAAGGATCGGAGATAACACCGCTCCCTGTTGCAAGGCGTTTTTTACTGTGTAAGTAATGTCGGAGATCACATAGTCACTTCTGGCGATGAATTTTCTTTCATTCAACATGTCGTATAGTATATACAGTAGTGGTTTATGAATGCCTAGTCTCATTAGCTTGTAGTATAACCCTTCTAGCCAAACGTTGTCGAAGGCCCTCTCCAAGTCAATCAAACAAGCACCTGTGCACTGTTTCAGACTTTTATTCCACTGAATGCCTGAAACCAGTTTAGCTGCGGCATGTGTAGTTTCATGACCAGCTTTAAAACCAAACTGGTTATTTGGAATAATGTTATTGTCCTCAACCCATTTAAGTACACCCTTGCTTAGAACCTTTTGGAATACTTTACTGATACTCGGTAACAAACTGATCGATCGCAGATTTTTTGGGTTTGTTCTGTCTTTCCCTTTTTCTGGCAACGGTTGGATGATGGCCGTTTTCCAACGTACTGGATAGTGTGCGTTGTTCAGAGTGTTATTAAACAAGACTGCATATATGTCAATTGCAATGGGAGGAAGATGTTTGAGTACTATATTGGGTACTCCATCGATTCCAACTGATTTTTTGTTTCTTAATGATGCAAATACGCCGTGGATGGCTTCACTAGTGATCAAAAGGCTGTTAGCGCTTTCCACAGTGATCTCGGCGTTTGCCGTATTTTCATTACTGAATTCGATAAAACCGTGGTTTTCTGATCCCCACTGTGATATGTCATTTCGAAGATGACGATAATTTAGTAGAATTTTATCCACCAAGTCATGGTTGCGGCGAAGTACTTCTTTGACTTGTACAGTTCTTGAAAGACATTCACTTTTTCCAAGGGATCTTCAAACACAAAAAGTTCATCATTTAGGATTGCGTTGTTTGTGTCTATGCCTATATTTGTCAGCATTCCATGCTTTTCGTCAGTTCGTGGTATTTGGAGACACTGATCTCGTTTTCATTACTTCGTCTAAATATTTTATTAATTTGTGGGAACATACTAGGGTTGTTGAATTTTATCTCCCGAACTTTGTTGTTCCAATACAAATTTGCTGCTAACCTATAGTTGGCTTTTATCAGCTGTTGGAGATTTTGTAACCTAGACTTCAGTGATATTATCTCCTAGTCGTGCCTATCAATAAATTCTGTGTACTGTAGTTTTGGTTGAGACGGAAGTCAATTTTTTTTTTCTGTGGAGTGCGTTAATTGTGGCGTTTCGGTACATGTTCATGTTGTCCGTAGGTGCAGTTTTTGATATTGGTTTGTCCATAGTTTGTTTTATGGTTTCGTCCATTTTTTGTATGTATTTGTCGATGTCATCGAAGGATATGTTTCTGTTGGTAGGAGCGTTTATATCTTCTAAGCGAATTTCTTTTGTTAAGGTTCTCGTGAAACGCGTCCATTGCATACCCCCATAGTTATAGGGTTGCAGTATCATGCATTCACCGAGTCCCATAACTTCGCTTAGTGTTTTTATCACAATTGATAATGCACAATGGTCGCACAATTGTACGTAAGTAGTTTATATTTTGTCTGCTAGTATGTGTATGTTTAAGTCGTGTGTCAATAAGCATAATATCTACGAACAATCGCTTTCTGGGGAAGGTAGGGTATTCTGTAGCTAGCAGGTCAGCCTTATATTCAATGTGATGTTGATGTAGCCAACCAGCTAGTTAATTTCCTCTCGTGTTGGACATGCTATTCACCCAATTTGGGTGTTAAAATGGCCACCTACGATGTAATAGTTCCCTTCCGAGTGAAGTTGTAAGCATCGGAAAAGAGTCTCTAGCTTCACTATAAATAGATTTTGTTAATGTGCTTCTGGTGCGTAGGCAGATATCACATACATCCCCCTACCTTGTCGGAGGGGTATGAAGATTGGCAGTAATCTTAAGCAATTGTGCCAGTTAGGCTACAATGGTGAAAAACATTATCGATATATTCAGTGAGAGCGTTGCGTGTCTGTCTGACTGAAATATATTCGAATAAAGATTTAAAGCGGATCATATACTTAATAGTATTTCGCCCTCTTTTTGTCTCGATGATTATTGAACATCCATCATATAACAACATTAAGCAGTTATAAGTTATGTGTTCTGAAGTTTTTTAACATTGCGCCCATGCATAAGAAACGGATGTCCTAAGCAAGTAAAATAGAATAATATATAATAGAAATTCGATCGTCTTTTGATACTGTGGCTGTATGTGCTTGTGTGTCTCAAATTGTCAGACTCCTTCCTAGAAACTATTACACTCATTTTGCTTAGGGTCCCAGTGAGCTGAGTAGTCTGAGTGGCAGAATTACGTAGCTGTGGGGTTTCTCTATTCTACATGAGAATCAACCCACAATTCCAACCACTATTTCCACCTTATTTCGACCGCTTTCAGCGCGTCATAACTACCCATTTCCCTTATATGCTATTCACCTGAAATAATATGTTTTCCCCAAGGACGCATAACTAAACTCATTATCCTATGCAGATAATGCATAATTGAGTTTAGCTACTATCTTCGCCATACGGCAATACTATTGCTCTAACCATGGGATTTCCACCGGAAATTCCATTCGTATTGGTTAGCAACAACCAAGTCAAATCAAGCGACGCTGTCGCAGCATCATCCATTGGCTTGGGTATTTACCAACATTCCATAGAGTTTTTCCCGCGGTATTATTTCCCTAGCCGACGCGACGTCCTATTGACTATTTCCAGATCACCTATTCGCTTGGGATCAACGATCTCTTTTTGCGGGTGAATAGCACCAGCCAGGTTTTCCTCTCTTTCGCAGTTCTGTCTTTCCATGGTTCAATGCTCTCTGACTACACCATAGCCGTAACACTGGGTCAGTAGGTCATGCCAGTAACAGCAGTTGATACCAACACACAACCAAAGAGCTACCTCGAGATTACAGTACATCGAGTTTCTGTTCTCTCATTCTACCACGTTCATCGATTATCAATTAACCGAAGTTACCACACTTCGGCGAGCGTGACAATGAGAGAGCAGAGGCGTGGTCTCTTTTGGTTGTCCTGTGTGTAAAATGAAATACAGAATTTCACCCCTAATTCAATCAGTCACTATTCAACCATCAAAGAGTTCGGGCACGCTCAACCCTTTCGAGTAGGACAAGTTGGGAATAAAGTTTTGGCTGGTGAATATCGCTCTGACGTGGATATTTCGAGTGTTAACTAAATCAGTTATTTTAAAATACAATACCAAATAAAGGAAAAGGGATTAACATTCAATCAACACTCAGTGCCTTTTATTCATCGTGCCATTTTGAGTGCTGGAATGTATACATTTTCGTCGGAGCAACATCGTTGGGGAAGAAATGAACCGCGCGCCCGTGTCTGGCGCAAATACTTCTTCGAACCCCCACGAGCTCTGTGGGAGAGTGTTTTTGTGTGTATAGATCCCACCGGGATCTCTAATTTAGGGCTTAGTGAAATGATGAAGAACACTATTCGAACATACGCCATTAAGAGATTAGAAACGAAGCGCCAACCGATCAGTGTATGCGAGTAGGGGCTCTTCGATAGTATAGTGGTTAGTATACCCGTCTGTCACGCGGGTGACCGGGGTTCAATTCCCCGTTGGGGAGCATCTGGCGCAAGACTAATGACCTTGCCTGGAAAAAACAAATCATTATGGAGAATTTAACAAGCCTCAGGACTTACTAAATAAGGCCAAGACCGGTTCCCGGTAGTAGTGCCGATGATGATGATAATGAAATGGTGAAGAACACGATTCGAACCCACGCCATTAAGAGATTAGAAACGAAGCGCCAACCGATCAGTGTATGCGAGCAGATCTCACCTGACAGCTTACATTGTGATTGCTCCGTTAATACCTCGACATACGACCCTAATGATTTTCCGGATTCTCTTTTGGTGTTGTGTTCTTCCATGGGGAAGCGTGTGCTTCCATTACAATCAGCACCCACCTACATATTGGTCTTTGATTGAATGACCTGGAAAAGGGGGCCTCACACGCCATAATGTTTTATATTAAATATCATTATTGAGTAAAAATAAGTTGAAATTCCCCAAAGCGTCGTTTAAACCCGTTTGCGGTCTAATAGCTTCATACCCTATTATTTGCGTGAAAAGGATTTATTAATTAAGCAACAATAGGGGACATTCGTAGACTTCCATGGTTCTTAATTAATCTTAAGATGATCCTTCACAAACGTTCTTCATAAAAAGATTCCAAGAAAAAACATTTTCTCGAATGTTTGCCAGCTTTACCTGCCAGCAGTTGCAATAGGGTCCAGACAAATTTGAACTGGAATCAAAATATCAATCATTCTACAATTAAAAGACATATATGAACAAATCCTTAGAATATACGTCTAGTCGAATCAAACAGATCGCCATCAAGATCGCAGCAAACTTTTTCAAAACGACTTGCGATCGTAAGTGATCATAAATTGCACCAAACATACAACAAATTGAATAACTTTTAGTAACGTCATAGCAGCAGCTCGGTGACTTACACGCCATCCAAGAATGCCTTGTCGAGCTTTGCCTATTACGACGATGTGAACCTAATTTGAAGTTCCGTGCTAACAACCGATCAATTGAATCACAGTGAACTCACAGTTGAATTCAATACTCAACTACCTTCAACAATAACAATAACAACAACAACAACATACCGAATTCATCGAAACCAATACGAATTTTCGGTTGGCATCGTCAATTCAGTTTGATTTATATTTCACGATGAACATCAAATGTCATCCATCAAAATATTTTCGACAGTTAAATGCAAACGATCGAGGGATCGACATGGTGGATAAATGCCTGAACTGTCCGCCCAAGTCCAATCACTCAGTTAGAACAACGTTAGCTCTGGTAGCAGTAGGAGGCAATTATTATTGTTATTGCGGCTGAGAATACCATGACAGAATGTTAATTAGATATGGGGTGGCAACACTCCACCAAATGTATCTTTCGACAGGCTAATGGCGTCAAAATATAGCGGCCACTTAGCTACCGGACTGGCATTGCGATGCGCAACACAAAACGGCTTAAACGGCCATTTGAATGAACATTATCGATTATGGACGACTTCGCGGAATACCTGGGTAGTGTGTAGTCAAAGTAAAGGGCGTGAAGGGTGATGAAATTTCATTGACATTTCAATGGGTTCACGAGTGTCGTATGAATTAGGTTGTGATGCCTGAAGTTTGCGCAGGATTTGAGTGGTGCATAAAGACGTGAAGAGGGAAAACTCAAGTAACTGGTGAAGTGTGGGAAACAAATTTGCTGTATAAGTGGATTTCGTTTGGGTTTCCTGCGACTGGTGATATGATTTGTGGCGGTGGTTAATACCTTTATAAAAAAGCTTGTGTTATGAGAGATTATGTTAAGGGAAAACTGAAAACCATAAATATTTACTTGGCCAAAGACCTTATCGTTCGTACATTTCTGGCTTATTTTTCGAGTCTGTTATTACTTGTGAATGGATTAGCTGCCTAGAAATGCACTTGTCACTCTATCTAACACTCAGGATAGCGGATCATTGTTTAATATAAGAGGCAGTTTCAAATCTATAATAAAACTCATAATTCTGAAAACAAAAAACCGAAAAGAAGCTACATCGGAAAATCCGTGAATTTAAAAAAGAAAACGTAAACATCAATCGAAAGAAAAAAATTAAAATAAACAAATGCAATAAATAATATAAGATCATTTTTTACTTAAAAATCGTTAAAATTTGTACATAAAATGATGAAAATTAAATATTGAAAACAATCGCATTTGGAAAAATTCTATGATGGTGCAAAAAGTAATCATAAATATCCATAAAAGGGCCAATCACCTTGAAATGATACTGCGGGGGTTCTCTATACCACACGGAGAACCAACCCACAATGTCAACCAATTTTGACCGCTAACAGCGCATCACCCTAACCCAAACTGTAATCCATTCCCAAACATGCTAAAACACATCCCAATATGCAACAGCATCCTTCCCCAAACCTGCAATCGCATACATCCCCAAACTTACCAAGAATCCATTCTTCGTATATTCAAACCTGAAACGAAATATTAATCATCACCATCAACTATACCGAGCCGCATACATTTTGCCCAAAAAACAATTCGGTTAATTTCCTACTTAAATTAGATTCCTTGCTCGCAACCAAGTAGTTCTAATTTCCCCCGAAAATCATTCCGGCTCACTTCCTGCTTAAACTATTTCCTCGCCTGTAACCAAGCAACATTTAGTTTCCCCGAAAATCATTTCGGTTCCCATCCTACCCAATACCAATTCCCCTTACTGGTAAGTCACCAGCACTATGCGTTGCATTTCGGCGAAACAACCATCGCTACGACCAAGACCCATATGCCATTGTCTAACCGACAACTCATGCCGATTTCTCAGTACACATAGCGACAGAGGAATTTAACTCAGCCTATACGGCAGTAATTCATTGGAACTGAATTCCCTATGCAAGCAAGTTCGTAGCAAGTGGCAGTGAGTTTTTTTTTAGCTATGACTTCATTGTCACGACGCGATGAACCTTTTCTTGCCCTTTCATAGTCAGTCGTTTCACAATCACCACCGCGGGCGAACACGTCAAAAAAGTCGAGTTTTTACATCCTACGCGGAGAGTCAAATTGCAACCCCTGTGGAGTGCGCAACATATTTTTCCTTTTCTTTAACGAGCAGGATCAGTAACGGGCTACTCAGTTTATCGTATACTTGAAGTATAACTTAACGTGCTTTCCGGTGGTTTAAGAAATCTCGGGTCTATAAGTATTCACCAATATAGAGATTAAGAAAAACAATTTGGCGTGAGCGAGAACTCTAAATACATGTTTCGATCCTATTGATAATACATCTAAAAAAACTTGTGTATAAAAATAGTAGCCAGTATATAAAAATAATAGATGTGTTGCCACCCTTAAGATCAATATAGACATTAAGAAAAAAAAAATTTGGCGCGGGCAAGAACTCTAAATACATGTTTCGATCCTATTGATAATATATCTAAAAACACTTGTGTATAAAGATTGTAGCCAAGGGGGACGTGTTGTGTCCCTTAAGATTAATATAGACAGTAAGGAAAACAAACTTAAGATTATGTACGCAGTAATTAAGTGGACCTCTCGCAAAGTGAATATGGAAGAATAAAGTAAAGCCGAAGTTACGTAAAATAAATCAGTGTTTTATTTTTACTCATTCGTCTCCCTTGAGGAATAATTTTCAGCATAGCAATCGGCGAGCGTAAGCTAAAGGTGTAGGGGATTAAGTGAACCAGTGTCGTGCCAGGCATCCTACTTAAGCATATCCCCCACAATAACAATATGATATACCGCAAAATATTTGATATCGTTGATCACGAATGGAAATTTGTACAAACACACTTCGGTTAGGATCGTGATACATATACTCTAAGTAAATCAAGAATCGTAATGCGAATATTCGTCCCAAGTCTTGGTAAACAACAAAGGCCCTGCGATGCATACATCTCAATGTATGTTTAAACTACATCCTTGGATAGTACTCTCTTATTGTAATGAGGCATAAATGAACGGTAAAAACAATTTAAAAATCGATGCTTCGATCTGCACGACGGAAAATGAGAGAGTAGAGATTTGATAGTCAGTAGAGCCGATTATGTTTTTAAATTATGAGATAGGAAATGAATACGGTCCATTTTTATAACAAAAATTAAGAGTCGGTAAAGACGGTCCGAAAAAGTCCATTTAAATAATTCGGTTTTCTGTATAACTACTCTTGAAGGTAATACATGTAAAATAAGAAAATTGAAAAGTGATTTAACAAAACAAATCGGTTTTCTTAAGTACATATTGAATTTAATGGGCTATATCTATCGAGAACTTCATCCCCATTCTTTTTAGCTTATATTATGTATAAATGCTGTGAATAGGGCATTAGAATATACTCACAGCTAGTCCGGCTTGTCGTAAGAGGCGACTAAAGTCCGAGTGGTAGGCGGGGTAGCAACGCCCTGTCACCCGGCGAAATACCATCCCATCAAGCTATCATGATGATGATGAATAACGCATTTATTGTACAATAATTTAACAAATGTTGACTTAGGACTAAATGCCAAATCCTATTTTACAAACTTTTCTTATTCTTACAATAATTTACTGACTCTACACGAGCTCTCTACATTACACGATATTGTGTTTGTGTAATGCCTTTCGGCGTACAATAATATTTTTTATAATTTTATATATTTCCTGATACCTGAATATTTTAGGAAGAGGTTCTCTCTCTGTCTTTTTCTTTTTTTTTTTAATAACATAAGATATAAAAAAAGTTAACAAAAAACATTAACAAAATATTAACAAACATATTAACAAAAGGAGATTTTAAAACGACCCCATCAAGCTATAGACTCCGTAAAGTGGGCGGGAGAAATCCCTGGAGATCTTTCGGAGCTTGGCGGATGGACCCGTTGGAGAAAAGGTTGGTTTTGGTGATAGTCCGTCCCAAGGTAAGATACCACCCCGTCACGCTGTACATTCCACGATATCGTCGAGAGAAATCTTCGACGATCTTTCGGTTATGCGACTGATGGGCCGAACTGACACGGTGATAAGTCATGATGGTACCCTCTGATATAAAGAATTCCGGAGGTAAACTAGTTTCCCCATTTGGATATCCGGTGGGACTATGTCAGGGGGAACATCATGCAGATATTATGATAAATAACCGAACTTTAAGAAATTCGTCATGGCATAATCGGGCTCTTTCTCGGGGCTCTGCCCACGCCCGACAGATAACGGCATTTTGTAACATCAGGGGCATCGGTTTCACCAATACGAATGTAAGCGCTGTCCACCAATATTTGCAAACAGCGAAACCTAATATCCCTGCCCTAACTGAGACCCAAGTCGATTCGTCAACCAAATCCTCATATCTTCGTTGCTCAGGATACGACTTACATTCGATATTCCGTTTTAAGGGTGGGCTCTGCATCTTGGCGCGGTCCGATCTAGCTTGCCACAGGATGATGGGGTTGGAACCCAATAACATGGACATCATGTGGTTAAGAGTCGTGCTGAGGAATTCTGTTAAATTTTGTTCTTGTCTTTACCCCTCCCCAAATAACGATGGACCAGCAGCATTTTTCGAACATCTTCCACGTAACAATTACTGGATACAGATCAATCACCCGGCTTCTGAAATTGTTGTCCTTGGCGATTTGCACAATTCCGACTGGTTGGTACATTCTAACAGAACCGAGGAAGCTAGGAGGCTGGCTGAGATGTTCGCTGGTAGTCACAATTTGGCTCAACTCGTGGAGAAACCTCCTTGAATGCCTGATGACCGAGGTGTTGTTGCGAGCATTCTATATCTGTTTTTGACACCCGAACCGGACATTTATACCGTGGAAACCATTGCGTCATTGAGAAATTCAGTTCACTGTCTGATATCTGTTGCGCAACCACTTGTATTTCAAACGATTAACCAACTTAAGCAGCCTCGCCAAATATGGAGGTATGGGGCCGCTAACAGGGGCGATTTGGGGGATTTCTTCGCACCTGTGTTAGAGGTGTGCTTTAGAGATTCCGATGTTAACGGGTGCTCGTCATCGATTACAGAGGTTATTCTGCTTGGGATGGAGCTTTACATTCCGCATTCCATGAATCAAACTTCACCTGTTGAGCCTCGATTTGATTAAAAATGCGAACAGATTGCAGCGGCAAACACACAGGATCAACATCAATCCCAGAACTACATATTCAACAGACAGCACATCAAAAACAAACATAACGCCGTCTGGTATTCTATTCTTCGCGGTAGTTAGGAAAGATAGGATCTGCTCGATCTAAGCCTAGATAGGAAAAAGTTGATTGATCTAATAAAGGACCATAGCTCCCATTTTAATAATTCTTTTTGCTGTGTATATCTTAGTTGAGTGTAATAACTCGCGCGAACCGACAGTGCAATTATGGTATCTTTTACTTAAGATACCCTAAACGGATTACACAATTGATCCGATGGTACGGATCACGAGGCAGAAGCGCACGTGCTGACTCGCCGGCGGTTAGTTAGTAGCTTGTATCCGTTTTGCCGTCATCATCACCTCTTACAACGGACTAACCTGCGTAGCCTCGTCAACTACAAAAAAAAATAGAGCTATCGAAGGATCAAAGGAACGATCTTCGCGTTCTTAATGTGTTCCTTACGTTAACGACAGCGCAAAGTCAATCAGGGAAACTATTCTGCTCTGCGTGTAACTTTACATTGCTCATTGTACCTGTGGCGTTTCGACCAAACGCTACTGCTTAGCTTCCCATCTAATAAGCTGAAAAACCCATAAAAACAAGTATTATGGCCGTTCCATGTGAACGCCATTACTTACCTTGCTCTTAACTATGGAAAAACAATTGCATTAGCATCTATAAACATTTCCTCCAGGGACATGCTTGCATACAATGTAGCATGTTCTTGAAATTCAATTCGGTTACGACATCACGTAACCGACAAAATCCCCGAACTTGTCCATCCACATAAATAACAACGATTTTTCCTCACACGTGCATGGCAAGTCATAGCGACAGACATTTTCCCCAAGGGCATGATCGCATGAAACGCATCATGTGCCTAAAAAGCAATTCGGTTGCAACACCAACCAACCGATATAAACACAAATAGTATCGGCGCCCATATCCCCTGTCGAATTCCAAGCAGGAGATATTCTTTCCTTTCCTTTTTGCGGCAAGCACATCGGTCGCTAAACCGATCGACAAGGCGCAATAGCATATCCACCACTGGCAGCGAAGGAAATCGAGTTCCCGCTAATGTTAATACACATACGGGGGTTCGACCCTTTCAAGACGCCACCGACTGGTGCATGATCAGCATAAGTGCTGTACGCGGTTATTGATCATGTAAACACCGGGTCATGATTATTGCCCAGCTGCAACCACTCCGCATGACGTTTCCCTTTTAGGAAATTCAGATATCCACGGTTCGCATGCTGGGCGATACATGGCATGGGCAGCAATTGCGATCATCGTGTGTGTGTTCTGTGGGGAGAAAGTATGTATCAGCATGGGTACTTGGTTCACTTCCTCCTCCATCCTAAATTGGCCACGCGCGAAGGTTCATCCGTTGTTCCGCCGACACAAAAGGAAAAGCCGACATCGATCAATTGTCACAGAACATGCCTTCACACCAAGTGAAAATATAAAACACGAACACAGGACAAGTAAAAATAGATAACACGATATTTCTTTGTTTAGTTTTATTTTTTATTTTAAGAGGAAAAAAACACTTTTATTGTGATAACTAGTTTGAATCCATGGATTATTGTTCCGTTACATTTACTTATTGGATACTAACATTTTACGGTGGCACTGTTCGAAATATAAGAACTAATTCGAACACTGATTGTAAGGACTAGGGGTGCAACACTAACACGATTCCGAAATATATATGCGCGTCTCCGCAGTGACGAAGAGCGGGAGTGACGCGTGACCATGGCGGTCAGTGGATGGAAAACGATTCAGCGATATCTTGCTCGTGCAGAGCTCAGTCACTAATCGTGATCATGGTGGTATGTGTGCATGGTTCTTTCATGGATGAGAACGAACCTAGAACAACGAAAAGCATTCATGGGATACGATTTAGGTAAAGCAAATAAAACCGAACTCGTCGGATGCTAATGGGATCTTTGTTGAAAATGTGCGTCGCGGCTAAACAAAGAGACGACGATGCGATGTGGAAATGTGCTAATTGGTTTTAGCTAGGTTACTGGGAAATAGTGTTTATGGCATCGCTACTAAGGGTGGGTATTGAAATTCAATTTGCATCTGTTTATGCTTTAGGATTTAATTGATGCGAAGAGACGCGGAATGCGTATTTGCTTTGGTCCCTTGGGTGTAAGCCGCCAGCTAATGTGTAGGTAGGGAACATTGTTGTACACATGGCGCGGCTGGGAAAATAGACGGCACAATATTTATGGTCCCTGTCATGATGGTTACATTGTATGCAAACCGAATCATTTTGTTTACAGGAATTTGTCTGGTACCGAAGGTGCCGAATTGGTTTGGAATTCCCGATAAGTAAAGCAAGAAATCTTACGGAAAATTGTATGCGAAGAGATGCATGAAAAGGTAAGTTTCTTTACAGGGACTTTAAGATTATAGATTTGATCTATATGATGCGTGAAGCATTTTCAGGTACTAATGCGATTGCATTAGTGAAGTTAGGAAATTGGCTGAATGTTATGGGGGTTTTACGGTAAGTAGACAATGGGGTTTGACGGAACCGTCACACATCCCATATTGGTCGCTAAAACGATGAAAGAAATTTGGTATTCGTTCGTTTCGAGGGCATTCACCAGTCTTGACACAGATTCCGTGGAGGCGAGCAGTGTCCTCCACGTAAACTTGGAAAAATTAAAGTCAGTCGAAATCGTGCACCCGCTGGAGAAGTTCAACTTTTAAACTACAAATATTAATTGTTGCTTTCAAAAATACTTATTGACTTTCAAGTTGTGTTACTTTTAACTATCAATACCAATTGTTACTTTCAATAAATACCTACTGACTTTCAAGTTGTGTTACTTTAAACTATCAATACCAATTGTTACTTTCAATAAATACCTATTGACTTTCAAGTTGTGTTACGTTAAACTACAAATATCAATTGTTACTTTCAATAAATACCTACTGACTTTCAAGTTGTGTTACGTTAAACTACAAATATCAATTGTTACTTTCAATAAATACCTATTGACTTTCAAGTTGTGTTACTTTAAACTACAAATATTAGTTGTTACTTTCAATAAATACCTATTGACTTTCAAGTTGTGTTACGTTAAACTACAAATATCAATTGTTACTTTCAATAAATACCTATTGACTTTCAAGTTGTGTTACTTTAAACTCTAATACAAATATGAATTGTTACTTTCAACAAATACCTACTGACTTTCAAGTTGTGTTACGTAAACTATAAATATTAATTGTTACTTTCAATAGATACCTATTGGCTTTCAAGTTGTGTTACTTTAAACTAGAAAGATCAATTGGTACTTTCAATACATACCTATTTTCTTCCAAGTTACGTATTGTTACGTTTAAGTTTGTCGGAGAAATAAAGAAGTAAATACCAATTGCGTACGTCTAAATTTACTATTAGTTCGTTGAATTTGGAGTCAGGTGGTCGCACAGTGAAACGGTAAAGGATAGGGAGGGTTGTGTGAACCTGCGTCCATGCCGACACACAACAGAAACCCCAAAAACCTACATACCCATCGAAATTCTTCCGAAAAACCCAGGTATGACAACAACTGTAAACACGTTATAAGACAAAAATCTAGAACTTTTAAACTGTGGCATTCTATTCTAACAGTGCCCAAAAACTATAAACAGATTACTGGATAAAAAACTAGAACATTTATGCTGTGGTGTTCCATTCTAACAGAGGCCAATAGAACGTATTTCTCAGAATCGAGACACGCGTGCAATCAAGTAATTCTGACCGCAAAGAAAGTTTAGAGTGGTAAATTAGTATACGTCTTTTCTAGCCCATGGCCATGGCAATTGAATTCCCTATCCTTCTTTTGGATACGACGACTAGTGGGACTGTAGCCCCATGTGATCGCACCAGTACGATCCTTAATGACAACTCAGAAGTTTAGCCCGCAAACGTCTCAACGGAGCGTTCGTGGATTCGTCAGTAAGAAAGCAACTAGTCCGAAGGATTACCGCTTATAGTCCTCAAAATTTAGGAACTTGTTGCCTTAGAATCCATATGATATATTATTCTCATATGAAAATACGTTCGCATCTCGTGGACATCCTCCAAAATATCTTAGATTGATTAAAACCTTAACCCGTCGTTCCAATCGCCTGATTGTTCTTTCCGCCACTTATCGCGAATTTGTATTCCAACGTTATCGTCCGCATTAAGTGGTTAATACGATGTAAGCAGTGTCAGGCCAAAGGACAGTCAACGGCTTCCGGCTACAAAAGCGATAAGCTTTAAACACCCGGACAGACCACCCAACCTGAATGATTCTCTTTATACAGAACGAGAAACGAGCTCAACTAACAGCACTAAATCGAAGAAAACTTGGACCGCAGCTTCCACAGTTATCTGTGGATGCTCATGATTGTTTTACCAAAAATAAAATGTATGCAAACCACTGTCATATGTGGATGTGTTTGGGGGAGAGTCGATGGACTTAAGTCGATCTTGAAGATCACAAACGCCGCTAATGGTCGATATCAGAGATTGAGAGCGGCAAATCGTTTGTGGCTTGGATTTCACTTTTTTTTTAATTAAATCTTGTCCAGATTAATGATTGGATAGTGCGAATAATTAATTGATACTAGTCGCCAATGACTCAACAATGGTTTTTAATGAATGCGATGTGTGTCCTCGGATATACAGTAAATGTGCCAATCTAACAAAGCAATCGGCATAATGAACATAATTAGCTTTCTTCTTAAGGCGATGTGGTGGAATAATTTACCGAGGTAATACAATTTCAGACCGCCTGATGTTGATGGATGTTGGGTAATGTAAATATTATTCGAATTAAGACTTTAATAACAATAGCAACCGCTGCGGATGAGAGGTAATTGGGTGTCATATTTCTTTCTGATAAATTTGCGTTTTTGTACCAAATTAATGTTTAAAATTCATTTGTTGCTTCTTTGATGGATATTATCTCTCCCGTCTCATGTAAATTTAGTTCTTAAGAAATGGTCATTGGCTTGTCTTAATACTTCCTTTAAGAGTAATACATTTCTTCTTCAGTCGAATGAAACCAATTTATACGAAAACTTTGTACGTACATGATTTGATGTATTGAAGTTTTAATATTTAATAAGTTTTAATCGACCGTTATCTTTCTCCGCCATCTTTTGATTCAGCCTGATTTTACAGCTCACAAAATACGAGCGGAAAAAACGTCTTTGATTACAAATCTCCACAAGACGAATTTTTTTTTAAATAGGACCATACAAAGGGCATTATTGTCACCCTGACATGTTAATTCGCAGTTCGGGCCGGACATGGGACTGCAAATAAGCCGAGGAGATGTTGGACCACACTGACCTAGTAATCGAGAGGGAATACATGATCAGGTAAACCGATCCAGTGGACTAAACAACGATTCCCTGTATTGAAAGTTCATTTTGACAGTGTAACATACATGAAACATTTTGCGAAGCAGTGAAGAACGTGATGCATTTTTTCGGGTCTCCTGTATGTTGTTCTTAATCTGTTAGAATCGCCACTTCACTCCCCACTCGATATATATTTTACGAACACTTTGCAGGGGGCGACGGAGTAGGTAGGATGAGCCGAGTGAGCCAAGCGAGGAAGTGACAAAATCCGATTTTACTGTAAAAGGGCGTTTGGCTATATGCACACATGACGCTGGGGTGACCAATTATACCGTTGAACGTAATAAAGAACGAGATTCGAACCAATGAGAAGATCTAGTTAGAACCAAAGCACAACGCACCGGACTGGGTGTTTGCTAGAATGTCTCAAGTCGCTACTTAAACGGTGTGATTACACGAATGCTCTGGTATACGGAACTGATGTATTTTTTCAATTCTTTTGTGTGCTGTGCTCTTCATTGCGGTTGCGGGTTTTTAATCTGTAAGACCACACACCTTCTCATTGATGGCTCTCGTGGGACATATTTGATAACGAGGAACCTAATTGTTATGGCTTCTTGAGCAAAGTCTGTGAGCACTTTTAGTTGATTTCTTCATCACTAGACGCCCAGGCGTTTTAAAACAGCTATACCACTCTCATTGATTGTGCCAATTCTTGTTGATTTTAATGCCTCTAATTGTGCATCTTAGAAAACAGTTTCTCTTCCATCGGCTTTCGACTTCAAGTGAAAAGTGAAACCATTGACGGAACATTCTTTCACTATAAGCTTTGGGAAAATGGTTGTCGCCGAAAGGCAAATTATACAAATATTAAGTAATGTTTAGCTTAGAGCGTCTGCGAAGGACCAGTAAGTTATTATATAAGATATTTAAGCTAGAATTTAAGCAGTTTTTGTCTAGCCTTTAATTTAGAAACTAAGAATATAGAAAGAAAATAAAAAAAAAAAGTTTAAAAATGAAAAAAAAAAAAATGAGCTTTGGGAAAATTCGATGAGACTCATCGTGGTTTTCTTATGTTATTGCTGTGTGTTTCTATCACACCAAAGTCATCAAATATAGAATGAAGAACGTCATCCAAACTCACGGTATGAAAAGACTAGAACCAAAGCACCGATTTATAGACCCAATTATCAACTAGCCTCATAAACTTACAAATTGTTACGTTAATGCTCTGATATACGACTCCGATCTTATTTTCAATCTTCCTTCAGTGTTCTGGGTTTTTCATGGTTACGTGTGCAACAATCTGCGTGTAGAAATACGATAGAGTAAGTGGTAGGACAGAGAAGGATAACCCGGAGGCTAGAGTGTTGGTATAAGTATGGGTTATAAGAGTGTAGGCGATGAGGAGGACGGGTTCAGCAAGGGTAAGAGAGGAGACGAAGTGTAAGAGATTGAAAACGAAGACGGTGGGGTAAAAGTCTGCCCACTGCAGCATTCATGAAATTGGTTCGTTAGAGCCGTAGGAAGTATGATGGGCGGGCAAATAGAAGAGACGAGGGGTTCAAAGGTTACGGGGGTTAGTGTAAAGTATGGAGGAGAACAGGCTTGGGCAGTTGATTGAACCTAAGAGAAGACGGTGGGTGAAGACGATGTCGGCATTAATTCTGCACTCTTCAAGTCTGTTAAGATGAATTAGATAGAGACGGCGTGTGTTTGGAGGAAGAGTCCGAGGATTCTCCGAGGGCAAAACGCAAAAACCACGTTACACACTTTCCATCCTGCGAATATGGGATGAGTAGTAGAGAGACCAGACCTGACTAGCGTATTCAAGAAGGGGATAGACAAAGGCTATTTAAAGGGATTGGGAAACGTAGGGATTAAAGAATTCTTTCGATCAGCGTTTCACAAAACCAAAGGCTAAGTTGGGCTTGAGGATAATGTCATCAATGAGTGGGATGAAGTTAAGTTCGCTATCACATAAGATGCCAAGGTTTGATTGCAACCACCACTAAATTTGACAATTGTCAATTTGTTGAACTATGTGGATTTAGAGATTCTTACGATGAATAGAAAGAAGATACTTTATTCCGCCTGTCCACAATTCCTAAAACTAATTGGCGCATCTAAAATAGCGTTAAATATGAAGGACAAATTCATTGAGGACACAGACGCAAGTCGTTCAAAACCCGTATTGGAACTTAAAGGAGGCGGATTTTAGCTGAGTCTTTTCTGTAGGCATTAATACACTCGTTAGTAAATTAATTTAGTGAATGCACGTGTGAGGGTACGAAGTATGATGCCTAACATGGGCACAGAATTCACTTCTTCCCCAACGATGTTGCTCGGTCGAATATCCACAAAAATCCAGCAAGAACAGGAATAATGAAAACACACTGGTGTAGTTGTTTATATGTTCCTTTTTTTATTTGTTGATATAAGAGTTCCTTTTAGTTTTGTTAAGATAAAATTTGTTTTTACACCGTAGGTTTTGTTAATATAAGTGTTTTTTTTAATTTAACGTTAAGGTTCACTATCACTAGATTTACATTTGTATTCACACACGAAGGGTTTGTTAATATAAGTGTTCTTTCTATTTAACGTTAAGATTTATGATCACTAGATTTACATGGAATGGATTGTCTGCCCGCGATGTCGATTGAATTATAACTGGGTAAAATAAACGAGAACTCCTGATGAGCCTCGATCGGCGTGACCTCCTGTGGCAGTGATTGAGATGCGACTAACTTTAATTTTCGAAATTAAATTTGAACACGAGCGACGTGACTTGACGCGGTAGCGGTTGGATAGTGACTGAATCAAATAAGGGGTGAAATTCTGTATTCCATTTTGCACACAGGACAACCAAAAGAGGCCACGCATCTGCTCTCTCCTCGTCACGCTCGTCGAAGTGTGGTAACTTCGGTTAATTGATAATCGACGAACGTAGTAGAATGAGAGAACAGAAACACGATGTACTGTGATCTCGGGGTGGCTTGGTTGTGTGTGCTGGTATCAAATACAGCTTCCTAGCATGACCTACTGCCCTAGTGTTACGGCTGTGGTGATCTCAGCGTGCATTGAACCGTATGGAAACAGAATTATGGAGGAGAGGAAATAAAATATTTTACAAAAGAAAAAATAAATAACAAACAACTGACAACAAACACAATCACAAAAGACAAACGATAAATGACCAACATCAAACGGCAAACAACGGAATTCAGCTGGAGCTGATTAACAAACAAACATGATGTTATGAAATAATTGTAGAAATAAAAATATATAATAATTAAAGTAATATTCGCGAAAGTAGTAGTAAATCAAAATACATCTTTCTATTGTATGATAAAATTTTCTCCGGGCAACAAATAACTCCGGTGATTAATTAAACTCCTTTGCGCAACAAAATTCTCTGCTCCGATATTCAAACAGCTTCGCAAGCCTACAAAATTATGTTTGCACTCCACAAGATTATGTATGCACTCCTATACGAGTCGTGGAAGCCAAAGGTGATTATAGGAACACCCTGGATCTGCTTTTGAGATCCGAGTCGAGCATTTATACCGCAGAGGTTGCTGCGCTACTGGGAAATTCTGATCACTGCCCAACCACTTGAATTTCAAGCGAATAATCGCCCCAAGCTGCTTCGTCATGTATGGAGGTACGAGGCTTCTAACTGGGATGATTTGCGAGATTTCTTCGCGTTTTTCCGTGGTCGGAGGTGTGCTGTGGAGACTCCGATGTTAGCCCATCCGCGGAATCAGTCGCAGAAATTATTCTTCTCGAGATATAGATTTACGTTCCGCATTCCATCAAACGAAATCCATCGAATAAACCTTGGTTTGATAAAAGATGCGAGCACATTAGAGGGGCTTTTAAGCAATGGCGCTTAAATTCCACCGAGATTAACAGAACGAATTTTGTAAGAAACAAATTAAACGGGATAATCTCAGAACTATGTTTTTCATATATATCATATGGCTTGCAAGCTAACTCAATCAATTTTTACTTGATTGAGTACAAACTTTAGCTGTAGCTTCTTAATGAGATTAGATAGGGAATGTATGCCGTACGGGCTTTCCCAAATATTAAAAATTTTAAAGTTATTAATAAACAAATGTCGAAAAATTGAATATTTTTTTCAAATACTTGCAATTTGTTCAAAAATCTGTATTTTCAAAATTTCGTACGGCAAACACTAGACATTTTTATGTAGTTTAAGAGACATTTTATTTTTATTTCCGCAGGATCCAAACTGTCCAAGATATTTTGCATAAGACCACAATAGTGTGTATGCGAAGACATTGCAACTCACTACATAAGATCATCATCATCATCATCGGCACTACAAGGGAGGTCCGGTCTTGGCTTTATTTAACAAATCTCTCCATCGGTCTCGATTTCGAGCCGATGTCATCCAGTTTGGCACTCCCAGGCTCTGGGCGTCCTGGTCTACGCCATCCCTCCATCGCAGAGAAGGTCTGGGGCACTGTCTCCTTCCATACACCCCGCCACAAAGGGCTTTCCTGGCAGGCTTCTCTTCGCTCATTCGAGCTAGGTGTCGCGCCCACCGGAGTCTACCGAGCTTGAGTTTTCAGGTGATTGATACCACGAAGATCTCTTACTACGGCAGAGTAAACTCCTTGACTGCTAAACTGGTTCGCATCCGCTCGATGGCAAGGGCTGTCAGCAGTAATTTCGCTTCCTCCTATCCTCGCCCCACCCGTTAGTGGTGGATAGCGGGACGTTAGTCACAAATTCAAAGGATAAAGCTAATGTATTCGCGAATATATTTTCCGCCAATTGAAACCTCGATGCCGGTCTTTTGGAGCCACCAGTGGTCGCGCCTATATGGTCTTCCATGCGGGATGTGAGGTTCCACCCGCGTACGTATTCAACGCTTTCTGCGTGGACTGGGATGTAGGAAGGCAACCGGCCCGGACGGAATACCAACCATACTCCTTAAGAACTGTGCTCCAGAACTATCGCCGGTTATCGGCTCTTCCTTGCGCTTATCTCATGCACGGATGGCATTTCCTACCTGCTGGAGAATCACTCGAGTCCAGCCAATCCCAAAAACGGGAAAAAAAGTGTCTCGCACAAAATTACCGACCGATAGCATTACTGTCTATGTTATCTAAGGTGATGGAAAAAGTCATAAATACTGAGTTAATTAAGTATTTAGAGTGCAACGGACTTCTGAATGATCGTCAATACGGATAACGTGGCAGTCGGTCCACGGGAGACCTTTTGAAACTTATAACCGATATATGGACATCTGCGATTCAGGGACATGGTGAGTCAAAGGAGGTCGCGTGGTATTGTTCCACGCAATTCGGTTTATATGCGCTCCACAAGACAACCCGCCTTTTCGCACCAATTTGCGGTTCATCTCCCGACGGCGCGAATATTCGCACATCAAAACTCATTCTGTAACAGAGCAGGAATGTTGTGGATTTTTCTGGCCACGCGAGTGTTTCTGAAGCGTTACTACCTACAACTGTTAAAAGGAGCTGCACTGGCTATTTGGTGGCATCTTGGTTTGTCTCGATGCTATTGGTTCGCCTATCCTGAGAGAAGTATATTAAAACAAAAAAACCTCGATATCATTGTGACGTTTATCAGATCCCCCCAGGGGATCCAACATATGTGAACCTGATAAAGAATTCCTACCAGTATATAATACACTTTGTACCAAGTAGCTGTGAATTGTGAACAACGAAAAAAATATAGCATCTGATGGTATTCTGTCGATCATATGTGTCTATCTTTGATTGCATTAATTATCATTACATTTTAAATTGGCTATAACAGATGTTCACTATGTCTTGTGGTTAACACATTGCTGAAGAGAGCGAAGCAACATTCAACTATACCCACTGACCGAGTGCGGACGTGTTTTTAATTCAGCGATCGAGTTAAATGTAAAAGTTGCTTGTATGAGTCGCGAGTGGTTGAAATATAAGGACTATATATAAATAAATAAATTCCATAAAAACAGTGAAAACAAAGTTAATATATATAAATATAAGCAAATAAAAGAGAACGAAGCCACGTTTTGTGTGACGGTCAAAACAAAGAACACAGTTTAATACTAACTACCTGAGTGCGCATGTGAGCACGTGCTTGGCAGGGAAAAAAGTTAAAACGCAAAATGGCACAGAAAAAACAAGTAATTAAAAAGTAAAAACCAAAGTCGGCGTTAATAAAACGCTCTATGAGCTCCCCACTGGCACGAGCGACAACAAAGGTCAACAAGCCAAACGAAGCAACAACAGATTTGCTCCAAAAAGGTCAAAAAATGGAAGAGGACAACACATTCCCCCCGGTTTCATATAATGACGACAATGTAACAAGTAACATGTTTGCATATTTAGCGACAACCGAGGCTGAGGACGAGGAGGAGGAAATCTGCGACACTGAAGCAAGGCTATCCCGAGCAAGGGCACAATTAGCTGAGAAGCGTCGCAGAAAGAAGGAATTGGCTGAAAAGGAGAAGCTAATGGTGAAACAACAACAGCAGAAAAAACAGCAACAATGTGCACAACAAAATACTAACCAACAAAAAGGATATCCACCTCAACAGATAACCCAACAACAACCACAACAACCACAACAAGAGCAACAGGCAGCAAAAAGGAAAGCGAAGATGCCACCCATCAACACTACAGATATGGATTGTAACGAACTGGTGAGTCTATGTAAGCTTTCTATTGGGGAGGATTTTTCAATTAAAAGACTGACAGGAAACAGATTTGCCATACAGACAAATTCGGTTGAGGACTTTAAAAAAAGGAAAAATGTGCTAAAAAGGGCAACCGCGGAATTTTACACGTATACCCCGAAAGAAATAAAGAATATAACGGATCTACTAAAGGGCGTCGACCCTGAAACAAAACCAGAAGTTCTACTACAAACGCTATGAGAACTTGACTATAATGCTACCGTTCTACCTGGTGCAGCTAGGCCCCGGTAGCAAAATTGATGGACCAAGGAAAATCACTATCCTAACTCAGCAGCAAACTGCGAAATGCAGTATCGGTGCATAAGATGCGGACAGGACCACAACTCAGAACGATGCACGTTAGGAAAGGGTAGACGACAGATCTCTTCGTATGTGTGCAGTTTGTAAGAACGAGGGACACCCCGCTAATTATCGAGACTGTGTCAAATTCCGCGAAATACAAGAAAAAATGTTTTCACAACAACGAAAAATAGAACGCCCAATTGTTTAAGCTCGACCTGCTCTAAACGTAACACCCCAGTTCTCGTATGCTCAAGTAGCAGCTGGTAGGAGAAACACGCCACAACCTACCACATGGGTACCGCCGCAACATACTGTGCCGCCAGAAACAGTAACACTAGCAGATGTGCTCACAATCTTACTCGCTATTTACGCGCAGATAACACAAATGCAAAAACAAATAAAGGAGCAGGAGACTAGACTCGACTGGGTCTATTTGCAGCTGTCTAGCCAGCCGTCAATATAAACCCCGGAACAGAAAGCACAATTAAGACTAATGTAAATTCACTTATCAGAATCGAGAGCAGAGCAGCTCTCTTTAAAGTGTTGCAAGACGAAAGTACTGACGTGCTTCTGGCTAGTGAAACTAAGCGGAATCAGAGGGCATAAACTATGTCACAAGAACCACGACATTATACGAAGAGACCGACCCAACTCCTCACAAGGAAGAGGAGTAGAAATCTTTGTTAAAAAAGGACTTCAACATAAGATAATATATAGTGGTGAGATGGTCAGATTTCGGTGCTTGAAGCGTGCATCATCCGCATACCCCTTTGGCAAGGAAGAAGGATGTATGTGATATCAGCCTACGCACCAGACCCACATCAACAAAATCTATTTATAGTGGAGCTAGAGACTCTTTTCCGATGCTTACAACTTCAATCGGTAGGGAACTATTACATCGTATGTGGCGATTTGAATGCTAAACACCCAAATTGGGGAAATAGTATGTCCAACACGAGAGGAAATCAACTAGCTGCTTGGCTAGATCAACATAACCTTGAATATAAGGCTGACCTGCTAGCTACAGAATATCCTTCCTTCCCCCGAGGGGGAATCGTTCGTAGATATTATGCTTATTGACACACGACTTAAACATACATATACTAACTGGCAAAATATAAACTGCTTACGCACAATTCAGTATGACAGCGACCATTGTGCATTAATAATCGTGATAAAAACACCAAGCGAAGTTGTGGAACTCGGTGAATGTATGACACCACAAACCTATAACTATGGGGGTATGCGATGGACGTGTTTCACGAGAACCTTAACAAGAAAAATTCGCTTAAAAGATATTAACCCTCCTACCAACAGAAACATAACCAACGATGACAACGACAAATACATACAAGAAATGGACGAAGCCATAAAACAAACTTTGGACAAAACAATACCAAAAACCACACCTACGGACAACACGTACAACATCTTATTGTTTTTACCTTATATCTAACTTAAATACTAGTACTACTACTACTATTGGCCTGAGGCTTGTTAAATTTTCCATAATGATTTTTTTCTTTCCGGGCAAGGTTATTAGTCTTGCGCCCGAGGCTCCCCGACGGGCAATCGAACCCCGGTCCCCCGCGTGACAGGCGGGTATACTAACCACTATACTCTGGCGCAAGACTAATGACCTTGCCGGGAAAAAACAAATCATTATGGAAAATTTAACAAGCCTCAAGACTTGCTAAATAAGGCCAAGACCGGTTCCCGGTTGTAGTGCCGATGATGATGATGATCATGATGATCTTCACTCACACATACACATACATTGCCAAGTCTTTCTTCCTTGTTTTCACCACGAGAGAAACACTTTCTCTCTCGGGAAAACTCACCCCGAAACGATTGAATATCGTTGAGTCAAATTCCATCCGCTGAACACAAGGGTCACGCGATCTCCCGCTCCTCGTCGCGCGCCGAGGACGCGAAAATACTCGAAGTCGTGTTGGGAATTAGTGTTTTCACCTTGTTTAAAATCCATAAGAATCAATTTAATTTTAAATATAAGTCCTAAGGCAATATGAGAACCTTTTTTCGCTTGTTTTGTTACCAACCGTTTTAAATAAATAAACACATCAAAAGAATCTTTATATTTTAAATCAGTGCGTTTTACTTCCTTTGCTTGGTGATCGTGTTTGTGCGTTTCGTTCGGGGGTACTGTGGAACATTTAGTGGAAGTTGTGGGGACGGAGTAGAACTCTGCGCCCATGTCGGTCCCATGACTTCGCCCCCCACAAGCTCCTTACCATTTTCACGAAGCCCATAGCTTAATATGTCGGTATTTCATCGGGTGGCTGGACTTTGGGATTAGTAATTTTACCGAACTGCACAATAGCAAAAGTCGTCAGTTGAACCTGGATTTGTACAATCAAACGCAAGACACAACCTCCTTACCAACTCAGCCATTGAGGCGGCAACCTCTATTTAATTAATTGGAATCAAGAGTTTAGTGTAAGAGTTTTAACGATCGAGTTAAGATCATTAAAAGTTAAATAGATTGAGATGTTTGAAAAAAAAAGCACTAAACCAAGTGACTCCGGTTTCATCGAGTTTAGCAAGCCATAGCCGGCAGAAATCGAAGCTCTTTAGTTTTAAGGGTATTATAAACACGTTCCTCGATAGTATAGTGGTTAGTATACCCACCTGTCACACTGGAAACCGGGATTCGATTCCCCGTCGGGGAGCCTCTGGCGCAAGACTCATGACCTTGCCCGGAAAAAACAAATCATTATGGAAAATTTAACAAGCCTCAGGACTTTCTAAATAAGGCCAAGACCGGTTCCCGGTTGTAGTGCCGATGATGATGATGATAAACACTAAAAATGTATATCAGAAACAGGTTGTGTTTTTTATGAGGACACCGAAAGAAGCCAATAAATAAATGTAGTATATAAGTGTAATTTCCTACAGTACCTAATAAAGATTATTCGCAATCTCATAGTAAATTACAATTAGAATTTCGAATCCGAAGGGTGTTCAATAAAGACTGCCACCGTATTGGTTATATATTCGGCAAAAGCTGTTGTTTTGCTGTTGTGGGGGTTGTTCCTCAGGAAGCGCGTTTTCTTGTCCTGAAAAGGACGTTTGATCTCATTATTGGTTGCTCCTGGAACAACACACTTCAGCAAGGGGTCGTTGCCGTGCTTCCTCTGACCCAGAGGGAAGAGCAACGTCCTGATTGTTCGTAGGATGTAACCTAGGGGATAGCGTCCATATACTCTGCAAACCTTAGTACCGGTTCCTGAACCAATTATTGGAGTCGTCCTGGTACACAATTTTCCAACGTTGGTGACAACACACAATTTTCAAAATATAAAAGAAGTTTCAATTTTTGTTTAAGTTTTATTGTTGATTTAATATTTGAGTATTACTGCAGATGTAAAACTTGCATTGGAAAAATTACTGCTCGGTGGTAGGAGGATTTAGATACTGCGGCCTCGAGATCGTTTTGCTATCCTTTTATAAAGGAAAACGCTTCGAAAATTGTATCCCAAAGATACACATTTTCGTACAACAATCTCGATTTGTTGGGTATTTCGAACGAGATGTTGTATTTACACTAGATAAGAATGAATTCTTACGAAACTATTACGCAGATGTGTGAATATATCTGCTTTTGGTTTTTGTTTGTTTTCCTGAATGGAAAATTTTCAGATAGAGATAATGATCTCTGAATTTTCGGATTTGGGTGATGCTGTGGGGCAAATTTGAAACGTAAACGAATATTAGATTCGTTTATTGTAACTTTTAATTTTAATTTGGATTTTGGGTTAATAATGCTGTGGGGGCAAATGTTAAGCGATAAACGAATGTTTGATTCGTTTATTGCGAATTTTGGGTCATGTTTGGGTTTTTGTGGGTTTTGATATGTTTTTTGGTTTTAGCTTAACATAGCTAGGATTTGGATGTAGGAATGGGGGAAAAAGGTAGTAGGGCTTTTGGGGCACTACACGGTGGCAGATTTCCCGAAACCTGCTTCTAATTGACACGTTCTTTTGTTCATTTGAAATGATTTCTACCATTGAAAACACATTCCCTTACTCATCGTTACATTGTTAATGTTGACGTACTCAACTCACTTATGACTTATGTTGGTAGATGTTAACCCACACAAAACACGATATTTTATTACATGACAGTGCCCGCCTAAAGCAAACATCTCTACCTTTTTAAAGCGAAATTTTATTCGTGCTCTCGTTGCCCCACTTAATATTTTTACGGCAGATTTTGCCATTTTTCAAATGCATGTGGCGTTAGTGGTGCATATTCACCGACTAGAGCAGTATTGTCAATCTTATTTCAAATACCATATTGCAGTATTTTGTTTTTTTTTTTTTGTTAACTTTTAATACCTTACATTAATGCAAATACAAACATTCGTGTCAAATCAGACAATTTTGAATTATTCATAATAGGCTATCTACATATTTTTAATAAGATTATCTATACTCTCTTACCCGACAAAAAAATCAAACATTTTTTTTCTAAATATGAACAAATCATACCTTTATCACCGATGCAGACATTAAGCTTGTACGGTGCCATCTATCCCATGCCCATACGGTTCCTTTAAGTACACCATTTGCAGTGTTCGTACCTCTATTAATTGATATGCAAACCACGCCCTACAATCCAAATTTGATAACACCCAAAAATTAATAATCTCCGACAGAAGGGAAAATATATCTAACATCCGCCAGCACTATTATTCACACCACTATCAGGAGCCAGCAAACACTCAATTAACTCGCACCACCATCGCGTAGCTTTTTCAGTCCCCATTCTGGGAAACTATTACCTATTAACACCACTTACCGAAAGCGGTATTTCCAAATTCTCGAGTTAAAACTCGCCATGTCCTCACCTCCGCGGTTCCCTTCATTATCTTCTGCGTTGTCTACTCCGTTCCTGCGTGTGACCGTGTGCGACCAATAAACGTCAGCTGGGGAACATTTTATTAGCGTCATTTCCTCAAACCGCCTCATCACTTGTTAAGCAATTTCTCACACCCCAAACTTTGGTGTTGGATTACAACCGACGGGATGTCACTTTACGACTTTTCACCTTAAATAATTATCAGTCTTGCACAGGGATTATGGCGGATATTCTAACGACCCGGTCACGGATACAGACACCCACACTTCAACTAACGATAGGTAGATTTTTGATTGGAGTATGACTCGGTGTTCCTGTTTCCATGATTCCCAAACCGCCGAGTAGGAGCACGTGTACATAGTTCAGCAACTGTAGGTTCGCATCTCAATTGAGATCGCACAGGTCTTATCTAGAATCAGTTACCTAGATTAAGTAATTATCCGCACATCGAGTAGGCGGGAATTGAGCTACACATAATTGCTCAATTTAGAAGGGAACTGACGAGGGCTTTTTGAAGCCCAAAGTATCCGTTCACTGTCAGTATGAAGATCCATATCAGTTAGTCAATCGAGTACACAATTGGCAACAGTTTATGAACGACGTAAGTAAACTTCGTAAGACAATTGAGGAATTTATTTCTCCAATCTCCGAGGTCGGTCGGTCGACTTATGGACTTCAATTAACTTCCTCCCCATTGAGCACAAGTCGGCGGTCGAACGTGGTGTCAAGCACCCTTTTCATGTTCGTATGCCAGCTATGGATACTAAACAAGTTGTAATTCGATACATAATTGACAGATCGGTCGTAAATCTGTTGGCAAAACGAACGAGACCTAGCCCAGGGGGAATCGCCGTCAAATGGAGTCTACGGCATAAAACAGGGTATAAACATAGATGCTGGTATTAGGGGACCGGGTGGCCCGGCCTGAATTCGTGAAGATAGTGTACACTTGTGTTATGAACAGTGATACCATAAATCGCCGTGAACAATGTCGGTTGGTGTGATTGTTAGACATTTCTTCTTTCCAAATATATTTCTCAGGGTAACTGGAGTATAGGGGAGTAACTGGACTGTGGGGGAGGTTTGTTCGGGTCGTCAGTCGTTACCTGGACTGATTTCAGCTGTTAAGAAAGAAACGAAGATATAAAACAAGTTTACTATCTCAATCAGCAGTATATTCACCTACTATGTGATTAGCTTTCGCATTATATGTGGTGAAATGTTTTCCCCAAAGTGTGGAAAGTGAAGTGTTTTCAACCAGTGTCGGGTGGATGCGAATATATGAAAGTGTTGACATTGAGCATTGTTCTTCAGCACCGTTTTATTAGTCGTTAAAAAAAAGACAACAGTTGACAAATGTAATTGTTACTTATTATTTAAGTGGGGGTTTTAACATATGTAGTATGTCCTAAGTTGAGCCAAGTGGATTTTTAGTTTAGCCAGGTCAATATTATGCTATTACCAAATTCAGGAGGTTATGAGTCTAGATATGCCGTAATGCTTTCAAATGCGCCAGAATATTGAATGAATGAGCCGCGAGTCTATTCGAATTGACTGTAGTATCAAGTATGGAGAGTTGTTTGACTTCGATGATAAAAGTACTATCCATAGGCCATAGATCTACGCGTTGAAAGCAATGTATTTTGGAGACATTGAATTCCATTGAGTTAGACAGTGTCAATTGATAAATTTTGTTGAGACCGCAATTCAACGAGCTTACTATACACTAGTGCTTGATGGTGAAGTCGAGCATGTTCCAACTAATTTGAGAAACACAAAGTGATGAATAAACGGGGTATCGGGAGATGAATTAAAATATAAGGTAAGCGGTAGAATGGGGTTCTGAGGAACGGAAGCAGAAATCAAGTGGAGATCGTTTTTGTTTATTCCACATATGCTACAGACCGGAGGCTTGAAAGACAACAGCATGAATCTTAAAAAAGGCAATTGGGGATCCGTAAATCGATAATGAACAATATCAGTGTTTACCCCACTTTGAATGTCAGGTGGTGCCAATACATAACCATATGGCACACCGACAACCATATGGATATTCGAAGATACGACGTCTATAACGACCTCAATTGGTCGATTATATAGAAATCTCTCTATAAAATCACAATGTTGATAAGAAAATCAATTAGAAGAACATTTACTTACTAAGGCAACGTACCGGAAGCTCGTTCATATAGCATAGTTTGATTAATTTTGTTAGTATAGTTTTAATTGTTTTGTTTTTTTAATATCTGCTTGTTAAAAAAAAATTTAAAAAAATTTGAACCTACATATATGTTTGCGTTAGCAAAATTGTAAAAAAGGAAAACCTCTTATATCTGATTACACTGTAAACAAAATTATAAAAATCATTGTACGCAGAAAGACATGTCATAAAACATCTGGCGTGAGATATGCGTTAAGATGTTTATGATTGCAAGAATTGTGTGTCGGTGGGCGAATCGCTATACCTTTGTTTGCACACGTGCGCTTCTTGGTTTTGGGATCTTGCAAGGAATTTAGGGTGCTAATTGCTATTAGCTTCATGAGGAGATATGCATTATTCTTTTTGTTTTTAGAAAAATTCGTTTAATTGGATGAATTAAGTAAATGGGGGAATTGCATTGAATTGAATTGAATGGAAGAATTGAATGGAAGAATCGAATTCAGTATTAGGAAATGTTGAAGGTTTAGTTCGATAGGTTTTGACCATTGAATTCAATGTTGGGTATATGGAATGTTACCTTTTGTTTCAGGCGCAAATAAGGACTTTTGAGGAACGTTTAATGGATATAGGTGAGTATGTTCCTTGGTGGAACGACGATATCTCAACCTTTAGTGGATTGTATGGTTCTTAGAACCGCCACAGTCTCGCAGGAGAATCGCCGGCGAATAGGGTCACAATTAGAGATTTCAAGCCAAAGAGAATGGCATCGAAGGTGGGATTCTTCCACCAAAGGAAGATCGACCCACACCATGATACCTTAGGTAGAAACCTGACTCAGCTGATATCAGGACATGGGTGCTTTCGGCAATACTTGCATAGGTATAAACATGTCAATTACCCATACTGCTTGTACTGCGAAGCCAAAATAGAAAATGCGGGAAACGTACTCACAGAGTGCGTGAGATTGATTGAGTAATTGAATACATGCTAACGTCCAAACAAACATATGCAAATGATATTCCATGTGATATGATGTAACAGGTAAACTCTGTCCCGCCCCGCAATGGAAGTTCTAAAAGAAAGTTCCACGGGGCTCAACGGGAATATGTACCTAGAGGGAGGTAGTTTTGTCGGTAAAAATCCGGCATGCCTCTGGATCGGTCCAGAGGTATCTTCTGGTCATTTTGAGCCAATCCGAATCACCCACATCCGTGAGGATGTTGGGTTCGGTCTCAAAATATCTGCAAAAGAAAAACGGGGGAGGTAACTAAGGATAGTGTCTACAGGTTTACTTCAAATGTTCTCTAACTACTTGGATGGAAGGACGGTGGGATAGAAATCATACAAGAGCGGCAGGTCTTGAGCGCGCTAGTAAACGCAGATTACGTCCTTGGCGTCTGATAATCTGCCTTTTGGTCGATGTGTGTGTGTGTATTTATTCCGCCTTGTACTGTGCGTTCATTTCTGGGGTGTAAGTGACCCTATGGCGTTTGGGATGATAGTGAAGAACGTGTGACTCGAACTGACGCTGTGGGTTATTTCCTCTAGTGCGTCAACGCGGACGCTGGTTCAGCAGGAACACCACCAATATCGCTGTAAATTGTTCCTATCAGAAGGAATAGAGCACCCAGCGAACACAACAACTCTTCAAAGAAAAACACACTGGAGTAATTTATTCTCTTATTTTTATTTTAGTTTATTCTCTTTGTTGCGGATTCGCATTCGAAACAACCGGCGAATTCGCAATATTTAAATTTGTGGCATCACCTTTAACAATATATGGCATCACCATTAACAATGTCAGCAACCAGCTGACATTTATGAATTCTGTTGGTTGTCACTTGGCAACCATTTTTATGTTTTTTTTCTTCTTCTTGTTAATTTCATTACGTACGGATGTCAATCAACTATCGCTGCGACGATTTATAATCCAATTAAATATAGTCCATCCGCTGAATAAATCTTAAAAGTAAAACCATTACTTCACCGCGTTTCACTGTTGGGGTTTTTGGATCGTTTCTTAGTCGAATTGATCAGGTATTCCGGTCACTTTTTCATTTAATATCAAGTTGGTTTCAGGAATCAAATCGCTGCCGCCATTACCAAATTGCTGTGTTGCCGTACACAATCAAGATAATTCACATACCAGGAGACACCATCGTGTTCCCACCGTTGGTGATCAGCGCTTGCCTGACATACCCATCTCTTTGGCCAGGAGACACCATCGTGTTCTTGACATCGTTGTACTCAACGCTTGTTGGATACACTCTTGAACATAGCTTTTATTTTAAATACAATAACTGGAACTGTCTTTCAAATTATGGGCGTTTTGTTTGTTCAGTAGTCTTGATTTTAACTTTCACTGCGCACTTGTTATTTACTGTGTGATACACGAACTCTATGAATCAACATCACACTTGTATTTGGCAACCATTATTTAAGTAAATTTATTCCTATACAATATTAAATTCATTCCCATAGAACTAATGTTTCTCGACAAAAACTCGACACGAAAACAAGCGTGTGTACGCTTAAGAAATTTAAATCCGACAACGGGAGGCACGACAGCAGAGACTCGGCGTCTCTCCTCGAAGGATAATGAAATTTGGCTCCTCGATGCAATCCACATCAGTCAGATTCAACGGTGGTGGATCACATTGATGTGGGAGGAGCGAACAGGCTCAACTTGGCGACGGCCAATGAGCGATCGAAAAGGAGTTAAATGGGAGGATTTCCCATATGTCCGTATAGGACAAGTACGATGCCCCTTAGCCTGCATATCGACAACGAACGATACCGCACCTGTTCAAACAAACGGACGAGCAACAAGGGGCTGCAGGCATTGTGTTCATGTAATGCCGTTGTAGGCGATACAAGGGTCAGGCTGGATGGTTATCTTATTTGGGTTAATATGCTGGTACATGGATATGGTGGTGAGGAATTTGCCACCCATGGGAACCATGGACCAGCGTTGGTAAGCAAAACAAACACAGTGCGGTACTGTGTGTTCACTTTGATTTCCAGAAGGGTCATCACAGAGCATGAACCTGGGTATGATTGCCTAAACAACGATGCTATTCATGACCATTCATGAGGTTGATAGCCGATAATGGGAAATTGGTTGCAGCTATTGCGAACCTAAAGATATGGGGGCAATATTTAATTACGGAATGGTAGGGAAACTATCGGCTGCAGTTGTGTCAACAAGTACGTTGGTCAATGTGCCTTCTGGACCAACGGATTGTTGTTTAGGCGATCGACTGATGGTCCAGCCGAAAAGGCGAGGATGGGCATGTCATGCACATATGTGAGAAAGTGCTTCTCAGCAATGCATATTGACATGTTCGGGAAGTAATGTCGGTTACATGAAGAGGTAACCGAATTAGATTTCGGAAATATGGTACGTTGGATACAAGCATGCCCCGGGGTGAAAGTTTGATGCCATGGCAAGCTGGTAATCGTGCCGTGGGCTTATGTTTACAGGTGGAGGGTGATGCAGAGTAGCTTACGATGCTCATTTGCAGGTAAGTATAATGACTTGCCTGGTAAGTGGGAGACGATTAGTTGAAAGGGAGTGGGTGGTTTTTTGGGAATGCCTTACAGAACCCCCACAACGCAATGACAGTTAGAATCACGAAAAATTGAACCAACGCGTAACACATCAGTCTACTGGCCGTGTGTACGAATTCGATTTCTAAACTCAAGTACACTTAACTGATGTGGAATTGTTATGTTATGGCTATGGTATACTGCTCTGATGCATTTTGTTATTCGCTTTTCGTTCGGTGATCTTCACTATTTGCTTGTGGATGGTGTAAGTGTCTGTTAGAAACGCCACAACCCCAAGATATTTCATACTATTCTGTTTAATCGTAGTACCTCCCATTCGTATTCGAATATTCTGTGAATATCGAGAAGTGAGTTGGGAGTGTTTACTACTCAGAATTATGGCTTCTCCTATGGATAGGTTAAGTAGAATTTTCCATCGACTGTAACAGTGATACAGTTCGTCCAGATGGCGGTTGAGTCTAATAGTTGCAAGTTTATGGCTTTTGGATGACGTGTACACCAGGACGTCATTCGCATAGCATATCTGGTTTACTCTTCCGTTCAGAAAGCGAGGAATAACTGAGGTGTGGATAATAAATAGAATGGGTCCGTGTGGTACTCCTGCGGCGGCGTTGGAAGTTCGAGATATCTTTCCATTCGCCGAACTTGAAAGGTTCTGTTTCGAACGAAGTGATACATGACACTACACAGCGCTTTACTGAGGCCAGTGTTCAATAATTTAAAGGCAAGACCTTCGATCCATGTCGTGTTAAAAGCCTTTTTCGAAGTCCAGACTTACCGCAGGAGTGGGTTCGTTATTAAAGAGGCGCACGCAAACGTGGTTTTGAAATACGTTGAAAACCATAATGGTGCTGTGTGCTCTTCTAAATCCAAATTCCAAGTCAGGTATTAGGTTCTTGGCATGGTAAAATTGTTTAGCTTCCCTTATATGAATATTTCATATATTTTATTGATGCAAGTGAGGAGTGAAATGGGGCGATAACTTGAGAGTGATACGATGGTTTCCCAACTTTGGCTATTGGGCAAACAACAGCACGCTTCCAGACGTGGGGAAAGTATCCCATACTGTAGGCATGGTAAAACAGCATGGAAACCTTTGCAAAGAATAAGCCAGAAAGCATTTTCAAGGAGTGGTACGACATGTTGTCGCTTCGCCTCTCAGAGTGAATGTAGCTGTTGTATTTGTTACGTTCCGATATTTCTTTAACCTATGCGTGACTTGGATAGAGTTATCTTTAACAGCACTGTGAATGGATTCGTCAAAGATCAGTATTTTTCGATCTATCATCAAGTTTAAGGGGTTCTGGTATAGTAAAAGTAGGGCCAGAAAGAGAGAATAGGTCTACCTTAAATTATTTATTTACTTCTCAATAATTTCTTTAGTAACATGTTATAACGGTTTTGTAATAAATGGTTCCACCGATTTTTGTATCTGAATTGTATATTCAAAATTTTTGAAAAATTGTTGTCTCTGTATCAAAGACCACCGAATGTGAATTGTGTCAATCGACTGAAGAAAGTCTCCCGCTGGAGTGTTATTTTTACGTGACGCGAAAGATTCTAGTTGTTTTCAACAAAGCACAATAATTAAATAGTTTGTAATCATTCATTTCGTTTGTAGAACCGGAGGAAACACTAGGTAGTATTTCGGGTCAATAAACCTCGAATAACAGCATGGGGTTTACTGTAGTAATTTTTTTTTTTTTTTTACCATTTCGCGCCCAAAAGGGAATATGATTAAATGTCAAAGCCGGATGCAAACGGAATAAAAGCGATAGATAGGGATGATAGTCCTTCGCTAACAGTTGATATATTACATGATGTTTCTGGTATTTATATTATTCAATGTAATTGGAAATGGGTCTCCCCATAGGTCATCTACAAGATATTGTTTTTCCACGTGATTAAATTAATTGCAATTGGTGTTCTAGAGCTGGTTGCACTTTAAACACTTTAACATTGAGTATTAACATTCTGTAAGAACCACATGTTATTCAGTCAAGTCAATTTATCTAACTTAAAAACTTGACATAACAACTGACGAAAATGAGGTCACAACCCTCGGCTCTATAAACCTTGTGTATAATTTACTCTGTCGTATATCATCATTCTCATCGTGTGGCCACACTCTATCCATCAAAATATGACTGCTGATTCCGCGCTTTCCCATAAAATAGATGAAAATGATGTAAAATTGTAAAAAGCACTCGACACTTAAACGAAACTGTTGTTGAGAACATCCCTCTGTTCAAGAAGTTAATAGCAGACGGGGGTGCCTCTGAGGGAACTCAGGAGGATGAGAAACAAGGAAACAGACAAATCGCTCCTCATTAATTTATCCACTCATCATCAATTGCGGGTGCCACTCTAGGATCGTTACCGAACAAAACACGAAGCCAATTAATTTCCTGGATTTTCCGGGTGCGGCGCCGGTTGTTCCATTGGCTCCTTGTTACCATTTAATTGACACAAAATGATTTCATGTTTCTAGTGTGAAGTGGCACAATGACAGCGCACTAGTCTAGGAATAGAGAAGTCAATTAAGTGAATCCCGGAGTCAATAAGGGAAATGCCGATGCAATAAGTGCTTGGCGATGATATCTGCACTTAAACATGCCGTTCTACAACTCGCGATCATTACCTCAATCTGCAGATGCAGTTCATTTCGTGTATGATGACATGGATGGCATAGTAGCATCCTCTTTGTGGGAAGATGACGACGACCATGGTATATAAATAGTCTGTCCGTTGTTGTTGCTCCAGAACCTCCCGATCCCGATATCTAGTTTGATAAAGTGGAAAGAAATTGTTTGGTTTGGGGAATCTGGTGGAAATTAAGATAAATTGACGGCAATGATTTTTTTAATTTGTATCAAGTGGGAAAGAATGAGTAGTGGGGAGGGGGCGTCACAAGGATCCTTTGGGATTGGGTTTTCATTGTTACATTTCAAATGTACATCAATTTTAAACTTCCCTTAACATGTTTGAGTGAAAACTATTTAAAATATTATTGACCTTTATAAAATAATACACAAAAGGGATTTTTTATACTTCTTAAGGGTGACATACTGAGCAGGACAAAAAATAGGAAAAGGATTGACAAAGGAATAAACGAAGCATAGACTATAAATACGAGGGAACACAGAACTGGCAGAGCATACCACGTTCATATACATGTAATTCGAATGAAGAGCAATTCCCTATATATACTAATAATACCTCTACAATTTCCTATATATCTAAAATTGAGTTTTATTCTGAATCGGTAACTGTACACTTTCTGATTGATGGCCTTGGCAAGTAAAAAAGGATTTTAGGAGGGGAACCCCAACCAATAACTTCAGATGAAGAATATTTGCGGTTTTGTAGACCAGAGACTTGCACGATACATTCCCCTAACGTTCTAATGATTAAAGATAAAAAACACTTTAAACCTCCATTTCTATTGCCCAGTGTCATTGCTTGACTTTTGATCTCATCGAACACGTGTAATGACGTTCCTAACCAAATCTGACAACAAAATTTAAATTTAAGGTGAACATACCTCCCCCGCTTGGTAGAAACCTTGTGGTGGTGCGGGACTTAAAGTACAATGAATCACTCAGGCTATGCTGACGGAAGCATATGCTTCCAGTAGGGTCACCCATGTCAGACAGGCTAGCGAGGAGTAACACACAAAGATCTACCACCCCTAATCCAGGGTATTACGCGTCACCGTGGCCATTGGATGGTTTGCAGCCAGGGGTATACCGGCTGTATTATAACGGCGCCTCTCTGACACCGGGTCGAATCAGAGCAGTAAGCAGACCTTACCACATCAAAACGGGGCTCTGATGTGGCGGACTATTTGAAACCCCAAGTCTCGTGGGATCAAAAATGAATAACCAATATACAAAAAACAATCCCACGAAAAACCCGGTAGGCGTAGGTGTGATGAGCCGACACTACCATAAGGGAACAAATCATCAAGAAAACACCGACTCGGCAAAAAGAAGACGTAGGGAAAAACTGAAAAAGCGGGATATACGCGTCGGCACGTGGAATGTTCGAACGTTATATAAACCAGGCGCGATACAGACGGTCGTAGAAAACGCGAAACAATATAAAATGGATATCGTCGCGCTTCAGGAAGTTCGACTCCCACATCAAGTAATCGAAACCAACGGGTTTACACTGGTGTGTGGAGGTACCGATACACGTAACCTCGGAACTGGCTTCATCATAAGCAAGAAGATTACGCCCCATGTAAAAGATGTGCAATTTATTCATGACCGAATGTCGGTGCTAAAAATACAGGGCCCATGGTACAATTATGTATTTATAAACGTACACGCCCTAACAGAATCTACCGACGAAGAAACGAAGGACACATTCTACGAGACCCTAGAGGAAGTATTTGATGGGATCTCATCATTCGATGTTAAAATCCTCCTCGGCGACCTCAATGCGAAAATTGGAAAGGAAGATATCTTCCAACCAACAATAGGTAAAGAAAGCCTACATGACGTTTCAAATGATAATGGTATTCGAATTATCACGTTCGCAGTGTCAAAAGATCTGGTAGTGAAAAGCACGATGTTCAAGTACAAGCAAATCCATAAAGCCACATGGATATCACCCGACGGCGTAACGCGTAACCAAATAGACCACTTCCTCATAGACAAAAGACACCACTCGAATATCCTTGACGTAAGATCATATAGAGGAGCAGATTGCGACTCCGATCACCTTCTAGTGGTGGCCAAAATTAGAAGTCGGCTTGCAGCAAACCCACATGGATAGTCACGGGAGACAAGCAAAAAGTTCGAGATTGATAAACTAAAAGACCTACGCAAAAGGGCGGAATATCAAAACGAACTAACGACTAGATTTAGCATCCTAGAGAATGACAGTAGTGAGGAAGAGGAAGCCAATAGTGTGGACACTAAATGGGCGATCAGAGACACAATCAAACAAACAGCCCAAGAGGTATTGGGATTTAAGAAAACAACTAAGTCCAAACCTTAGTTTGACGATGAGTGCAGTGCAAAGATCGAAGAACGTAAACGCCTCAGAATGATCCACTTGGAAGCATATGATGAAGTCAGCGCAGTAAGATACGCAACAATTCGGAAAGAAACGCGAATGGGAGAAGACTCGGATCGAAAAAATCATAGAAAATGCCAGAGCAAAGAACAGCAGAGGTATGTATGCCGGCATAAATTCAATTAGAAATGGCTACCGAGGGAGAGCCAAAATAATCCGAGACACAAACGGCTGTCTGGTCACAGAAACAAAAAATGCCGTGACAAGTTGGAACCAGTACTTTGAAAACCTGCTCAATGTGCGCTCCCATCAACCACAAATAAACGCACCAGACGTACATACAGCCGAGCCCCAGATCCCAGAGCCCTCTTTCGACGAAGTTGTAGACGCGATAAATCGACTGAAAAACAACAATGCCCCCGGAATCGATTGCATACCGACAGAGCTTGTGAAGCATGGAGGGGGGGCAACCGCTCGAAAGATCCACTAACTGGTTAAAACAATATGGGACAAGGAAGACATTCCGGAAGAATGGAAAACCTCAATGGTCATCCCCATTTTCAAAAAAGGCGACAGATCTGACTGCGAAAATTACAGAGGAATATCATTGCTCCCAATCACATACAAAATATTAACAAATGTCATACTGGCAAGAATCACACCGTACGCAGAAGAGATACTGGGAGACTACCAATGCGGATTCCGTCGGAACCGGTCAACAAACGACCAGATGTTCACAATAAGGCAACTGCTGGAAAAGAAGTGGGAATACGGAGAGACGGTTCACCAACTGTTCATTGACTTCAAGAAAGCCTACGACTCAGTCGCAAGGCAAAAACTCTACCATATTGTGGTTGAGCTGGGGATCCCGAAAAAATATGCCGCCCTCATTCAAATCTGCATGAACGAAAACAAAGGCCGAGTTAGAATAGAAAACCACCTCTCAAAACCATTTGAAATCCGGGACGGACTAAAACAAGGGGATGGCCTCTCACCATGCCTATTTAACCTTGTCCTCGAGTATGTTATCAGAAAGGTACAAGACGACAACACGGCCGGATCATCCCTGAACGGTGTCACACAAGTTCTCGCGTATGCGGGTGACATCGCCGTTTTGGGCAATAATCTCGAAACTATAAGTAAAAACTGTGAAATCATCATGCAAGCAGCAGAAGAGGTGGACCTAGAAATAAACGAAGACAAAACGAAATACATGATTACGACGAGAGCATGTGGACCTCAGAGAACACATATAAACGTCAGGGGCAAGATATTTGAAAAAGTCAAAGAATTTAAATATCTGGGAACGATACTGAAAAACAGGAAGAGGACAAATTCCGCGTATTCGAGAATAAAGTTTTAAGGGGTATGTTTGACGGTAAATATGACGAGGAGTCAGGACAATGGAGGAAACTCCACAACCACGAATTGAAAGAGATATACCGCAAACCTACAATAGTGAGAGCGATCAAGTCGCGAAGATTAAGATGGGCCGGACACGTAGCGCGAATGGGCGACGATAGGACTGTGCATAGAATTCTTGACGGTAAACTAACGAGGAAGAGACCGACAGGACGGCCGCGACGGAGATGGGAGGAAAATGTTAGATTGGACCTCAAGGAGATCGGATCGGATGATCGACCGTGGAAGGAGACCGCACAGGACAGGGAACAATGGCGGAGCCGAGTCGGTGAGGTCATGAACTTCCGGGTTCCTACAGGCCAGTAAATAATAATAAAAAAAAAGGTGAACATACTCCTTGTATAGTAAATACTAGTTCGTTCTGAAAAGGTAGAGTATTTCTCTTCTTAGCATCCCACTACATTTTTCGTTGCTCATTTGTCTTAAGAGTCAAATTAATTCTAGGACTTAGTTTAAAGTGTTGATGGAATTAATAGTCCACGTCCGTTAAAGTAAACGTAACCATATCAGATGCATAAATACCAAACATACTTCAAGAAAAACACTCACGTAACGGGTTTCCGACATCTTTGTACAGCGATTGACAATCCCAATTTAGATGCTTCTCGTGACAATTCCACAATCGTGTTGCTCGGCTCTAGAAAGATCCTTTGTATTTTATAATACAATTAATTTTTAACGTGAAGCAGAGGGCACATTCTGTTTGATCACTACCCCAGGAAAATATTTGAAGAGACAGAATACATTCATCAAGGACAGTTGAGCAATGTTTTCGAAAACGTTTATTAAAAAAAAAAAAAAAAAAAAAAAAAAACCCCGGCCTCCTTTGTTCCAACTAAAATTTTTAGAGATACGCACCTGGTACGGGAATCATCTTTATTGCTGGTGCTATTTTATATGCGCCTCATTAAATAGCGAAATCGAATTCCAGTTTAAGACAAATATACCGGTTTGTCTTTAAAGTTAAGGACAGACTGAATAGGTAGAAGTACTTCTTGTATCTCTTAAGAAACCCTCTACATATAATGTTACTTTTCGCAACTTCAAAGTGGCAAATTAATTCCTGTATAAGGACTGCATAGTTCGTCAGACCATGCAAATTCCGAGTCTTTGGAGATGTTTGTAAGTCCTACTGCAGGACACAATCCATGGGATAATACGAACACGTTATAAATTTATTAATTTCATTTCTTCAAGGAAACTTTTCTTCGAATCGGAATCGACCTTTTTTAAAATAGCAGTGTATAGGCATAGGGGTAATGCTAGACTTTTAATTATTTTTTATTTTAATTTGTTTTCTTCATCATCATCATCATCGGCACTACAACCGGGATCCGGTCTTGGCCTATTTTGGCAAATCTCTCCACCGGTATCCGGCCCTTATCCGAGACTTGTTAAATTGTCCATAATAATTTGTTTTTCTGGGGAATGTTATTAGCCTTGCGGCAACCTTTCTCAGGATGTCGCTGCATGCATTGGTTCACTACTTGGCGGGTGCCAAAGTAGCTATCCAGGGGTGTCACGTGGAGACTGCATGTCAACTTGTATTGAACAGGGACAAGGATCGTCCTGGCCTTCGGCGGGTTGAAAACAGAGACTTTGCCCTCTTTGCCCTGTTTGCCCCCCCCCCCCCCCCCCTCCCTTTAAAGATACGGGTAGATTTAAATCTAATTTATTAAAGTAAATACTACATATGTTTACTTCCGTGTGTGAGTCAAGCTGGTGTAGTGAGTATGGGAGGTCAGACTAATGTAAAGGATGAGGGTGTATGGCTGCTGTAAGAAATAGTGGTGTCAGGTTGTAGGGTGCCTGCTTTATGTGGAGGATGAGGGTGTCCCAATGATAATATAGGGGTGGAGAGTCCGGATGATGATATACGGGTTTGGGTGTCTCGATAATGATATAGGAGTTGAGTTGTCCGCATGATGATATAGGGGTGGAGTGTTCGGCTGATGATATAGGGGTTGGGATGTTCGGCTGATTATTTAACGGATGCGGGTGAGGTAGGTAAAATTGGTAAATATGGCCAAAAGCTCAGCTTTAAAACGACCCAGTATTCCTGATCTACATGGTTCAAGTAAAAAGGTAACGAACTTCCGCTTTGATATCTTCAGGCAAATCTGTGCAATGTATTGCGTTTAATTTGTTGCTGTGGCCATACAGTGCGCGAATGGATTTTAGTTGAATGACCTTTTGCAAGTGGTGGCTCTTTGGGGCCACAGAGGATACTGAGATAAACGTGAGTATTTTCACCCTTTCCGCCAATTTCTAGAGCAATCGAAGCGCCGGATCCCAATTGCCTGGCCCATGCAATAATAATATGGGAAAACTGCAAAATAAAGACTCAAAAATGGTTCTGCCCTGAACACTGGCATGTGCTGCGTGTGCAAAGCATGAATGATAAATCCTGCCTTTTGGATCATTCTTATTATTTTACCAGTGTAACCGGCATTGATTGCATGTGGCCATATTACAGCAACAGTGGTGTTGTAGCAAAGCTGAGCATAATATACCACCCCTGGAATGGAAAAATCCCTTAATTTCCTCTATTGTCGCAGATTTCGTTACTGGCAAGTGCAAACCATATATAATCTCAGGATCATCGAATAGAGATCTCAACTGGCTCGAAATATTTAAAGCATCGTTAAGATCGATCCGGGGTTCTTTTCATCATCATAATCATCATCATCACCATCATCACCATCATTGGCACCACAACCGGGATCCGATGTTGGCCTTATTTAGCAAGTCTCGAGGCTTGTTAAATTTCTTTTACGGGCAAGGTTATTAGCCTTGCGCCGAACCGGCGTTCTTTTCGAGTAATTAATTTAACAAGGAGATTTTCACCAAATAAAGACAATCCTGCAACTGACCCAGCTAACAATTCCTTAAGACTTGCCGCATATTCAGGAGATCTAGTGTTTCCTGTCATAAATGCACGGCACCTTCTTGCAGCAGTCTAGCATCATTTGCCCTGAACTTTTTTATTATTTGTCCCAAGCGATACATTATACAGTGCTTAACCAGCACAAAGCAGTTAACAGCGATCGTTTCCCTAAAGTCGTTGGCTCACTTGTCCGCAAAAGGGATTATGTCGAAGAACCTTCCAAATATATTTAATCTCGCACCAATGTAAAAATCCTCCATAAAAACATCCGGCAGGTAAGTTTCCCTTATGAATCATCGTCCGATACAGGCATCGATTATTTCCAACATTTGTTTGGTGCGCTCGAAATAAATCGAGTACGTATTAGTTACGTTTATCTCTTCATTATAACATTTCTCAGTAAAGCAGTTGCAGATCCGGGGGGCAAGTTGTCCATTATTCGACATTTAGTTGATGCACTGAATCAGTGACATCGTACACATTTGTAAATTAATTGGCGTACAACGTTTTTAGCTTGTTGAACCCAGTATGACAGGGTTCCAATAGATACTTGAATTCCGCCATGCGCTGTCCTCCTGTGTATCATTTCAACCAATAATTTCGTGAAATAATCATTCCTTGGTAGTATGGTCGGGTGCTTCTCCGTTTCTGGAAAATTTGCGTTCTCCATTCGTACTCCAACTACTATTATATTATCCTTGTCGATGCACGTGGATAACGATAGAAGTTAGCTCTTTCTCGATAGAACGATTACACGTTTCAAGCATGAGAGTTCCTCAGGAAATGCTTTTTGTGCACTACGCTGATTACTGCCTTACCCGCATTTTCCAGTCCGATTTTGGTTAAAAATTCAGTTCATTTTTCTGACTTACAATTTAACATAAGGCGTCTGCAATAGGCAACGACTCGCATTAATCTGTTGTATGAAAAAAAAAAGTTTACCTTCAGAACAGGTGACATTAGTGCTAGCTTCGACTCAGGTATGACAACGCCTTCCATGTTTTCTGTTGACGGAGAAATTACAGGGTCTTTAAGGGGAGTGTTTCACCAAGAAGTTTTAAAAAATCGTATTTATTCTTTTATTTTTTGATAGCTTTTGATAGTATGTGGAATAAGGCACCAAAACCGTTTTTGTGAAAATAGTTTTATAAAAAAGTTACAGCATAAAAAGGTGATCCACGTTTTTACATGAAAATTGAATTTGCGCGCTAGCGTATACGTTACATCTATAGATTTGAATTTTTCACCTGTATGACCATACTAAGGTAAAAATAATTAATGTACGTATATTATGTAATTACGGCTCAGTAATTTTTGTAGGAAACGCCTCTACATACACGAATATCCATGGTTTTAGAAAGTAGCGTCTATTTGTCGTTGAACACGTGCTGTGTTACCAAAATTTTAAACACGTTTTTCTCGAAACCATGTTTATCACATTGGTCGTCACGATATCTCAAAAAACACCCGATGGAAATTTTTTTTTAAGTTAATTAAATTTATTGGATTCTGAACCAAAATGAAGACGATTTTTTCATAAAATTTTTTTTCTATTCAACGTTAAAGAGCAAAAAATAATTCGAAAGTCGGTACCTAAAGTTTGCATGTTCGCCATTTTGTTTATTTACGATTTTTTGTCTTGAAAATACGTTCGGGCTCCAGGAAATATATTATTTCAAAAAACAGTCTGTTGTATGATTACAGACGATTGCAAACAGGACTACGGTGGAGACTGATTGGGTACCTTTTTGCAAATTATCACACTGCGCCATCTATTTAAATGACAATTTTTTATACTTTTCAATAAAAAAATGTATACCTAAATACTTAATAAATATGTGTCCAAAATTTGACGTTGATATTTGCGTCTTTGAGAAATAAATTCAAGAAAAACACGTCATTTTTGGCTTTCTAGATCAGAACCTCCCCTTAAGCCGTTCTGGACCACTACATCAGGTTGCTAGATGCTGACTTAATTGCATCTGTTCTCCTTCTAGATGGGCTTTCAAATATTCCCTCTTTTCTGTTGTGCTTAAAGAAAGCTTGTCGGGAATTGTGGTAGAGAAAATATCATGGAAAAACTGCCATTCTTGGTAGATCCCTTCGTACGTGGATATTTTTAAAGGTGACAATTTAGCACCTAACTGGTTCGTATCCTTTGCTTTATCAGATTGTCCTAAAATGTAGGCCATTCTGTGGAGTCATAGGTTTATATCTGTTTTTACGTCGTTATACTCTTTTTATAATATGTAGGATGTTATCATGTTTTCCTCCAACGTGTTTGCAATGAACTCCTTATGCAGTTCGGTTATGTTTCGTAACTGTTCCAACAGTATTGTGGGTCTTTTAATGTTGGTGTGCCGACACGGGCACTGATTCACATAATCCCCTACACTCTGTTCGCAGAACACACGTTCATAAAAATAACCAGGAATCCAAAAATGTGTGCAAAATAAAACTCTTTGGTGATGATGTGCTTTTTATACGTTCTTTTATTCTTTTTTTAACGGAAAATTGCTTATATATCAAACTTACAGGTGGTGTTTATCTTAATTGTTTTGAATGGATAAAGTAACACAAAATTGTTTATGACACAGGGATTGGTTATCTTAATTTGTTTGAATGAATAAAGTAACACAAAATTGTTTATGACACAGAAATAGTTTAACTTAATTGGTTGAACGGATAAGGTAACACAAAATTGTTTATGAAACGGAAATTGTTTATCTTAATTTGTTTAAATGGTTTTGGTTAATACATTTGAAAAGGTTTCCGAAAAGAGACACAAATACAGCGTTCTGAATTCTTCTAATCATCGAGAATCGAAATTGACGAAATCGCATGCACGTATGTAAGAGCAATAATATATATACCCGCCCCGTGCTGGCACCCCAACAACAACACAGCTATCCTCCTGCGATATCTGAGTCCCATCCCGTTACCATTGGGCAAGACTTCAAGCTTAGTCGAATATCTCTTTTCATTTTCAAAAATCTCTTTCATATTTCAGTTTTAGCAATCTTAACTCAAACTTTGAAATTTGATTGTTATTAAATCTTTATATTCATCATCATCATCATCGACACTATAACCGGGATCCGGTCTTGGCCGTATTTAGCAAGTCCCGAAGCTTGTTAAATTTTCCATAATAATTTGTTTTTCCGGGCGAGGTTATTAGCCTTGGGTCAAAATCTTTATATTAACATACACAAATTAATTCGTATCTGCAGCCGTTACATAAATGATTAATAGAAAACAATGTTCATAGTGATTTTTTTAGCTAAAGAACTCTGAATATTTATCCCAGCTCTACTTTTAATCCTAGATCGCGGTACAAACATGTGCAGCTGTAGTACCTTTCGAATTAAGTAAAGAACCAAGATGTGTCTTGGCGAATGCCAGTCGTGCTAGAAATTGTAGCCTTTCCAATACCAATGACATGCCTAGATCTCCTGTGGTATCTAAATTAATTCTCAGAGTATTAACTACGTTTCCTTTTTGATGCCCAGCCAATATTTCAGCCATCGTTTTATACTCTCGTATCTTTCTCGCTATTAATCTTGTTCCATTGTATAATCCATCCATCCATTATACATAGGTTCCCGGACAACATTACAATACTTAGATCGAATTTTTAATTTAAGCTTTGCTGATGGTAACTTAGATGAGGTCAAACATGATAGATATTCTGATGGTTACTAATCTTTTCATCTTGGATTCCATCTCCACCAAGAGACTACTGAACCCGTGACCGTGCTGGCACCCCAAACAACACCACATACCGCTCCCACAGGCTTATCCTCCTGCGATAACTGAGTCCCATTCCGTTACCATTGGGCAAGACTTCAATTTGAAAATCTTGAATAGTTTGTAATATCATATTGTTCAAATTGCGTTACTTTCTGGACCAATCATACTTACGTATAAAACTACATATAAAATATATCCCTAATAAAACTTGCACTGCTTTTCAGTTATTTGAATTTTTTTTTTAATCCCGAAATATCGACAGCCTCACGACCATAGTCGACCCTAAAGAAGGCCGTATTGAAGATTTGAAATAGATTCTTAAATTTCGTGCATTTTTTGAATGTTTTTCGCTGTTTCAGTAAAAATGATTAAGAAATAAAAAAGTTTAGTTGAGCAAATCTGTCCTACACTTGGGGCGCGATTGAACTGGCAACTTTTAAATGCGCTGCAAATTATTTTATTCAAGTTTTTATATATATAATGAAATAAGAAATAAAATAAAATCAGCAAACGGAGGAAAAGCTGGTAAGTGCATAAAAAGGTCACGAAGAAAAACTAGATACTAGATTGTAGTAGAAGTGAAATTTGGTTGACAACAACGTTATGAGGCTTATATGGTATGTCTTATAATGCACCATAAGAATCTATAATCGTTTCAGATACAATAAATCTATACAAGAATATGTTTTACAATTCATTATTTTGTAATCCTTCTCTAACTAACCAATATCCTATATACTATAAAAGGCACATCCTCGTAGGATGAGTCTAAGATATGTTAATGGCAAAAATGAATGCATTCGTATTAGAAGAAAAAATTGCAAAATTCAGTTGTGGGAGGAATGCATACGAATTTGTATATATGAATTAGAGAAAATTTCTGAAACATGAACACATGTAACATGTTCTCTAAACGGATATTTAATTAGTAAAATCGAAATGATTATTGCAGCTCTTAATGAGCTATCACTATTGTGATTGAAACAGCTCTCAAATGTTGTCTGCAGTTGTTTTTAAATACACAGATCCGCTTTTATTACGAGACTCATTAAATCTGTCGAACCGTCATTTAGGATGTATTGTTTATTTTAAACCTCGCCGGTGCTTTCATCGTTTAAAGGACAATAGTTACAATAAGTCACGTGTTTACTCCAGATTTCACGTGAGAACATTGGCAAAATCCTTCAGACAATGCACTGACCTTCAATCGGTTAATCCTTTGTTTATTCCTCTTAGAAATTTTCTTTTCGCTATTAGATTTGCGCTTTTTAAATGTTTTGCCAGCAAAACAGGGATTTGCTGCTGCGGTTCCAGGAATTCCTCATTTCAGACCATTGTCCATTTCTGCATATTATTTGTCTGTTTCCTCTTTGTTGAATTTTTACAATCCCCTTGAAAATAAACATTGACAGGGGCTATTAACCGTTAAAGAGTATTAGCCAGAATTTCCGTTCGAATCCAATCATTTACGCATCTTAATTACAAGCATTTCAACAGGACACAATAAAATATTTTATTAGCGTCTTCTAGAAACACAAATAGAAGGTGATTCCAAATGCGGGTGAAATACACATTCAAATAAAATATAAAAGACGAACACAGGATGCGCAGGTCATATGGGAAAGTCAGGGGCCTAAATATATTATAATTTGAGGACAATTACCTCGACAACATTCAACCTCAAGTATCGAAACTTGAATTTGCTTGCGGGTAAATTAGCTTGTTCTGGTTTGGATTTATTGTCTGGTAAAATTGGTAAAATTGGAAATTTCTCGCAGATTATGTTGGGCATTGTAGGAGGCATGGGCATGAGCTGAGAATACCCCGAGGAGGACTGTGTGCATGAATTCCTGGGATGGAAATAATTGCACGGTAGCGTTGGTGAGCATATCAAATTTAGATCGGTTTCGGTTACACGTTTTGGTCATTTTGCATATAATTTGGATACCATAACCGTCACAGGCACACCCGCTACTCTGGTGGCAACGTGCTAAAATCATCAGCTCGGTAGATTTGCATTGAAATCATTTGAATGACAATGAAGATGGTATTCCCGGAGTTATTAGCCTGCTATCGCGAATTAAATGAGTTTAAGAACGTGTTTAGAGATACATTTGGATACCATTACTATGTCGGAGTGGTATGGCTTGGGTTAGGTCCTGAATTTATTGTATTGACGACGGACGACGGTCTGGAGGAGAATACGATATGGTGGAGTCGTCGGTTTTGATGGAATAACTTAATGGTAATTTAGCGAGTGTGGGAATGAGAGTAAAACGGGCTGGCGGATTGAGAGGCTCAATAATGGTGAAGACTCTTAATATTTAAGTATGTTCTCTGTTGGGTTTTCTAATCGCATTCCCAGTATCTTATTTATTTAATGGGTATTGTTGAATAAATAAATTACAATTTGTAATAAACAATCCGACATCGTTTGGCAGTGAGTAATGAGGTTCGCCATGCTTGTATCCGTATGTACACATCTGTCAAAAAGCAAGTTTCGAATGATGCGACAGGTGCGCGTCAACCAATGTGAGTCCGCCACTTGAAATATAACTTCTTCTCTGTTTTACAAAGGGTACACCAATTTTTTTATTTTAATCATAGAAGTGGTCCCAGTACAGATCCCTGAGAAACTCCCATCCATATATTTGTTGACGTTCATCAATGTGATATAGCAAGAGTCTATCAAAAAAACTCCCTAGATAATTTGAAACCCGGCCCCAGCGATTATGTCAACCAAAATATACTTCTAAACTGCGAATCGTGTCTAGTAAATAAAAAGGCTAACACATTGTTCAGCGGTTTTTTGTTTTGTTTTTGTTTAAGTAGGAAATCTTCAAAACATACATCTAGACTGATCCAGGGAAGATTTTTATCTAAAACCATCTCCCGCCACACATATCCACGTTGTTCCCCGCGGAACTTTCTTTTAGATATTCAATCGCGAGGCGGAGTTTACTTGTTACTCCACTCGTCGAGTCAAAACTTAGCTTAGCATTTACTCTGTTACCCCCAGCGGAAAAATCGTGTTTTTATTATTTATTTATTTATTTATTTATTTATTTATATATATATATATATATATATATATATATATATATATATATATATATATATATATATTTTTTTTTTTTTTTTTTTTTTTTTTTTTTTTTTTTTTTTTTTTTTTTTACACTAGCGCCCGCACAAAGGGGGATTTTGATACCCTCAAATGTCAGAGCATACTGCGTGCGGGTGGAGAGTCAGGGGATGTACATAGGTCTTAAATGCCTGGACATTACAACGACGAGGAAACACATGACCAGGTAGAGCATTCCACATTCGTGTAGTTCGGCTAACGATTGACTCTCTATATTTATTAGTGCGCCTCAATTCACTTTCAACGTGAATTGATGCACATTTACAAATTGACAGGTATCGCGGGAAAATGTCTGGAGGGGTGGATCAGATTCAGCAAGTTCAGTTGAGCAACGACCGTGGTAATACTTGTAGAAGAGAAATAGGACATGATACGTTGCGCCTATGTTCTAATGACAGAATTAAACGACTCACAGCTGAGTCCCCAATAAGTTTTACTGCTCGCTTTTGCATTCTGTCGAGCACGTATAGTGCAGTTTTGGATGCGCTTGACCAAATATGGTAGACGAACTCCATTTTGGGACGAATATACGCCGTGTAATTCCTCGATAGTATAGTGGTTAGTATACTCGCCTGTCACGCGAGAGACCGGGGTTCGATTCCCCGTCGGGGAGCTTCTGGCGAAAGACTAATGACCTTGCCCGGAAGAAACAAATCATTATGGAAAATTTAACAAGCCTCAGAACTTGCTAAATAAGGCCAAGACCGGTTCCCAGTTGTATTGCCGATGAGATACGCCTTGTAAATATGGCCAGGTTGGATGGAGTGAAGTATCTTTTGCATCTCTTAAGGAACGCCATACATTTTGCTGCACCTCTCCCAGTTTCAAATATGTGGTAATTCCAATTAAGAGTCGAATTAATCCGACTGCCGAAGATTGGTAGTTCCTTGGCTTCGTCGATACAAGTGCCGTTCATCGACAGTGCATTTACTTTGGTGTTCGCCTTTGACGACAAGAAGCAACACTGAGTTTTTAGGGCATTGAATTCTACTCGGTTACATAATCCCTATTGATATATCTTGTTGAGGTCTGAATCCAATGTACCAAACATAAACTGCATGTTGGTAATGATGTTCGAAGAATATGGTCAGGAGTGTTCACATGAGTATGAGGAACTCCACGTGCTATCATCACCAAACGAGTGAATTGGGTTGTGGGTAATCGACAAGAGAGCATTTATAAAGATCAGGAAGAGAGTGGGCGAGGTACCGAACCCTGACGAACAGCTGCATTAATTTTATGGGAGACAGATTTGATACCATCAAGCATCACTTGAATTGAACGGCCAGGAAGAAAATCTCTTATCCATCGGATCAGGGAATTGTCCACTCCACATGAATGCAATTTTGACAAAAGGATTGGATACCAAACTCTGTCGAAGGCTTTTGAAATATCCAATGGGACTACGTTGCTTTCGCCGAAGTAGTAGATGGAATGGCTATCCCATCAAATCTCCCGTGGACCTGTTGCTACGAAAGCCATATTGGCGGTCATTGAGGAGGTCATTTGATTCAAGATATTTCGAAAGTTGTTGATTAACCAGTGATTCCATTACATTCGAGAGAACAGAAGTTAGTGCTATGGGTCGATAAGAAGAGAGGAACGATTTATCGCTCTTTTTTGGGAATTGGCTGAATGTTCATTGACTGTGTAAGTTAAAGTCGAATGTATATGTTAAAGTCGTCAAGAATAATAGTTCAAAATTACGTTGTTTTAAAATTTCAAAATTCCTTCATTTATTGTTACGCAATCGTAAAATTTCACATTTCTCTTTGAACTGTGCCACTCAAAGCTTCTCAACATGTCTACGATGGTGCAAAGAAAATATAAATTTGTCGCCCTTTTCGGGAATTGGTGAATGTTCGCTGACTTCCATCTACTTGGGGAACGCTCAGTAGAATAAGACAAATGGACGAGTTTCGGCAGTGGTTTAGCGAGTGAGGAGGAACATCTCTTCAAGAAGAATGAGGAAATGCCATCCGGGCCAGCGCATTTGTTTGCGTTTAGCTCTCTGAGTCCGCGGGCAACAGTATGGGTTCGGAAGTGAATCTGGCTCATGGCGTGCTGCTTATGCTCAAGTTAAGGCGGAAGTGATGTGGTGTCAGGCAGCGTTGAGTTAGCTGCAAAATGTGCAGCAAGTAGATTCGCTTTCTCTGTTGCAGTGGTGACTGATCTGTCATCACCGAAGGAATGGATGAGGAGACCGAGTTTTGGATGTTCTTCACAAATGCCCAGAAGTTTCTACTATCAGTGGGAGAGTGTAGTATTTTTTGTCTCACTCTCTAGTCATGCAAGAACTTGGCGCATGGAATATACGCACTGCAGCCATTTCTAGCTCTCTTAAATCTTTTCCGGTTTTCCTCAGTATTGTTTGATTTATATAGCCGGAAGCTTGATTCTTTAGCCTTAATGACTTCTCTGCACCCGGAATCGAACCACGTATTTCGCTAGGGTTTGATACTCTTTACTCTGTGTGAAATAAAGGTTCGCATGGCAAGCAGAATCGTGTTGAGGAAGAATAACGACCAATTTAAACTCCCAAAAAAATCATTCAGACCTTCCCAGTTGGCTTTCTCATAGAACCATACTATTCTTTTGGGAGCTTTCGCGCTACCGTTACCTTTGGTTAAAGCAAACTTATCTGACACGATATAGTTACGTTGTTAGGTAAATAAAGCTCTCCCCTAATTAATTATGCAAACTCGTGTCCTTAATTCCATAATTACTCACATATCATACATTAAAAACAACATTTCCCACGCTAAGCAACTTTTCCTATACCCCAAACATACATCTTATTCTTCCCACAAATGTTTCCTTTAACACTTAATCGCATCGCAAGAAGTCTTCAAGGCCAAAAATGTCCGTTGTACGCGAAATGTACAGACTATTCAGTCATGAATAGTAGCAAATTTTGTGGAAAATATACACACGCATATTGTCCAGCCCCGTCATTCCCCTAATGCGCAACGCATTGCAATTCTTAAACCAAAGAGAATTAAATTCTCTATACAAGGACCAAGGCTAAATAAACATAAACACATATTTATACACACATTAGAGCAAGGCTAATAACCTTACCCGGAAAAACAAATTATGATGGAAAATTTAACAAAGTTTACTTGCTAAATAAGGCCAAGACCGAATCCCGGTTGTAGTGCCGATGATGATGATATTTTTACACAATGACCCTTTCCAGAAAATTTGCCGGGAACTTGCTGTTAGTTTTTTTGCACCTGAAAATTCCTCGAAGGGAGTTCAGAGCAGCGAGAGTCGAGGCCACATTTAATGAATCGGAAAATGGAAAAGTGGGGGTAAATTTGTCACGCCATATAAAAAGACGCCAATGAGCGAATTGCTACAGAATAAAGACTCCCTCATTATTCGATTCTAATTCAGTTTAAGAGTTCTGTTATATTCGTCATTGGACACGTGACACGGTCAAGGATTTCTCCCGACCATTTCCTAAAGCGTATAGCTTAATATCCTGAGAAAGGTTGGCGCAAGGCTAATAACCTTGCCCGGAAAAACAAACTATTATGAACAATTTAACAAGTCTCGGATGTGGACCGGATACCGGTGTGGAGACCTGCTAAATAAGGCCAAGATCGGATCCCGGTTGTATTGCCAATGATGATGATGATGATGATGATGATGATGATAGCTTAACGGGGTGGGATTTCACCGGGCGTCTGGGCTTTGGCACCCTACCTACCACTCAATAATTGTCCCGAACTGCACAAAAGCAAGAGTCGTCGGTCAAATCTAAGATTGCACAAGCAAACACACGACACAACCCCCTTACCAAAACAACCATTGAGACGGCAATAATTGTGAAGCCTTCGCGTTCCCGTTGTACCGCTGCTGACCCGCACCCTTTTATCCATGATTAAGTAGTACAAACCATTTTTGTCTTCAGGTCTTATTATTAAGCGACCTACCCTATCCAAGATTATAGTTCCGGCACATTTAAAAAACACATTGTCGGCTTGATACGTTGCCTTGCTGATCGAAATGAGGTTATCTGTCAGTTCTGGAGCCAGTAAAGTGTTGTAAGGGTAAAATGGTTCCTTTCCATTCTGAACCAAATGCCAGATTCAAAAGTTCCAGTCCCTTAAGGTTGACGATGTTGTTATCGGCTAATTTTACATGATTTGGCTCTTCAGTTTTGTTGAAAATGACAAATCTTGACTTCTCAGCACACACCTGTGAAGTCGCTGTGCTGCCCAAGCAGCATAATCGTTGGTTTGAATCACACGTAAGTTATGCTGATTATGGTGTACATTCCTGCACAAGGAAAACAGATTCATTTCCACTTTGGGTTTGCCTGATTTGATCGGTTTTGCTCCAGCAGTCTTTGGCCATGTGACCCCGTATGCCACATTTTCTACAATTATAAGAAAACTTATTATTATTGCCTTTCGCTTTAGATTGAGTTTTTTTTTCTTCTTCTGGTGTCTTTGGGGTTCGAATGTGTTTAGCATTGAGCACGTTGTTGTTTGAAACTTATTTTTTTTTCTGTCGTCAACTTCCCACAGTCTGGTGCAAACGGTTAAAAGTTCCGGGTATTTGCTTTGTCCATGAAAAGCAAATTTTATGTCCTTGTAGTCTTCTGGCAATCCATCAAAAAGCATTACAACCAGCAAATCATCATCCAACGTAACTCTCAACACCTTTACTTTGTTGGTTATTGTGGCGGTTCTACTAACGCCACTGCCACCTTTTCAACTTACCCCCAAATCTTCCTGCCCTAAAGCTTTAGTGATCTTACCATTTGTCGCTTATGCAAGCACATTAACTCCCCCAAACATTCTCTTACCGATTTTATCATCCTTCGATTATGCAAATCGCATCCAACACCGCAAGCATTTTCCTCACCAAGGACATTCACGCATTCAAGGCGTAATATCGTTTTTCCTGGAAAAATTCGGTACGCCAGTACCGCATACATCAATGCATCTCAGCATTGCTCTAAAGAAAACATTTTGGTTGCCATACTAAATAACCGAAATGAGCAATGAAACAATCAGCGGAGCCCCTGCTGCCTGCGTTGTCTGTCCCGCACGCGCGCGACAGATTGTCATGTTGTAATCGTACCCAGGGCGGCTTTTATGTAACCTTCAAAGCACCAGCGCAACTCGCGCCTAGCTGCTAAGAGCCGAATTCATGGCCAGTGTAAATACTCACACTGGAATTCGACCCGTGACTCCCTATGAATGCAATACCCAATTGACATGGATGTAAACACAACCATCATTGTGTAATTATCCCAAACGCATCCTAATCCCCAGCGAGATATTTGAACAGCTGCACATATTTCTCCTAAAAGACGTTCTAACTTATGAATGTGCATTCCCACGGTTCGTGTACCCATGAGCTCGCATCACGAGCAAACAAATTGATCCGCGCGCAAATGGACACACCCTCGTTAGGATCTACGTACTGGAGATCCACTCCTATGGGTCGAGGCAGCAGGAAAATTTCATTGTCTTTCTCACCGCACCACCAAACTCACCCCAAACGAGGGTTGTATCATTGAGTCGTAATTCATCCATCGAAGAAGTCGGTCGCGTTTCTCCCTTAGTAGAGTGTGTATGGGGTGCACATCGGAGTGAACCCCAGAGTCAAAGTCGGACGCTGATGAATCAGTTATATTGTTTACCCAACCTACATTATTTCCAACTGGCGTAATTCCGTTGGTACCTTTGACTTTATTTTAATACATCGAGTTTATTGATGACTAAACGAATGTGAATTGTATTAAAATCTCCATGTGTTCAAATGCGTTGTTGTTTGAATCTAAAAACAATAATCAGTGCTCGTGTGTTCTACCTAGTTATTAACGTAAAACGATCTGTCCTCACTAAACATAAATTCCTGGAGAGTGTAACTAAATTAAATGACAATAAAAAAAGGAATAAATTACAAAAATAGTGTGTTTCATTTCTCTGGTGTGTGATGTTTTCTCTTCTGCTATGGCGATCGTTTTTGCAGCGGAATTCGACGGAACAATCGATGGGTGACAGTGACCAAGTGGTGGGTTGGTAGTAGAACTCGCGTCCATGCTGGCGCCATACTACCTACCCCGCATAATGGTTTTAAATTTGCGAACATATTCGGTGAACGGTTGCCCTGTGGTCATTTCGAGGTTGGTCAACTTGCGATATTGCTCAGTCTTTTGGCGTGAACCTTCCTTGTTGTCGCACTCTAACAAAAAATCGCAGACTTCTTTGAATGTTTTCAAGTTTGCTGCCAAAGCAACTGTATTCGCGCACATTGCTATAAGTGTTATATATTTTATTACAATTTATTTTTTACAATCAAATAACTCAACTTCCGCTTCCGCTGTTTGACCCAATGACAAAAAGGTTGGGAGGATCTATCGCAATTCCACAATATATTTTCTACAGTATTTATTTTTCATTTGCACATTTTTTTCTGTTCGTATATTTTTTCTCTATTTAATCTATATATATTTTTTTCACATTTTTTTTTTTCTGTTCGTGTTTAATTCGCTCGGCCTAGGCACACCATCACTGGTTCACTTTCTATTTATTACTGAAAACTAAAGTCGACTCCTTGCCTCGTCGACTTTCAATTTTTTGTCCCTTCTGCCTGGAGTCGACCATTTCCCTTTTTCGCCAAATTGTTATATATTTTAACAATCAAATATTTTTTGTACAATCAAATAACTCACCTTCCGGTTCAGCTGGTTGGCCCAATGAAAAAAAGGCTTTGTAGGACACAAATCTTCCGCTTCCACTGTGAAGGAAAAAAAGATCCCTATGGTATGAGGGACATGTCCAGGGCTGTGGACTGCCCAACATCGCCCAGTAGAGAGGAAAATTTCAGCCAGGGATATTACCCAACCATGGACACAACACCAGCCATGTCCACCAGCAACTCTTTTTCGGTGGTGCAATATATGGAGAGTCTGCTGAGCCAGGACAAAAGACCAGTTCACACGGGGCGTAGCTCGCCTCGTCATTCAGAGGAAGAGGAAAATATAGATGACCACCGTGTGAATAGACGACATGATTTTGACCGTCTTGTACCCAGTAGACGAGGTATCACATGGCGTAGCCCGCCTCGTCAATCACAGGGAGAGGAAAATATAGATGACCACCGTGTGAATAGACAACATGATTTTGACCGTCTTGTACCCAGTAGACGAGGTATCGCATGGCGTAGCCCGCCTCGTCAATCACAGGGAGATGAAAATATAGATGACCACCCTGTGAATAGACAACATGATTTTGACCGTCCGGTACCCAGTAGACGAAACATCACATGGCATAGCTCGCCCCGTCATTTACAGGGAGAGGAAAATATAGATGACCACCCTGTGAATAGACAAAATGAATTAGACTGTTCTGTGCCCAGTAGACGGATCCTAACATGGCGGAGCCCGCCTCATCATTCACAAGGAGAGGGAGGTATAGATGACCACCCTGTGAATCAACGAAGTGACTTTGACCGTCCTGTGGCCCGTAGACGAGGCATGTTGGGCCAACATGGCGGAGCCCGCCTCGTCACTCACAGGGCGTGGACTAGATAGAGGACCACCCTGTGAGTGGACGATACCCTTATGGCCGTCCAGAGCACTTTTTACAAATAAATTATGGAAAAAGAAATAACCGGGAACAGACCTATGGGGAATATATACCAGAATCGCAGAAGTCGTTCAGTAGGCAACGTCAACCTACGAATGACGCGCCTCGGAGAGATGGGGAATATTATAGTAGGTCGGCCGACAGTGCTCGAGCTTTTACAAGTCGACCCCACCCCGTTAGCTGCCCCCAACCTCCGCGAAACCCATTCAGGTCTTATGAACCATCACACGCACCATCACACGCACCACCACACGATTTTCAACGACTAAGCGGGACAAGGCCCGAAGGACCTGGAATACCAGTACACCAACAGGGCGGTGGTGATTATTATCACCATGACACGCCCATCCAGGTCCAGAACGCACAACCACACCAGTTTTTGCCATAAAATGGGGCAGCTATGCGACGAGTGTATTACCCGCCGAAATATGCCCATATGCACCCCGTGTCAGAGCTACCGGCACGTGGCCGGGAATTGCCGGGTGCAAGTTGCACCACCAGCGTCATACAATACCGCACCACCAGTACAAAGACCACAAACTTAACAGAGGGAGCCCCTGAAACAAACAAATCAGGGACAGGTCCAACCTTCTACGTCCAAACAACCACAAGCGACATCGAATCGAAGAGTGTACTGTGTTCGATGTTGCTGTGAGTATTGTGGCCGGAATGGTCACAATTGGGAGCAGTGCCGCTACAAGAAAAATTGGGGGAAAAAACATACATCTCCAACTTGTTCGCAGACTGCAACGGCTAGACCTGTACGTCGCCGTAAAAACGTACCAACCTCCACGGTTAACCTCGAATGGGGCGAGGCAATAAGCGTCCCAATCCTTGTTGTCCTACTGCGTCTACTCTACTCCAGCCCTTCCTGCCCATTCGGTCTCACCCTTGACATGTTCAAGGAATCTTCCACGATGGAGGACGCCTTCCATGTCATATAGCTGTCTCCATTTAGGAGCGATATCCGGCCATGTGAGCTTGAGGCAGTCATAACTGTTTGAACAAAATTTAGTTTATAAAATGTTACTCGATCTTCGTTATGGACTGATCCCATAATCTGTTAAGATGTGCGAGAAAAGAGTAGATTCCCTTTGAATTCAAGATTTTTTATTGAAAGCCAAAAGAACACATGCATATTTATAAAAGATCAGCTAACTGGCAGTGCCATCTACCGCCGAGTGTATGGCCAAAAAAAAGATTAGTGAACATGAATTCGCCTAGATTCCTAAAGGAATGCACACATTTCAAACCCAACACCATGATGTGTATGGCTAGAATAAAACAACCTTTTATTGTGCCTTGTGTTTATTGACTCTCAACCCAAGAGAGGGAGCTTACGACTTCTCCGTCGGCTGATGTAACACATACGCATACATACATAGGTACTATTAATGTACAATACGTCTGTACAACATCTCGCCTTTATACGTATATAATGTTACTGAAGCGATCCTAAATCGCCACTCCCATCCATATCCCCAACATTACCAAAAATCCCATCCGAATCCCCAATACTTCCCATTAACTTACATCCAAATCCAATATTGAATCATATGAGCGACGATTTAAACCAGAAGTTGATTCATCGCACATTGATTCAATTCCTAAAATCCTGACATCATGAAATGCTTAATTCAAAACGCATTTCATGATTTCCCTTCCAGGAACCTATCCAACTAAACCTTTAGTCAATTCCCAGAACACAATTCCAATTGAAGCACACAAAATCTTGTGTGTGCTTCTTGGAATTTTTACATTAAAAACGTTGACAAATCTCAACGAGAAAAAGAATAAAAGGGCGATAACTTTCAATTTTGTGATCAGTCAAGGTTTCGAAGAGCGAACCGCTGGCCATCAAACCATAAAGCTAAATCAATCAGTCGGAATTCAGAGTCCGAGGCAACGTCCGAAAATAGGAAAATAAATAAAATAAATACAAATCAAATTAATTAAAAACACTCATCTCTTCTTGGACACGGGCCAAAAGACCCGGAAGCTAAGCCACCGAGGTAAGAACAAACGGTAACAATAAAATTATAACCCTACATTACAATTAATTAAATTCAAATTATAAAATTCCTGTAAGAGAACGTATCCTTCAAGTTTACAAAATGTTTTCACTAACTAAATCCATATAAAGAAATTCATGTGTAAATACATTTTTTAAAAATAATATAATATACAAGACGGGAAACGAGAACATTGTCAGAAAAATAACAATTGACGAAGAAGTTTCGATTGATCTTGTCAATTCGCCGTTCGTTGAATGCTGTTTGCTTTTCTCACCGTTAGTTTGGGAATCTGAGAACATAAGGTTGTCATCCCTCTCTAACATACCTCAAAATCGGGGCTCAGTATAGGATCTTTTTATATATGACGAGTTTCAACGCAGTAATTCTTGCCCTTTATTTTTGATTAGATATGGCCAAGGAATGCCTAGTTTTTCAACTATTTGCGCAGGCCTCCAATGCGCCTCAGCCCTGTAAATATCATTATCCCCTGAACGAAAAGCTTCTTCTCTTCGACAACTTTTGCTATCATGATACCTTTTCTGGAAACCTCTTGATGACTGATGTCTATCATAAATAACCTATAGAATACGAGGAGTAATTTGATAGCTGTCTATGGGAAGCTTAGTTCTCAATTTACGACTCATCAGCAATTCCGCTGGGGAATATGTGGGGTTCTCTATACTACATGGAGAACCAACCCACTGTTTCCGCCTTATTTCGACCGCTAACAGCGTGTCAAATCAACCCCAATTCCCCCTACTAACCTATTCACCTGAAAATGATGTTTTCCAAAAGGACGCATAGCTAAACTCATTATTCTATGCAGGCAATGCATAAGTTTAGCTACATTTTTGCCATACGGCAACTCCATTTCGCTAACCCATGAGATTTCCACCGGAAATCGCATAATGTGGGTTAGCAACGGCATAGTCTGAACAAACGACGCGGTTGCATTATCATGCAATCGCTGGGGAAATTATCGAAGTATTTAATTTAGGTCCCACGATCACATTTCCCTAGCCAATTCGGCGTCCTATTCACTTTCTCCGACACTCCATTCGCTGGGGATCAAAGATCTCTTCTTGCAGGTGAATAGCGCAAGATACATTTTCCTCTCCTTCTCAATTTTATCTTCCCACAGTTCAATGCACTTTGAGATCACCACATTCACCGAATTAGGTCAGTGGGTTATCTTCAGAGTTGCATTGATACATGTGGGGAACTAAGCATTGTGCACCGGCGTACGGTGCTCATTCTCTTCGCATCCCCATCATTCACTTGATGAAAGTTCCGCAGTAAATAGTTCACCGAGGGGAAACGCCACACACAGGAGAAATAAAAACACATCGCCAAGACACGCGGGAAAATTAAACACAGTATTCCTTTGGTTTAGTTTTATATTTATTTAATTGAAAAAAACACTATTGTTGGATAACTTGTTTGAATTATTAAATTATTGTTCCGTTTCATTTTGTTATTGATACTAAAATTTTACGTCTGTTTCGATATGCGAATGAAAATGAAGTCGACCACTGAACTCATTAATTTATACCTGACAGTCAATTTATTCGATCATTAAAAGAAAAGTTCGCTTGCAGTTTATTCAATTCCGAACACTTTAGTCTTCACTATCGCTTTAAATCTGAGACGAGCTATCAAGTCAACCAGCACTTCACAAAACGACCCGTGTCTAAATGCATCTCCGCAGCCGGCGGAGAGCGGGAGTGGACAGACCGTCGCGTACGGTGGTTGTAATTTTACTCCACGATATTCAATCGTTTGGGGTGAAGATCGCTGGTAGTACACATGTATATGTGTACATGGGTTCTTTTATCGGCACACCATGACAACGAATCTGAAACACCAAGAAGGGGCATAATGTGCATCCATGAGAAGTGAATCCGGCTAAGCCAACAAGCCGAATCTCATTGGATGCTAATTGGGTTTGTGTTTGCTTATACTGCTGCTGATGAGAAGCAGATCCCGAAATATGAAAAGACAAAGGAAACGTAGGGGTCTTTGCCTGAGATGTGCATTGCTGCTAAATAATTAGGCGGCAATGCAATGTGGAAATGGGTTTCAGCTAGATTACCGTGAATTGGTGTTTATTGCATCGCCGCCAAGGGGAAGTATACCATACCTATTTGCATTTGGTTATGCCGTAGGATTCCATGTGTATGTATGGTGATTTATGATACACTTGGCGAGGACGGGAAATGGGCGACGCATTGTGTATGGTCCCCATTATGATGGTTACATTATATGCAAACCAAATCATCTTGTTTTCAGGAGTTCGTCTAGGGGGATTTGCTTGGCACTGAAGGTGCCGAATTGGTTTGAGATTCCTGATAAGGTAACATAAGAAAGAAATCTTACAGGAATTGTATGCGAAGAGATGCATGAAAGGTAGGTTTTCTTTTCCAGGGACTTTTTAGATTATACCTTAGATAATACTAGATGCGTAAAGCATTTAAGGTGCTAATGCGATTGCATTAGCGAAATTATATGATTGGATGGAAGAAATGGGAGTTTTTCAGGTAAGTGGGCCGTGGGATTTTGGCGGAACCGCCACATACATGGTAAAAAAAACCAAATCCATCCCGGGATCATTGCACATTGTGTCCCCGTTCTCTCATTCTCCCTTGCCCGTCGACTATCGAATTAACCGAAGCGTTTATCTACCTCGATAGCCGGGGAACAGGAGAGAGCGCAAATGTAAATGATCTCGATTGCTTGTAGTGCAAATCAAAAAATCCCATCTTCATCCCTAAGTCCAGTCGGTCGCTAATCATCACCAAAACGGAGCATACGTCTCCAGGAGTTGTTACACAGTCATCATCGCGGTCGGTCACGCCGCCGCTTAATAAGCCGAGTCTAAATTTTAATTACCGCGGTCACAGTGTCGAGAAAGAAGTGTTTCAACTTGTATAATATTTATAAAAATCAATTTAATAATATTAATAATAAGTTCTAAGTTAAGTAAAAAAGGAAAACAAATATTACAAACCATCTCTCCGCATAATGTGCAACAAAATAAAGAACATAAAAACAACAAATAAAACGGTGTTTTCGTTTCCTATTTCCTCTCAAGAGCAAGTTTGACGACGTCTTTGTTGGCGGGAGAAGTGAACCGAGTGCCCGTGTATTGGCACAACAATCTTAACCCCCACAAATATCCTAGTCATGGAACTGGCGTAGATCGTGTAGCAGAACTGTCCATAATAGTTTGTTTTTCCGGGCAAGGAAAACCTTGCACAACCTTTCTCAAGATGTTGCTGCATGCATTGGTTCACTACTTGGCGGGCGCCAAAGTAGCTATCCAGACAGTGTCACGTGGAGACTGCATCTCAACTTAGATTGAACAGGGAAAAGGATCGTCCTGGCCTTCGCCGGGTTGAAAGCAGTATGTATGTTCGCTCCCACTCCCCCGTATACTGTATCATCATCATCATCATCGGCACCACAACCGGGAACCGGTCTTGGCCTTATTTAGCAAGTCCTGAGGCTTGTTAAATTTTCCACAATGATCTACCCCTTCCGGGCAAGGTCATTAATCTTGCGCCAGGGGCTCCCCGACGGGGAATCGAACCCCGGTCTCCCGGGTGACAGACGGGTGTACTAACCACTATACTATCGAGGAGCCCTCCGTATACTGTATACCCTTGTTAAAATTTAGCAAGATTCTCTTTTAGGTTGCCTTCTAAAACTAGAGGATCTGGCTTTTTAAAATCTATTTTGTCTGTTTATTATTATTTGCTTGCACTGCACTTGCACTTAAGTCCTTATTTCTACTTTTCAGTTTACGCTATAACTGGCTGTGCCATGATGTGTATGGCTAGAATTTTATTGTGCCTTGTGTTTATTGACTGACTCTCAACCCAAGTGAGGGAGGGGGATTTTATAATTTGAATTTGATTAATTGTAACGATATATACGTATAATGGGGAGATGTTGTATAGATGTACTTTAATAGCACATATGTATGTATGTGTTACACCCGCCGACGGAGAAGTCGTAAGCTCCCTCTCTTTGGTTGGGAGTCAGTCAATAAACAGAGGGCACAACAGAATGCCTTATTATTATTGACTGACTCCCAACCTAAGAGAGGGAGCTTAAGACTTTTACGTTCATACATAGGTACTATTAATGTACAAGGTGGCGCAAAATTAATCACCCTATCGAAAGATGTTATAATTTTTGCAAATGGCATCGTACGTCAATCATATTTGCCATTTGTGAATTAAGCAGAATACAAACAGACAAGCAATGGAGGGCGTGCGAATTACTGTCAACCCATCCCCAATCTCAACAACGAAGAAGACGCTTTTGTGTCGAAAATCATCATGAGCGACAAGGCGCATTTCCACTTAAGCGGTTACGTCAATAAGCAAAATCTTCGTTTCTGGGGCACTGAAAATCTGTTACGTGGGGCTTCCGCCATCCCCATGGTTTGTTTTGTTTTAAATATAATGTAATAGTAGATGGTAAAAACCTGGCTGACCATAATGACAAGCTCCGGAGGGTGTTCGACCGATTGAGATACCACAATCTCAAACTTCAGCCGGAAAAGTGTAGATTCCTGCAAAGGGAAGTAGTCTATCTGGGACATGTTTGTTCGGAAAAAGGGGCTTCGCCAAATCCTGACACGACAGCTAGTGTCAGAGATTTCCCCATTCCTAAGGCGGTACGGCACGTCCAATCATTCTTAGGGCTAGCGAACTATTACCGGAAATTTGTGCCAAATTTTTCCCGGATAGTGCGCCCCTTAACCAACTTACTAAAGAAGGACGTGAAGTTCACGTGGTCATCCAAATGTCAACAGGCATTTGAAGAGATAAAGGGGAAGTTAATTTTGCCACCATTACTGGTTTACCCAGACTTCACACAACCCTTTAATCTAACCACGGATGCGAGTAATGAAGCACTAGGAGCAGTGTTATCCCAAGGTGAGATAGGCAAAGATCAGCCTATCGCCTATGCCAGCCGCACCCTAAACGGGGCCGAGAGAAATTACAGCACGATAAAGAAGGAGTTGCTGGCCATTGTATGGGCGGCAACAAATTTTCGTTGCTATTTGCAAGGTCGACGCTTCACCGTATACACGGACCACAAGCCGCTGAAGGGAGTGTTCGGCGTGAAAGAACCCACCTCATGCCTAACCAGATTTCGTCATAAGCTAACGGAGTTTGATTACTCAATCGAGTACAAGCCCGGTAAATATAACACCAATGCGGATGCGCTAAGCCGTATTCCCCAATCTGACGAAACCCCTTCACCACCGCGGTGCAATGCAGTGACTCGCGCCCAGGCTAAGAACCAACGGGCAAGCGAGGGATCCCTGGGATGTCCTAGTGACGACGATTCACCTCTAGAAGAGGACCCCATTCCCTCCTGCATGGAAAAGGGAATGGAAATAACTAATCCCGAGGAGATCCAACACTTACTACGGGATTACCATGATCACCCTTTAAGTGGGTACCAAGGGGTGATCAAGACGTATAAGAAGATACGCAGGCACTACTGGTGGAAGAATATGATGCGCGACATCGAACACTACATTAAAGTCAGCGCATGAAGTCTTCAACCAACATTTCCACCTAATTTCGACCGCTTTCAGCGCGTCATACTTACCAATTTCCTTTATATGTATTCCCCTGTAAAACATTTCAAACGGACGTATAGCTAAACTCATCATCCTTTGCAGATAAAGCATAATTGAGTTTAGCTACATAAATGTCATACGGCAACTCCATTCGTGCTAACCATGAGTTTCCCATCGGAAATCTCATAATGTCGGTTAGCAACAACAAGTCTAAAAGAACGACGCTGTTGCATCATAGCAAAATAGCTGGGGTAATTTCAGCGTCTTAGAGTCTGGTTCTCACGCGAATTATTTCCCAAACATCAGCGGCGTCCTATCGACTTTCCCTCAGATCACCCATTTGCTTGGGATCAATGATCTCTCTTTGCAGGGGAGTAACATCCGCTAGGTTTCCCTCTCATTCGTATTTATTTCCACGGCTCAATGTGCTCCGACTACACCATAGCCGTACCACCGGTGAACAGACTGGAGCTGTAAATAAAAGAAATAAAAAAAACTTTAAATAAATAAAAAGGCGTTTTCGATTTCCTTCGGAGTAACAAGTGTCGGGGGATTTTAAGTGAATCCTGTGCTATACGTTGGCATCATACTTCAACCCCCACAGGTTTATTTAGACATCGTGGGCCCCCTGGACCGTACTCCGGAAGGCAATCAATATATGCTTACGTTCCAGGATAATTTGTCTAAGTATATAGATTGCTATGCCTTGCCCAATGCAGAGTTAGAGACGGTGGCTTCGGTCTTTTTCGACCAAATAGTTGCAAGGTATGGTGTACCGACGCAACTAGTCACCGATCAGGGCAGCAATTACCTGAGCAGTCTGTTTAAAAGCGTGTGCAGGCTGCTCCGCATCAAAAAACTGCAAACCTCAGCGTACCATCCACAATCGAATGGTGCATTGGAACGAGCCCCTCGACCGCTGGTAGAATACCTACGCAGCATTGTGGATACAAATCCCCAAACTTGGGATCAGTACCTGAGGGCGGCCACCTTTGTGTACAACACCAGCGTACACGAAGGTACCAAACTGACGCCAATGGACTGTCTCTTTGGTTTTACTCCGGAGGTTCCCTCGAACATCAAACTACCTCCGGAACCGGTTTACAACCATGAGAGCTTCCATAAGCTACTGAAGTACAAGCTTCAGAAAACGTACGAAATAGCTAGGCGCAATCTGTTAATCTCGAAGCAGAGGTCCAAAGGGTATCATGAAAGGAAACGGGACGTTGCAATTCTTTCTTTTTTCTCCAACTGTTCTTCCTTTCGCACCACTACACATCATTTCATTTTTTTTTACCTCTTTCGATTCAAAACGGAACCTAAAACATTCTGTTCTTTTTTCCTACTATGTACACTAAAAACCTTTCTCTCTCTCTATCTCCATCCACTCCGAAAAGGGATCAAGCTTCCACACGATCCACAATCGAACAAGAGTACGTTCGTACATTCAATATGTGGATCGTGTGTTTTTTCACACCTTACCATCTACTATTACATTATATTTAAAACAAAACAAACGATGGGGATGGCGGAAGCCGCACGTAACAAATCCGAGTGTGATGCACGAAGAGCCATTACATCCACTCAAAACCACTGTGTTGTGTGGCGTTCACGCGGAAGGAGTGATTGGGCCGTATTTTTTAGAGGATGCCATCGGCAATACGGTCACTGTTACTGGCGAACACAGCAGCGCCATGATAAACGACTTCTTACCGTCGGAATTGGATAAGCGGGGCTTGGTGAACATGTGGTTTCAACAAGACGGTGTAACCGCACACACAGCACGAGCCACAATGGATATTGTGAAGAAAGCGTTTCCTGGTCGCGTAATCTCCCATTTTAGGGATTTGGCATGGCCAGCAAGACCACCCGATTTAACCATCCCAGACTTCTTTCTTTAGGGCTACTTGATGCCGCGGTTATTCCAACAAGCCTCAGACAATCCCAGCTTTTAAGGAGAATATTCGACAGGAATGCGAACAGTTATCAATGGAAATCCTGCGGAGAGTCATGGAAAATGCGATAAAACGGGTAAAAATTTGTATCAACACTGGCGGCAGTCACTTGACGGATATCATCTTCTTCGCTTAACAGAAAAATTGTAAAGGTACAAATACAGATTTCAATTACTCAAAACCATTTTTTTTATTTAGTAAAAAAGTAATTCAAAAACAAAACGGATGATTAATTCTACGCCAGCCTATACATCTATTCAACATATCACCCAACCCCAGTTAACCTATTGTGACGCGTATGACAATCTAGAATATTCTAGAAAGTACTGGAAAACTGGAGACTATGAACAGTAGAACATTCAAGGCTATTGAACGGACGGGAACGAAACGCCGAATCAGAATGAGGAATCGGTATAAACACGTCGCACGCAGATCATGAAGAAGAAGCAGTAAGTAAGAAGTAGGCAGTGAAAGACGCGATAAGTACGGAAGCGATAAGTCAAGAAATCGTTAAGGGTACGGTAAGAGTAACGGTTGTTATTAACGGGCTAATAAAGTGTTACATTCATACCAAATCAATTTAACGGCTCTTATTTATTAAAAATAATTAATCCAGCGAACCCTAAGCTCGCTACACTATTAACCGACGCAATATGCACCACCCTCATTCTAAAGAACCCGAAACTAGCGCTTAGGTTGGACGTGTCAGACAACACGATAGTGACCGTGGTGGAACGGCAGCAACACTATAGAATCAGGCGACCCTTTAAGTAAAAGCTTTTCGATACTCAGAAACGCTACAGTATCTACGACAGAGAGCTTTTGGTGATATACGCAAAGGTGAAACACTTCGAAAGGATCTTCGAAGGACGAGAATTCACTGACCACAAGCCCCACGTCTCCGTTCCGACCCAGCGATTACGCAGGGTATCTCCATGACAAGCCAACCACATCGAGCATGCGTTGCGGTTTGTAATATTTGTCCTTCACAAATGTCTCACCCCTTTCATGGCATATCTTAAGTTATCCTGTAATTTGGCAGAAAAAAGTACTTTTCATGTGCTATGGCTACAAAAGTCAATACATCACAAAGAAAACCAATAAAATGTACCAGTCAAATTGGCTGGCATTGGTATAAGTAGCCAAGTTAACCAAAAAGGTTTTCATTTTATATTTAAAAAAAAAACAGTATATGCTTGAAATATTTATTTAATTATAGCTACAAAAGTCATAACAACTTTGAAGAAAAGTACGTTGCCATGCACCAAGGATTTAAAAATTAAATTGCAAAACCAACCAACTTGACTGGTGCGATAAATCTAGTGCGAATAATAAAAAAAATTAGATTACAATCAAATTTTAGGGTAAGTCGTGAGTGAAAAACAAAGGACAGTCAATCTGCACATTCTTTATTAAAACAAAGATATATATAAACTGACGACAATTGGTTCTGAGATATTTTAAAAATATTAGCAAAAATCCATAAGTTGCCTAAGTAAACAAATCCCGCGAATTATAATATTGAGGAGATTTTCACTTCCCATAAATTGATTATTTCATTATGCCCCGCAGTCATTGAATTACATTTTCTGATAGGTTCCCTAAAGTTCGACCAGAAAAATTAGGATTCGTCTGGCCTCCGCCACCTACACCGTGGACTCTTAAATATCGTAAACATCTAAACCTTACTTCCCCCACAAGGAAAATTAAATTAAATACCGATGAGATCATAAGAAACGAACTGAAAACACAATTCACGTCTTTGCTTCCTTCCTGTGGGTCATATTTAACCCTTAAATGAGAAAGTACCTCGGTAAACACCCAGCCACATCTATCCCTCCCCTAATACTGCAAATACAATATCCAACGGCAACCTTTGAGTAGATAAAAAGAAAACACAAACAAGGAAAGCTGAACGTCTCCCTTACCGATACCTCACACTCCAACAACTGTAACAAAGTGCTATTCAGCACTTTAATTGGACTCCGACCATCAGACGCTCATTTGCCGAGCAAATAATTCCAATTAACTACGTCAACAAAGAGCAGGGGGAAACCAGTCAATAGTGAACCACTTATCCGCAACCACCAGCTCCACGCCATTTTGATAGGAATCTACCGATTCGCTGCCCACTTTACCTCACTTTACTGCTTCCAACCGTACTGCCCTTTGCCGGTTACTGTTTAGTTAGTCGAAAGGAACAACTGGTCGAAAATAATCACAAACTCCACCAGACTCCATCTTGGAATCCAAAATGTGAATCGTTCGGATCTTCACTGTGAGGGGGAAAACAATTCCCTCTATAATCTACTAATTGACACCCATTCCCAGTGAATTGGATTTCTTTTTCCTCACATCCAGAAATGAATGCTTTAAATAGCCGAATAAAAAAACAAGAGAAATTTTAAGGGTGTGGGTAAGGCAATCGGCTAACGGCACTGGTTAGTAGTCGATTGCCATCTCTCTTCAATGACAGCCCGTCTCACTCAGCCGCATAGGGTGAGCTTCCGCTCAGAAATCCGACTCTGTGCAAGTGTGTGTCTCAAGAGAGAAATGAATCTGCTGTACTTTATGGGGATGTGGCTTGGTTGGAGAAGAATAACAGAAAAGGATATACATAGTGCTCCGGGGTGTGGCTTCTAATTCTGATTGCTTGCTAGAGAGTACACCAGAATGCATCTATCACTGCTCTGCATCGGCAAATGGGAGAGAGTCGTGCTGTGGGTTGCGTGGGGTATATCTGGTTATGGATACGGATGTCATAGGAACGAAAGTTAAGTATTGCAACAGTTTCATTTCAGATAAATCAGCGTTCATTCAAATAAGAATTGCTTTCCAGGCACTGCCAGATCCTCGGAATATATGCAGCCGTGGAGTGGTGTGAGCGTTTAAATGTTTATGGATCGTGTTCACGATTTTAATTTATGGGGTCGATGGGATAATTTAATTTCCATATAAACGGCTCACAGCGAGTGTTAACAAATGAGTTGCGATTGTTATTAATAAACAATAAATAAAAGGATATTTTGTACAGTCAAATTATCAGCGGCTATTGGCGGTTCGTTCATTTATTTATGATCAACCGAATATAAAGTAATATTGTCATATATATTGACCTAGAAGTCGCATCGGGACGTTAATTGTGAACAGTAATGGTAAAGGGAAATATAAGGTTATTGCTAAAAAATGTGCATATTATATATTTGAAGAGATTAAACTGCCGATCTATAAATCTAAAAATTAGACATCCTGTTGCAAAATGAAATTGTATTTTTGCACACAAAATGTGAAACAATATTATATAAAAGGACCTGCGTATTACGGTTTCTTTTTCTGATCTTCCGGATTCTTAAATTTTTGATGTAGATGTTTCAATAATTTCTTTTTCTTCCGGATTCTTCAATGTTTTAATGTAGGTGTTTTGGGTCACTTAGACGGGAATGGATATAGTACGAGAAGGATTAAAACTTCATAGCCACTTGGTATTTTGAGCAGTTGTGACAAAATGTATGATAAGTTTATTTGTTAATTTATGCAATTTTTGGCACTTTTCCACAGAAAATAAATATAACTCAAAAGTACTCACGGTCTAGCTCATTTAATGGTTTTGCTCCATTTTTTCATTTCATTTTTAAAACAGTTTTTTATTTTCTTTTTATATTAGTTTCTACATTACATGCTAGACAAAAAATGCTTAAATTCTAGCTTAATTATCTTATACTATAACTTACAGGTCCTACGCAGACGCTTTAAACTAAACATTACATAACTATTGTATAATTTGCCTTTCGGCGACAGAACTTTGTTTCTGGCAGTACGGTGGTTTTGCTCCTTTGATGTGGTGACGGTTCTCTATTCTAACGCCTTGGCTTTTATCACGGATTTGCTGTGGGATCAGAAAGCTTCTCCTATCCCTCTGGGCCCTGATTTTTATTGTCTTCATTTGTGTTTTGTCTTCTTGTTTTTGAATGGAAATTAATCACCAAACTTTTCCACCGCAATCACACAATAAAAATAGTTCCTTTTTGTTTTTTGTTTTTTTTTTTGTGATGTACGGCAGCAGGGTGTCGACAATAACCGAAAAGTGAGAAGTCGGAAAACTCCAAGCGGTCTGGTCGGACACCTGCAACCCGGCCAAATTAATCTCGCAATCAAATAAAAACTGTCCTCAGTTTCCACCGACCAAGGGGCCAGTTGTCTGTTATGGTCCGGCGCCGTGCTTCCTCTTTCGAGGGAAGAGCGGGGATCTTTTATTATGAAACTTAATAAAACGCAGGATTAATTGTTTTTCAATTTACTGTTTATTCTCTGTTTATTCTTTTCTAATAATTTCTTTTTGTTTTATCTTTTTCTTAACTGTTTTCTCAACTCTCTACTTTTAACTGATAACTCAAACTGACTCGACTCTAAAACTCAACTTCCTCAACTGCTTCCGAATTCAAAACTTAACTTTCAAATTTCTAACTCAAACTCCTACTTCAATTGCTAAACTCAAACTGAAACTGAAACTGATTTTACAATTAAAATTTCTCTTTTCTTATGCTACTTATTGTTTTAATTGATTGGAAATTATAATGTGAACAAAACAAATTTTCTCAAAGTATTCCTTTAGTTTCTGTGACTTTTAAATTGAATAAAATTTGAACGAAAATCAAAGTGCTATGTTTTGAATGAAAAAAAAGGTACATGTTATGAAAAGGGGCATGTTATGAAATGTGCTGTAACAAGCTTGATATAGAATATTGTGAAAGTTTATTAATGTTATGTATTAAGTGAGAATAAGATATGAACAGAGGAAGTATTAACGGTGTGTTAGAAAAGTAATGAGATTCAGTGTAAACATCTAATAAGGGTATTACTCTGGAATACAACATGTCCAACTCCCTTTGGGCATTTGCCATAATACAACGGTGGCGGTTCCGCCAAACCCCACGGTCGACTTACCTGAAAAACCCCCAGAACTACATCCCAATTGGCATAAGTTTTCGCTAATGCAATCGCATTAGCACCTTAAATGCTTCACGCATCAAATAGATCAAATTTATTTACCTAAAGTCCCTGTAAAGAATTCTTTCCTTTCATGCATTTCTCCGCAGACAGATTCCCTACAACAATACCTTAAAGAATAAACCTCATATCCCTGATAGAAAAGATATCGGTTACAGTACCATGTAACCATCATGGTCAAGGTAATGATCATTGAGTCGGCTATTTCCAGCGTCACCATGTGTACAACAATGTTCCCCGCATAAACATTGGCTGGAGACTCTTTTGTCCAACGACAAAGCAACTCCTGGCAGCCAATTGAAACAGCTGCATACAATTATCGCATTAGCCGCTAAAACCAAATTCTTTAGCACACATCATGTGCAAACAAAAGAATTATGTTCTACCGCAGGCATTCAGGCGATACGATAAGCAATTTAAATTGGTTGAGGTATCCCAAATTCATTTCCCATTTAATGAGTTGCAGCTTATTTATTTAGCCGACCCCCATTACAGGCCAACGCCTTAGGTCGCTTCTCCTTTTGTTCTTTTTTCCTCGTTTCAGGTTTCGTTTATCCTTTGCTAAACGCATCGATAAACACGGTGATGGGTACGATCACACATATACGACCATGATCTCCATTACGAGATCTGGTTTTCTATTCCACCAAGAGAGACTTTACGTTTCTCTGGCGGAAGGCAAAAACGATATCCTTAGTGGAGAGGATATCTATCACCACACCACAAACTCACCGCATGAGCGAGTCGGCTCTGCACGAGCCGTTTATCGCTGAGTCTAATCCCATCTGCCGACCGGGCCGGTCGATCTGCCTCCCGTTCTCGTCTCACGGCGGAGAAGCGTAAATATCCTGAAGTCGAGTTTTGCATACAGTTTTAGAAGTGCGGAAGTTGATCGTATACAGTGGAGTGTTGCAATCACTATTGTAAGCCCGTCGATATTTGTAGTTCGGGACAATCGTCTTCAAGTACATCAAGTACTAATGTATTCTGAAATAAACTTCAAGTTTAAAACTCCAGTGTTTTTCGTTGTGGTGATTCAAAATTCTAAATCTCAAGCCATTTTCTTTTCGTGAAGTTAAACTCTTGGTGTGGCAGTACATCCTTCTGATGACGAATCACATACACAATATGATAGTCAAGTACATATAAATAACAGTTTAAATAAAGAGCTCTTTTTGAACAACATGCACTGGTGTTTTCTTTCCCGGTTGCAGTTTCCTGAGTGTTTGTGTGTACTTCCTTTTTCTCGACGAACAGTTTAGTTTACGGTGGACCTTGGAGAACTTGTGGGGACGAGGTAGAATCTCGTGCCGTACGCCGGCACCACGACGCCCCCCCCCCCCCACACACACAACTACGCACCTAATTGTGGACACTGGTGCTCAGATCACCTCTTAAAGGTAAAAGTGCTCCACCGAAAGTATACAGTGTATGCCCAGAAGGCAACAGACCTCCAAACGCGTTTTGGCAAAGGAACATCTAGAGGATGCTGTCAGGGAAAGTTCAAACCACGAGGGTGGGCTGAAAAGTTTCCTCAAGGTGAAGATAGCAGCACTCACCAAAATGTCATTCATCTTTGATGCGTAGTTTTTATTTGACAGTCGTTTGAGTGAGTGAAAATGGACAAAACTGTGTACCGAGGTGTCATTAAATTTTTGTTTTTGAAATTGAATTGTAGTGATCCTAACTCACCACTCTCACCCAATTACCTACAATTCCAATTCAATTTCCATAATGAATCATATGAGCGACAAGTTAAACCAAAAGTTAATTTGTCGCACATTGATTGAATTTCCAAATACCTTACATCCCAATCCAATTGAATCATATGCACGATAAATTTAAACGAAAGTCCATTTGTCGTGCTTTAATTCAATTCCCTATGACCATTGAAATATTGAAATGCCTAATTCTAAATGCATTTCAAGACTTCTCCCTCCGGGAATTTATTCAAGTAAATTCCTATACACTTCTCAGAATCCTATTCCAATTGAAGCACACAAAACCTTGTTTGTGCTTCTTGGAATTTTTAGATAAAATTTTTAACAAACCTCTGTTGCCACAGAGTATAAAAGGGCGGCACATTTTGCACATTTTGGGCACATTTTGCATTCGTCATGAATATTACAGTCGATGGAAAATTCGACTGAACCCATCTAAAGCAGTAGCTATAATTCTGAGTAGTAAACACTCCCAACCTACTTCTAGGTATTCACAGAATATCCGAATACAAATAGGAGGTACTACGATTAGACCACAGCACAGGATGAAATATCTTGGGGTCATCTATACCCCAAAAATGAATTTCATCAAACATGTGACCCACATTCTTCAAAGGGGCCTCGGTCGGTCTAAGCAACTGCACAACATCTTGAAGTGGAGCAACAAAGTTGACACCAAAGTTAAGCTTCTCTGCTATAAGCAGCTAATCCGATCTGGAATATCATACGCCTTTCCCATATGGTCCTGCATATCTTCGGCCCAAATGGAAAGAATTCGAGTTTTCGAAAGAAAACTCCTCAGATGATACATCAACCACTTTAGAAGGCCTGACGGTCGCCACTACCCGAACACTCACCTATACGAAGGTGCCTCGATTATCCCTATCGACGAGTACTTGCTACAATTAGCATATAAGTATCTTGGGCTCCTCGATAGTATAGTGGTTAGTACACCCGCCTGTCACCCGGGAGACCGGGGTTCGATTCCCCGTCGGGGAGCCCCTGGCGCAAGACTAATGACCTTGCCCAGACAAAATAAATCATTATGGAAAATTTAACAAGCCTCAGGACTTGCTAAATAAGGCCAAGACCGGTTCCCGGTTGTAGTGCCGATGATGATGATGATCTCGAAAGCATTCAGAACAGCGAGAACCCACTTGTACGGGAGTCTTGCGTTCTTGACCCCTCTCTCTTTCGATCTCGTCGGATCAGACCACCACAATTTCTTCTTCAGTATAAAACTGAAGAAAGCACCCTTCCCAACAACATATTCCTTTACAATAGAGTTATCCTGGACCTATCCCATAGGGTCTACTGTTGACACACTACAAACACGGACGCACAGTACAAGACAGCACAAACACACACACATACACACCGACCAAAGCGGAAATCAGACGCCAAAGACGTGATCTGCGTTTACTACCGCCCTCAAGACCTGCCGGTCTTGTGCGATTTCTTTCCCACCATCCCCCCATCCAAATAGTTAGAGAACAATTGAACTAACCCTGTCCACACTATCTTTAGATACGTCCTTCCCCTTCTTTTCAGATATCTTGAGACCGAGCCCAACATCTTCACGGATGTGGGTGATTCTGGTTATAGCAAGATGACCAGAAGCCAGAGACAATATGAAGGACACATTTGTCCTTGTCTCCCTAAAGTCGGCCCCTCGTCAACCCATTTTTTTTTTTTGGATTCGTGATGAGTCGTAATCCAGGAGGCCGAGACTACGGCCAAAGATGAAATCAAAGAATAAATATAAAATAAAAAGTCCACTTAAGACCTTGGGTTTTCAATTGTTTTTCTGTTAAGGTTCACACATTTATGTGGTTAGTTTCGCTACGCCCCACACTAGAAGGGGACCCACCACCTGTCGGGAACTAAGGTCAGAAGCAACCGACCAGAAGGAGGCTAGACCGAAGATCAGCTCATCGGGGAGTCTCCCACTAAAGAGGCCGGGCACATCCTTTACGCCGCCCTCACAACTCCAGCCGGAACAGGCGACCAGACCACCCCAAATGGAGGTAAGCAAAAACAATTCAATAAATTATATCCTAACAACACCTACGCAAATCAAAGATGAATTGGACTCTGTGTATGAGGACTCTGCACCATCATTTACCACAGTGAAATTTCGCGAAGTTGAATTTAAACGTGGCCGTGAGACCTTGGGAGGCGATGAGCGTTCGGGACGTCCAAAAACTGCAACACCTGATGGTAACATCGTTAAAGTTCACCAAATAGTAGGACGACCGCCGCATTGAAGTAAGAGAGATAGCAGAGGCTATGAAAGTGTCCAAAGAACGCGTTTGTCACATATTTTCCTATTTTATTTTTCTTTGTTTATTACAATGTACGTAAATTACATGTTAACTTAAGTCTATTAGCTCTAGCAACTAAGGCTTTTGGGTATTGTTACATATTAAATCAAGATTTAGGTATGAGAAAACTGTCCGCGCGTTGGGTGCCACGTTTGCTCACGTTAGACCAAAAGCGTGTTCGAATGAACATTTTCAACGCTCTGTGTAAAGTTCACCGAATGGTGCTAGACGACCGCCGAATTAAAGTGAGAGATAGCAGAGGCTATGAAAATGTCCAAAGAAAGTGTTTGTCAAATATTAAATCAAGATTTAGGCATAAGAAAGCTGTCTGCGCTTGGGTGGTGTTTGCTCACGTTAGACCTAAAACATGGTCGAATGAACATTTCCAACGCTCTGTTGGCGCAGTTTAGGTGTAATAAATCGGAGTTTTGGCCCCGATTAATTACTGTCCTTGAAACTTGGATACGCAATTGTGTGGGTTCTTAAAGCTCGCTTGAAGAACCCCCCCATATTCGCAACCCCTATTTGCACCTCAATCTCCCCGCATCAAAGCATTTCCTTTCACAAGGGCATTCTCCACGCCGCAACGCTTCGGCAGAAAATTTCCTAAAAGGATTCTCAGGCATTCATAATTCAATGCATCATATTTGCCTTACTAGAAGAATTCCTTAAAGAACAAACCTCATATCCCTGAAAGAAAACATGTCGGTTACAGTACCATGTAACCATCATAACCAGGGATAATGATCATTGCGTCGCCTATGCCCAGCCTCACCATGTGTATAATAAATTTTCTTACATACACAATTGGCTCGCGACCTTTTCACCCAACGACAAAGCAACCCGCAATAGACGCTAAAACCAATTTCCTTAGCACGCATCATGTGCAAACAAAAGAAGGCTGTTTTTCCGCAGGCATTCTGGCCATACGACAAACGATTCAAGTTGTTTCAAGTATCCCAAATGCATCTACCATCTAATGAGTTCCAACTTGTTTACTCAGTTGAACTCTTAGCTCATAAATTCCTTTATGTCTTTTAATTTTCCTGGATCCGTTCCTCATAACCTCGCGGCATGAGCAAACAGAAACCCATTTGCACCCAATGAGATACGGCTTGTTTACTTAGCCGAACTCACATCTTATTGATGCCCATTATCCCGTTTGATTTTTTTCAGCTTCGTTCCCATGGCCTTGTCCCATGAAAGAACCAATGTTCACACATAGATGAATACCAACATGATCTCCTCTACAAGATCCGGTTACCTACCCCAAAGAGAGACTTCACGTTTCTCTTGCAATAGGAAGCACACTCTAAATTAAGAGAGCCCGTACCGCCGACCGAAAACACAGTGCGCTAGTGTTTTATTATTTGCTTTTTTTTCTCTCTTGTCGTGACAGTGGAACTATTATGATGGAGGAAGGAAGTGAATCGGCGCCCTACGCCGGCGCACCATACTTCTTTCCCACACTATTATACGCCCAAAACAAAAATACAGTCAAAACTGCAAAAGGGGAGTCGGCTCGAAAAATAAAAAGAAAAACAGTGTATTCGGATGGGAAAGTGATGGCAACTGTTTTTGGGATAATCATGGAGTTATCTTAATCGATTATCTTCAAAAAGGAAAAACCATTACAGGAGCATTCTACGCTAGAAAATCCTGTTTCACCAAGACAACGCGTCGTCTCACGCCTCAGCGGTTGGCATGGCGAAAATTCACGAATTACGGTTTGAACTGCTTGACCATCCGCCTTACTCACCAGATCTAGCACCAAGCGACTTCTTTTTGTTTCCTAATCTAAAAATTGCGCTCGGAGGACAGAGATTTTCGTCAAATGAGGAGGCAATCACCTTCGTGAACAGTTATTTTGCAGAGAAAAACGCCGAGTACTATTTGGATGGGTTAGAGAGATGAAAGCATCGCTGGGAGAAGTGTGTAGAGTTACAAGGAGAGTATGTAGAAAAATAAAAATAAATTTTAAGAAAAAATGTCTTGTATCTTTGTTAGGTCGAAAACTTTTCAGGTCACCCTCGTACATCCAGAAATCCCTTGTAGATTCCCGGTACTAGACTCGCTGTCGGGGTTGCCAGAAAAGAATCATTAATCCCGAAAACGTTTCCATTGACTTTGCATAAGGCTTTGGCATAAGGCAGCAGAGGGGGAAGGTCCAGACCGCAGTCGGCAGTCACCCAAAAACTCTACTCACACAGGGAAAGGGCTGTGAAAAATGTTTACCCCAACAACAAGGCAAGACCCCAAAAGCTTAAAGGCGTGAAAGAAGGGAAAGCTTGATAAAACACTCACCAACAAACCCTTCGACGGTAGAAATCTTCTGAGCAGACCGGTCAGGCCAAAGCTTCTATTCAGTATCAAATAAATCGTTCGCCTTTTACTAAGGACTTCCATAGAGGTGAGCATTAAGTAAGTCTAAATGAAACTTTTTTAGTTCATGATAACCGCCTAAAGTCTGGCGATAGACAGACCCTACGGAGTGGAAGGTGGTGCACAATAACAGGCACAATTGCATTCAGTGTTTTCTGGCCATACGGCAACACTATTGCATTAACCCATGAGATTTCCACCGTAAATTTCAAAGTCATTTTGCTTAGCAACAACCAAGACCAGACCAAACGACGCGGTTACATAATCATGCATCGGCTGTGGAAATTCCAAATTCTTCGAATTTGGTTCACACGATAATATTTCCTTAGCCGATTAAGCGTCACTTATGACTTCCCCCAGCCACTCTATTCGCTTGGGATCAATGATCTCCTTTAACAGGTGAATAGCTACAAACCAACTTCCACTCTCATCTCATTTCCCCTTACCAGAGTCCAACGCATTCTGAGATCACCATAATATCCTAATTGGGTCACTAGGTCAGTCTCAGAATAGCATTGTGACACGGTCTGTGGGAATGTATCATGGCATAAACACGTGTCGAGTATCGCCAGGTCAGCCTCAGAAAAACTGAGCTATCTTTTTAGAGCCAAGAAATATTTTACACCGGCCCAAATTCTTCTGTGCGGTTTCTTCAAGGTCAGTCTCAGAATAGCATTGTGACACGGTCTGTGGGAATGTATCATGGCATAAACACGTGTCGAGTATCGTCAGGTCAACCTCAGAAAAACGGAGCTATCTTTTTAGAGCCAAGAAATATTTTACACCGGCACAACTTCTTCTGTGGGGTTTCTTCAAGGCGCCGAAGAAGCACCCATCGCTTTAACCCTCTTAAACCTTCCTCTTTCCATCTTACCCCATGGCACTTACCTGCTATTAGGCAGCATTAAGCTACCTGCAAGTCTTAATTTCCTGCAAAACATTCCATGGCAAGATCATCATCATCATTCCACAGCATCATTCACATCGGTGTATCCCTTTAAAACATTTTGTTTCCTCTGGTAGGCACCCATGCCCATTGCAAACCATTGGGAAATCTTCCGCAGTCCCCTTATCGCAATTCATTGCAATCATGCTCACAGAAATCCTTCTGTGTTTGCTTTTCTCAAGCAATCACCGATCCCACGAGCATATCATGCAAATCGATGCCCATGCAGCTGCATCCAATTATCACGGATCACCACTGCTTAGGCAATCCTAATGTATTTTTATTGGCTTGTTCAAACAAGCCGCATTTTTAGCGCTTAAGCATTGGATCCCATTTCGGTATTCAATATACCCTCTATTGTTAGGATAGAGATGTTAGGGCTACCAATGTTTATGTGCACCCAGCTGCATATCTCCCTTCTATTCGTTTTTCGATGAGCGTTCGTTTGTCCTTCCTTCCAAGAGGAAGACATTCGTTCCAAGAGAAAGGATATTGTGCATGGACTTTCCAATGGGATGCTGATCGGCTCCCATTGGTCACTGCATGACGGAAGGGATGTTTCTCCTGCGATGGTGTGCGGTGGAAACCCATCACAATCGCCGGAGGCTGGGCCAATTTTACGGAGTCAAATCAGTCAGATATTATCTAGAGAATCGCGCTCACATACCGGGGACGTGACGGAAATCAAATTTTATCATCCAACGGGTGCACAAGTGCCATAGCGTCGATCGGGATTGTACACAGTCCTTATTAAATTCAAAAGTGAAACGTACGCCGTTCTTGTTCAATGCAGAAACTCGATCGTCCAGTTCGTGTAAAATTCAATAGTCGCGGTTCGGCTAAATTCAAAACTCAATCGTTTCCGGTTCGTGTTAATTGAAACTAAAAACACTAACAGTTCATGTTAAATACCCAAATTAAAGAAACATCCCCAGTTCATGTTAATTACAAAACTATAAACACTAACAGTTCATGTTAAATACCCACAGTAAAGAAACATCCCCAGTTCATGTTAATTACAAAACTATATACACTAGCAGTTCATGTTAAACTTTAATTATACGACTAATCAACTTGTGCGAATTAAAGACAATAATAAAGCATCTAATACGAAAGCAGTGCGTTTCATTTAGTTTTACTTCGTTTTCTCTGCAAAAAATTTGAGGTGCTATTTAATGTTGTGGCGTTTTCGTTCAACTTGCGTTCGTGATAACGCCTCTAGCGAAAAACACCTACACTTCTCCTATATAAATCCCAAATTAGACCCGCGCTCGAATATTGCTCTTATGTTTGGAGCTCGGCTCCTAAACATACCTGCGACCTACTTGAGAGAATACAGAGGTGAGCAATCCGCCTGATCGGAGACTCGGCGCTGACGTCGGGACTACAGTCGCTATTGCATCGAAGGCGCGTAGACCTCTGTCAATTTTACAGATATTATCACGGGTACTGTTCTTCTGAGATTCGTGGTATTGTTCCACGCAATTCGGCTCATATGCGTTTCACAAAGCCCGTTTGTGGTTTATCTCCCGACGGCGCGAACATCCCTGCATCAGAACTCGTTCCGTTACAGAGCGGGGAAGCTGGGGAACTCCCTTCCCACCCGAGTGTTCCCGGAGCGTTACAACCTGCAACTGTTCAAAAAGAACTGCAACAGTTAATTGATTGCATTTCGGGGCGCCCACTTGGCGCTATAGGTTCGCCTCTCCCGAGAGAAGTCTATTAAAAAAAAAATAAAAAAAAAATTCCCTGTAAGAATTCTTTCCTAACTTATCAGGAATCCCAATATCACCAAGTGCATTTCCCCCTAGACGAATTATTGAGAAGAAAATGATTTGGTTTACATACAACGTAACCATCATAACAGGGACAAAAACAAATATACGCATTTTGCTACTTAAGGCATCAATTAAATCCTACAGCATAGGCAAATGCAAATAGGAATTGAATACTTACCCGTACCAGCGATTCCATAAACCCCATTTCCCGGTAAACAAGCTAAAACCAATTAGCACAATTTTCACGATGCATTGCGGCTGTCAACACAGCTGCTATGCATATTGTATACAACGATCATCAACGGTCCCTTTGTCTTACATATTCCAGGATCCGTTTACCATTGACCTTCTTACATAAGCAAACACAAACCCAATTAGCATCCAATGAGATTCGGCTTGTTTGCTTAGCCGAACTCACATCTCATGGATGCACATTTTCTCTTTCTTTGTTTTAGATTCGTTCCCATGGCTTTGATCCACAAAAGAACCAATGTACACACATACATGTGTACCGTGACGATCTTCTCTATGAGATCTGTTTGGTTACCCTAAAGAGAGACTTTACGTTTCTCTTGGAATAGGACAATTAACCCCCTAGTTAAGAGAGCCAGTTTCACTGGCCGAATTTCTTTAGATTGCGAATGAATCTCGGAGTCTAATTACATCTGCCGACTACGCTGGTCGCGCGATCTCCCGCTCTCCGTCGCGGGGTGGAGAAGCGTAGGTATACAGAAGTCGTGTCGAAAAAGAAGTTTTTCATCCTGTATAAAATTTATAAAAAACGATTTAATATTAATAATAAGTTCTAAGTAAAGTAATAAAAAGTCGGTGATCACCTATCAAGTCGTGCGTTTTATTTTTTTTTTTTTTGTGACTTCCCTCGGTGTGTTTTATTCACTGTGCTGCGTTTGTTCGGTGTTTTGGACTTAATCCTTGGTGATCGGTTAATGGCGGAACCGATGAACTTGTAGTGACTTCGGTAAGGGCGTAGTAGAACCTAGTGCCCGTGTTTGGTACAATACTTCGTCCCCCCACAATACCACAAACCTTGTTTTGTACGCGTTTGTTAAGCAAAAAAGGCAGATAGAACCATCAAAGGGCAGCCGACTCTTTGTCACGGTGTACATATAAACTACTTGGGCTGAGAAGTCCCGGGATTTTAAACGAAAACACACACATATGCATATATATACTGCGTGTGCTAAGAAGTTCCGGGATTATAAATGAAAACAAGCATTTTTTGGGCAAAGTTATATTTATTGCTCAACATAGTTGGCTTCGAGGGCGATACAGTCACTGTTTAACGTGCGGCCACAGGAGAAATTATCGACGCAGAATGAAGCCACCGAGTTGCATCTGGTTTGCTTGTGCGCCGCATAATGCTTCATTGGTAAGCAATATCGGTCGAGTGTAGTAGTTTTCCGTTCTTTATGATGGACTGCATTGATTTGTTTTTTCTTGTTTTCCTCCTATATGAATAAATAGAAACTGTTTATTTTTCCTTGTTAAACTTGTTTTTGTTTCCCACGACTCTCTCGTTATATCTAAAGCATTCGACTGTGTTTGGATCTTAGGACTGCTTTACAAGCTGCACTACATATTTGGATTAAACACCCACACAAAATTCATGGTCAAAATAAGTTGTTCTCGCTCGCAATCGTATAATATAACCGCAGGGGTTCCACTATTATACCTCCTCTATACTTCAGACATACTGCAGCCTCAATTACCCAATACCGTAATGTTGAATTACGCTGAGGACACCATAGTCTAGTCCAGCAGCAAGTTTGTAAAAGAGGCAAGAAACCGCATTAATAACTTCCTCCCAAATCTATCAACATACTTCAATAAATGGAAAATTCGCCTAAATCCTGATAATACCCAACTTATAGTGTTTAAGGGTAAAAATGAGCACTGCACAAACAACACCAGATGCACCCACAACAAAATTAGACTCAAACTAAATAACACCCAGATAAAACCTTCTAAAACTTTAAAATATCTAGGAGTAACCTTTTCCAATGACCTTTCATTCTCCACCCACATTAAAAATACTTTACCTAAGGCCATAATACTGAATTTCTGTAGAAGAGTGATGTGGAAACCCAACGGTCTCTCCCACAAAGTCAAACTGCTCATCTATAAACAAATAATCAGACCCACACTCACATATGCGTGTCCACTGTGGTATCATATAACACCAGCCCAAATGGAGAAGCTACGCACTTTCGAAAGGAAATGCTTCAGGCTGGTCACTGGCCTCAACCGACAACCCAACTCTTACAAGTATTACAATAACAGCCTGCTATACGATGCCGCTAATATTGACCGTCTCGATAGACGCTTCTTAGAGCTGTCTATCAAATTTATTGAAAACCTCGCAAATAATTCCAACCCCATAATAACTTCACTACTACAAACTCCTCTAGATAACAGGGCTCACTGTCTGGATTGTCTCCACACCAGAACTCTCTTCACCTCTGGAAGATTGGTTAATAACTCCAACGAGGTAGTGTATCATAACACCAAGCTGGCACCCAATCAGTTCAAATACTGTAACATAAACCATTCTCCAACATTCTGCGTTTTAACGAACAACTGGAAAGTGTTACACCACCCGAGATCACTAACTGACCATATCTCACTCCAACCTACTTCCTTAACCATCAATCCCTATATTCCTCAACTCACATTACATATTTAACTTATAATAATATCAATTCGGTTAAGCTAAATTAAGTTAGAGTTAAGTTAAGTATTAGATTAGATTAAATTAATTAATAAAAATCCTGGTTTTCTGACCTTTTCCAGGAAAACTGTTAATACTAAAACCTATAATACTCATATAGTTATTCACACATTCAGTTATGTTTGAAAAATGTGTAATGTATACATGTAAACAATTGTATCACTAGAATTATAAGTTAGCTGTAGTTCTTAATGTAAACATTGATTATTAATCAAATCAACACATACTGTTAAAAAAAAAAATTTGCCACGAAGGAACCTTTAACAGCATTGGAATTGGGGTAAAGTCGCTGTTGGTTGTGTGCAACGTACATTCGGTTTCTCTCGTGGCTGGGGATACCCTCGTTGCAGGTGTCGGGGTTGGTTTGTGGGGGTTCTGTAAGGCATTCCCAAAGAACCACCCACTCCCTTTCAACTAATCGTCTCCCACTTACCAGGCAAGTCATTATACTTACCTGCAAATGAGCATCGTAAGCTACTCTGCATCACCTTCCACCTGTAAACATAAGCCCACGGCAAGATTACCACCTTGCCGTGGCATCAAATTTTCACCCCGGGGCATGCTTGCATCCAACGCACCATGGTTCCGAAATCTAATTCGGTTACCTCTTTATGTAACCGACATTAATTCCCGAACATGTCAATGCGCATTGCTGAGAAGCACTTTCTCACATACGTGCATGACATGCCCATCCTCGCCTTATCGGCTGGACCATCAGTCGATCGCCTAAACAACAATCCGTTGGTCCAGAAGGCACATCGACCAACGTACTTGTTGACACAACTGCAGCCAATAGTTTCCCTACCATTCGGTATTTAAATATTGCCCCCATATCTTTAGGTTCGGAATAGCTGCAACCAATTTCCCATTATCGGCTATCAACCGATCATGGGATTTGGGCATGAATATGATCGTTGTTTAGGCAATCATACCCACGTTCATGCTCTATGATGACCTTTCTGGAAATCAAAGTAAACACACAGTGCCTCACTGTGTTTGTTTTGCTTACCAACGCTGGTCCATGGTTCTCATGGGTGGCAAATTCCTCACCACCATATCCATGTACCAGCATATTAACCCAAATAAGATAACCAGCCAGCCTGACCCTTTGCCACCGTCGGCAAGATTTCTGTTGACTTAATATCAACAAAATATCTTCCTTTCTAGAGTACCAGAGCCATACGGCTAAATCAAACAAACCCCAAATATTCGATCGACCTATCGTCACCGAAGAATGTATCGCCTACAACGGCATTACATGAACACAATGCCTTCAGCCCCTTGTGGCTCGTCCGTTTGTTTGAACAGGTGCGGTATCGTCCGTTATCGATATGCAGGCAAAGGGGCATCGTACTTGTCCTATACGGACATATGGGAAATCCTCCCATTTAACTCCTTTTCGATCGCTCATTGGCCGTCACCAAGTTGAGCCTGTTCGCTCCTCCCACATCGATGTGATCCACCACCGTTGAATCTGACTGATGTGGATTGCATCGAGGAGTCAAATTTCATCATCCTTCGAGGAGAGACGTTGAGTCTCTGCTGTCGTGCCGTCCGTTGTCAGATTTAAATTTCTTAAGCGTACACACGCTTGTTTTCGTGTCGGGTTTTTGTCGAGAAACATTAGTTCTATGGGAATGAATTTAATATTTTATAGGAATAAATTTACTTAAATAATGGTTGCCAAATATGAGTGTGACGTTGATTCATGGAGTTCGTGTACCACACAGTAAATAACAAGTGCGCAGCGAAAATTAAAATCAAGACTACTGTACAAGACAGTTCCAGTTATTGTATTTAAAATAAAAGCTATGTTCAAGAGAATAAACTAAAATAAAAATAAGAGAATAAATTACTCCAGTGTGGTTTTCTTTGGAGAGTTGTTGTGTTCGCTGGGTGCTCTATTCCTTCTGGTAGAAACAAATTACAGCGATATTGGTGGTGTTCCTGCTGAACCAGTGTCCGTGTTGACGCGCTAGAGGAAATTACCCGCAGGTTCCTTGACAGGCTGCGTAAGGATCGTCTGCATGAATTGTGCGTGGTTTCTTGCAGTCAAGCTGTTAGGCTTGTATGTCGTGTGAGGGTTGCATCATGTATCGTGAGTATGTGTGTGTGTTTGTGTGTTGTATGTTCGCTTTCAGGACGAATTCTCGCTCTCGACTCAATCGGGAGTTTAGTTTTTGTTTTGGCATTTTATTGTGAAGAGGTTTGAATTACTGATTCAATAAGAAAGCCATATTTTAATTAGACACAGTTTATAACGGTTTTATCAATTTCCATATGAAGAGAGAGCGAGAGAGAGGGGGGGGGGGGGCGGCAGAGAGGGAGAGAGAGACAAATTTATGATTAGCGAGACTAATTCACTTTATGTGTTACCAAGATAACTGTTAAATTGAATTGAATTCCTGCTTTGCCGATCATTTGAAGGTATTGAAAAGCTTCAAATACAATACGTGTCATATCTTTTGAAAATTACACAAAGTGAACGCAGTACTAGTAGAGATTGTGTTGATCACCGGTTTTTTTTTTTTTTTTTTTTTTTTTTTTTTGAATTCGGTAGGAAGGTGGAAATCTTCAAAAGATACCTCTAGATCGATCCAGGGGAATGCCGGGTTTTTACCTCCCGTGACCACCGAAGAGGTACTCTTGGCTGCAGGGGTTATAAAAAAAAACAAGACCTCGGGACTGGATGGTATCCCTAACGCTGTAGTGAAGGCTGCTCTAAGAAAAAAGCCAGAAGTGTTTAGCAGTCTCTTCACCACCTGCTTTCAAACAGCACAATTTCCTAAACGATGGAAAAAACAGCGGCTTGTGCTTATACCAAAAGGTGTCAAGAATCCAGAAGAGCCGTCGTCTTATCGGTCGTTGTGCACGGCAGGAAAACTTATTGACCGGCTAGGTGGTACCAAAAAATATTGCGCGGTACTGACGCTTGATGTAAAAAATGCTTTTAACTCGGTGAATTGGAATCGGATTCTAGAAGCGTTGGGCGATCTACAAGTCTCTCCCTACTTGGTGCGAATATTAGCAAACTATCTCTCGGATAGAAGACTGCTCTATGACACAGATGAGGGACCACAGGAATTTAAAATAACAGCGGGTGTACCTCAGGGATCTGTATTAGGTCCGCTGTTATGGAATATCATGTATGATGTGGTGCTCAGAGTAAACGTACCAGAAGGGGTTAGAATCATTGGGTACGCAGATGACTTGGCAATAGTAGCCGTCGCTAAACCTCCCGCCAGGCTCATATTCCCGTTGATCCCCGCGGAACTTTCTTTTAGATATTCCATCGCGGGGCGGGACGGAGTTTACCTGTTACTCCGCTCGTCACGTCGCAACTGCTGCATCATTTCACAGAGAATACCACTGGTTACGGACCATGCCTGTTTTGAACTAAGCATGTATTCTATTACTCCAGCCGGAGTAACTGTCCGTCTCGTGTGTCTCTCCAAAATCGTTCGTGCGGTCTCGAATCTCACGCACTCTGTGAGTACGTGTTCCGCATTCTCTATTTTGCCTTCACAATACAAGTAGTATGGGTGATTCACATGCTTATACTTGTGCAAGTAGTGCCGAAAGCATCCATGTCCTGATATTAGCTGAGTCAAGTAGTAATTTAGCTCGCCATGTTTTCTTTTCACCCATGTTTCTATATCAGGTATCATGGTGTGGGTCCATCTTCCCTTGGTGGAAGAATCCCACCTTCGTTGCCATTCTCTTAGGCTTGAGAGCTCTAATTGTGTCCGCATTCTCCGACGATTCTCTTGGGAGACCTTATGCAATGCAGCGTTTTCTTTAGCTGCAATGTCAAGTGGTGTTCTCCCGGCCAAAACATTTATGGCATCTTCGGATACCGTTCGAAATGCACAACATACTCTTAGTGATGCTAGTCTATGCGCTGAGTTCACTCCCCTCATGTATGACTTATATTGCCCGGCTCCTGCTCATATGTGAGCTGCATACATTATAGTGGAGGTGTTGACACTGGTTATGAGTTTCTTTATGTTGGGTCGGGGTCCTCCAAGACTGGGTAGCAGTCTCGCCAAAACTTTGCATACTCTTGCCGTTTTTTCACTCGTTTCCCTCAGGTGTTCCTTGAAGCTCAACCTGTTGTCGAGTATAACACCACGATATTTAATATAGGGACTGGATCTGATTATTTGTCTTTCTATTTCCGAATCAAGGTGTTCAACTTTCTTGCGGCTGCTTATTAAAACTGCCTCCGTCTTATGTCCAGCTAGTTTCATTCCTGCCATATCTAGCCAGCATTTAATGCTCTGGATTGCTTGGGAGCAAATATTCTCCGGTGTGGGTGCCGGCATCTGTTTTCGTGGTTGCCTTGGGGACTGCTTTCTCGGACGGCTTCAGATGGATTAGTTGGTGTGAATGAAGTTGCGGAATTTTAGGGACATTTCAAAACGCGGCCAGCCAATTGTGTGGTCACCATTATCACCATCATTTGCGTCTTGTGGTGCAACACTGCTAGAAATTTTATCGGCTTGTAGGGTTTTGTTGCTAATGTGTCGGCGTACGACACGGGTTGAGACAAATACCACCACGACTCTATTGGGCGCACTAATTGATCCTCAGGAGAACACAGAAAAGTCAATCCACCGATGTACACCGGAAAGCGATGAAAATAAAAAAAAACACTTGCGTATCCTCTTACAATGGTTCTTTATTAGTTGTAATCGCAATTGCTCACAGGATTCAAATTGGCGCATATCGCTTTAAAATACAAATCACTATTGCTGTATGTTTTTACTAAAATGAATACTATTGTTCTACGAATTCCGATTGGCGAATATCGTTTCAAAATGCAAATCTCTTTTACTTGATGTTTTTAATAAACTGAATACTATTGTTCTCCGTATTTCAACAGGTGAATATCGTTTTAAAATACTAATCACTTTTACTAGATGTATTTAATAAAATGGTTTTAGCAAACGACCGAACTCTCATCGTTTGATTGACTCGTGAATGACCATGTAGCACTTGTACCCGCTCCGAAAGAAGAAATCTGACTCCACTGGTGTCTGTTGCCGCCAACATCCACCACCGATCTAGGGGTCGCCAATCAGCGATCGAATTGAGATTAAATGGGAGGATTCTTCGTATGACCGTACAGTCAAGTGTAATGCTCTTTCGCTCTAAAGATCGACAACGAACTGCCCTGCACTTGTTCAAACAAGGAACAAGCAAGCATAAGGGCTGCGGCAATGTTGCTGTCAATCATCGCGCTGGTCGCCTGAGAACGAAATAGGTTTTTGCGTTCTAGGTAAACAGAAGCACTATTTCGAGGGACGTACATTAGATGTGCTTTGTTTGGTTTAGTCGTATGATTCTGGTGCACGATGGAGGAAATTACTTTGTTGACATTAAGTCAACAGAAACCTCGCCGACGGTGGCAAAGGGTCAGGCTGGATAGCTGTATGTTTAGATTAATATGCCGGTACATGGATATGATGGTGAGGAATTTGCCTTGCAGATGTGCCAACATACGTCTCACGCAGGGGGCCATGGACCAGCGGTTGGTAAGTAAAATAAACACAGTGAGGTACTGTGTGTTTAATTTGGTTTTCAGAAAGGGTCATCATAGGGCATGATTAGCAATCATTGTCATGCCCAAATCCCATGATCGGTTGATGGCTGATAATGGGGAATTGGTCGCAACTGTTGCGAACCTAAGGGTATGAGAGCAATATTTACTTATGAAATGGTAGGAAGAATATCGGCTGCAGCTGTGTCAACAAGTACGCTGGCCAGCGTGTGTTTATCGATTATAATTACTGACGAGCTGAGTCGATAGGGGGTACGGAATGGTTCAAGTATTATGAATCAAAGAAATTTAATGATATGCATGCCAGGTTTGCTTTCAGGTGAAATGTGATAAAGGGTACCTTACCCTGCTCATTTGCAGGTAAGTAGAAAGACTTTGCATGATAAGTGGAAGACAGGTTAATTTAAAGGGAATGGGTAGTTCTTTGGGGATGCCTTAAAGAACCCCCACGGACTTCCAGCCGACGTCGACGTCTATCGAAACCCAGTCATTTCGGCACCCGTTACGGACAATTTTGGAACGGAGACGCCATCGCGGCGACTATCATTCCGCTACCGGCGTGATCTCAGGTAAGGGAAAATATTATTCCAGTAGTGACAGGCATCAGTCGTTGGGATTTTCGGCTCCTTGATCTGATGGGCTAGTCAACTGTAAATGAGTTCTCCAGGCTATGACCTCGTCCTCTTCTCCGCCAAGGCCCCTTGTTGCGGGCCACCACCGTCGTCGCGTACCTCCCTCATCGAATCCCCTCGACCGAGATTCTATTCTATAGATCTATGAACATCTTCCCGATTACCCTGGCAGGTTGGAAAATCAGTTGCGCGACTGACCTTGCCAGGTTGCAAGATCGGTGATATAACCTATGCACAAGGTTGTGCCTCACGAGTACCCTATCAGGTTGCAAAACCAGTAACTCGACTGGCCCTGCCAGGGATCGAACACGGTTAGGGGACCTACGTGAGTGGTACCTAGATCAATTTCTGGACAGCGCATTATGATCACTGCAAATTGCACCCCGAGATCAGCTTCGAGGCATCGTTTTCTAAAGTACAGTTGCCTCCGTCACCTATTCCCCCGGATGTCCACCCACCTCTGGTACCCCATAACATCCCCGTTTCATTTTCTGGCAGTTTCACAATTCTCTCCTTTCGCTTGAGATCACTCACGTATCAAACAGTCACCGTTAATGAAACAACATCACAAGTTCTGAAGGATATCAAAAATTGAACCTCAGAAATGCTTCAAGGATTTGAAGAAAGCCTTGGAACAATTTCTTTTATTAGAAGGAGATGAAATTGATTAAATTAACCTGTAAGGATTGATTAATAAGTAAAGAAAAAACAAAATTAGGTATATATTAGAGATTACATCATAATTTTTGGTGAACTTCAATTAGGACGCATCGTTCGGAGGCGGTAGTAGAGCACGTTACTCCATCAATGTGAAATGGGTTATTGTCAACAACCGGGATCCGGTCTTGGCCTTATTTAGCAAGTCTTTCCACCGGTATCCGGTTCTTATCAGAGACTTATTAAATTGTCCATAATAATTGGTTTTTCTGGGCAAAGTTATTAGCCTTACGCCATTACTTTAATTATACCTCAGAAAATAATCTGCTAGCATAACTCCAATCGTGGTTCATCTCTCAAGCACGAGTTGTATGATAAATAACCCCGAAACGACCAACCCCTGTCTGTATTTAGAAAACATTGAGCTCCTTATTTAAAAAATATATACCCTTATTACAAAATAAATATATACATTCGAGGTGGGGGTATAACCACCATTATACCCCCACCTCGAACTCTATAGCAACATCCAATTATAACCCCGCAGATTGCTTAATACTTCAATGGAACCTGAATGGGTTTTATAACAATTATCACGAGTTACAGCTCCTTATAAAAGTACTCAAACCGTCCATCATAGCACTGCAAGAAACGCACTTACCCCACTCTTCAAATGCGAAAGTGCCTCGGGAATACACAGCATACTTTAACAATCTTAAAGAAAATAACTCCTGTAAACAAGGGTCCGGGATATTAATACATCGCGCACTAACCTATAAGCATATCAGTCTTAATACCCCTTTCTCGGCCACGGCAGTCGAACTAACGGGCAAACTAAAGCTAACCGTGATCTCAATCTACATTCCTCCTACTCAACCATATACCCTGTCTGACTTGAATAAAATAATTCAACACATACACACCCCCATTCTTCTAATGGGAGACTTCAACGCTTGGAGTACAATATGGGGATCACAAAGAACAAATAAAAGAGGGAAAGGCGTGGAACAATTTTTACTACAATCACAATTGGTAATAGTGAATAACGGCAATCACACTCATTTTTCCACACACAAGACGTTTACAAATGTAGACCTTTTCCTCGTATCATCCCAACTGTCCCCTGATACAAACTGGGAAATACTTGATAATCTACATGGAAGTGATCACTTTCCAATAAAAATCTGTATTTCAACCGGCAACAATAAAAAGGGAAAAATCAAACTCCTACCTAAATTCAAATCTGACCGAGCAAATTGGAACAAATTTCAAACTATCACCACACAATTCCTTAATCTACATAACACAAAATCCAACATAAATCAAGAAGCTGCCGTTATCACAAAAGCTATTCGAACAGTCGCCAATGGCTCCATTCCACAGACAACGAAAAGGTATCACAAAACCGCCGTACCATGGTGGAATCCAGATCTGGCAAACCTACGGGCAGAAAAGCAATTGGCATGGAACATTTTTAAGAAGCACCCAACCGACCAACATCTCTTAAGGTACAAAAGGCTTAACGCCATGTTCCGAAGAACAGCCAAAATCGAAAAAGCAAAATCCTTTCAGTCCTTCACGGAAAAACTAAACCCAACATACACCCCCAAAAAGATATGGGCCAACATAAAAATGCTAACAGGCAACTATAACCCATCTACTATCAATTTAATACATACAGGATCCGACGCCCTCACATGTCCGGACAAAATAGCCAAATACTTCGCCGAGACTTGGGCAAATACGTCCTCCAACTTCAACTTCCACCCAGATTTCCATACTGCCAAAAACCAAATAGAGGCGCATCCAACGCCCCCAAGCAACCCAAGTAATTCCTATAATAGCGTTATGGAACTTCCCATAACACAGATAGAACTAGAATCTGGTCTTCATACCGCAAAAGGTAAGACACCAGGCTTTGATAGAATTGACTACCAAATGGTAAAAAACGGGCCAACGATTTTGAAACAACGCCTTCTAAATCTGTTTAATGTCATACGAGGGTTGCCTCTTATGTTTCGGGATTTGGCAACCCTAGTGTTGCAATCCGGCAATTGACAGCTCTATCGTAAAGTTGGACATTTTTGAGGTTATACGCACTCAGAACCTTTTGACATACGAGCGCTATTTGTGTTGTTTAGAGTAACTTAAAAGATTCATCCCGGCCCAAAAATGGAATTAAATCGTCAACATTTTCGTGCGATTATTTTTTACAACTTTCGGCATGGATTAACTCAGCAACAGTGCATGGATGTACTTAATTCAGTTTTTGGCGATGAAGCTCCATCGAGGACCAGTGTTTATCGATGGTATGGTGAATTCAATCGTGGTCGTAGTTCACTCCAAGATGAATTTCGTGAAGGTCGTCCAAAATCAGTTGTTGTTCCGAAAACCATTGATGCTGTGCGCGAACTGATATTGGAAGATCCTCATGTGACCTATCGTGAGATTGCGACAACCTTAGGCGTTAGTGGGACCAGCATACATTCAATATTGCATAAACATTTGACTGTCAAAAAAATTTGTTCGCGTTGGATCCCACACAATTTGTCAATCGCCCAAAAAAAGGCTCGTGTCAATTGGTCAAAAGAAATGCTCAAAAAATACGGTCGCGGTGCTTCGAAACACGTCTATGGCATCGTGACAGATGATGATTCGTGGATTTACGCGTATGAGCCCGAAAGTAAACAGCAGTCGACTGTCTGGGTGTTTCAAGATGAGCCAAATCCAACAAAAGTTGTTCGCGCACGGAGCACTTCCAAGCAAATGGTCGTCTGTTTTTTCGGAAAAACTGGACATGTCGCAACCGTACCACTAGAACAACGCAGAACAGTCAATTCCGAGTGGTACACAACCATTTGTTTGCCAGTTGTCTTCCAAGAAATCAGGAAAACCAACCGCCGAAGACGGATCACTCTTCACCACGACAATGCGAGCTCTCACACATCGGCTGCGACAACTGCATTTTTGAGCACCCAAAACATCGATTTAATGGGTCATCCGCCGTATAGTCCTGACTTGGCACCGTATGACTTCTTTTTATTCCCGTACGTAAAAAACAAACTGAGAGGTCAACGTTTTTCGACACCTGAAGAAGCGGTTGCTGCATTCAGAATGCATGTGTTGGAGATACCTCAATCAGAGTGGCAAAAGTGCTTCGACAATTGGTTCAAACGCATGCAAAAGCGTATAGATCTTCATGGGGAATATTTTGAAAAACAATGAAGTGATTTTCGATTATCAATATTTGTTTTTGTTCTCTAATCCCGAAATATAAAAGGCAACCCTCGTATATACAACTGGCACCATTCCTCAAATGTGGAAAGTATCCACAATTATACCTCTACCAAAGCATAATAACAAAACTGATACAATCCACGGCTACCGCCCCATTTCCTTACTGCCTTGTTTAGGAAAAGTATTGGAAAAAATTGTCGCTAAGAGACTAAACTGATACCTAGAAAAATATAATCTGATAAGTACCAAACAAGTCGGTTTCAAACAAAGCAGGGGAACAATGGATGCGCTTCTTCATATAGATAACCATATTGTTGGTGCCCTTTCCTACATCCATTTTATCAATAGACTTTGAAAAAGCATTCGACCGGATCGGTCCACACGTCATCCTCCACAAATTACTAAAATGGAAAATAGGACATCATATGTATAACTTTGTTAGATCCTTTCTGAATAATAGAAAATTCAGGATCAAATGTAACGGCGTGTTCTCTGGCGTCCATAATATAAATACTGGAATCCCCCAAGGATCACCGTTATCAGTAGTATTATTTAAGATAGCGTTTGAAGAGTTAAATAGCATTATCTCTAAACATAAAAATGTAAAACATTGTCTCTACGCCGACGATCTTATATTATTCACAAATGTAAACGACCTAGGAGTAGCTAGCAAAACTTTCGAAAATATCCTATCAGACATACAAAAATGGTGTAACTATTCTGGCTCAAAAATTTCGAACGTGAAATCTAAAATATTACATATATGCAAAAAGAAACATTGTAACAAATCTTTATTAGTAAATTTTGAAAACACTTACATTAGGAATGTAGATACACTAAAAATTCTCGGCCTACAATTCGATTGTAAATATAATTTTAAGAATCATTGTCCAGCCCTTAAGAAAAATCTAGTGTTAAGGTTAAACATACTGAAATATTTGTCATCTAAAAACGGCTCAGCCCATACTAACACACTAATAAACACTACTAGAGCTATCCTACTCTCAAAAATAGACTATGGCCTACTAATATACGGTAATTGCAGCAAAACAACGTTACAGACAATTAAATCTCCCTACCACGCAGCAGCCCGCATAAGTACAAGGGCTTTTCGGACCACCCCAATTACGAACATCCTAACAGAAAGTTACGACCCGACCATAGAAAATAGGATAAAAACTCGGTCGTCCAAATTAGCCGCAAAGTTTCCCGCAATGGCCTCAACACCCATTTTAGAGGACATTAAACGAATACTTAAGAGAAAACGCCCTCAAAAATATACGTCGGCCTTAGGACACTCAATAGAACTGGCAAAAGAACTGCTCGCCACACCTACACCACAAAGACAACGAGCACATTCTCCCCCGTGGCTAATACCAACAGATTGTGTCATAGAAGACCTATCACAGCTCCCCAAAGGAACGACTAACCAAGAAGTATACCAACAACACTTCCAATTATTACGAAACAAACACCGGGAATGGGACGTACTCTTTACCGACGGTTCCAAAACAAAAGAAGGTACAGCATTCGCGGTAGTAAACAGAACAGATACAGTCATCAGAAAAGGACTTTTACCCGAATTCTGCTCCATCTTTTCAACCGAAGCAACAGCAGTGCAGGAAGCAATCAAATTAGTTGAGAAAAATAAAACACTAATTTGCACCAACAGCCTGTCGGCCATACAAGCAATACAGAACCCGAATAACAAAAACCAAATAATCCACATGATTCAGGATAACTTAATCCGGAAGCAATCCAAAGTAAAACTGCTCTGGGTTCCTGGTCATAGTGGTATAAGGGGAAACGAAGCAGCTGATATCGCAGCCAAATTGGCTATAAAGGAGCCATTAACAACTTTCTACGTGTACAACAATAAGGACATAGACAAGTACTTTGAAAGGGAACTACGAAAGATAGAACAATTGAAATGGTTAAATTACAACCATACATATGTAGGCTCCTCGATAGTATAGTGGTTAGTATTCCCGCCTGTGACCCGGGAGACCGGGGTTCGATTCCCCGTCGGGGAGCCCCTGGTGCAAGACTAATGACCTTGCCCAGACAAAATAAATCATTATGGAAAATTTAACAAGCCTCAGGACTTGCTAAATAAGGCCAAGACCGGTTCCCGGTTGTAGTGCCGATGATGATGATGATGATATGTAGCAATAAACCCTAATAGACAACCCGTCACCTACCCGACAACATCGCCCGTGCAACAGATCAAATGCTTTCTCCGCCTGCGCCTTGGACATACACATATAACCAACCAGCATCTCATCAATAAAACCAACCCACCCACATGTCACATCTGTAGATCTAACTCCACATTGTCATCCAAACACATCCTCTTGGAATGCGAAGGCATAAAAGCCCTCGCTCACCGACATCTTCAAGACGACATCAGAAACATCATCTCCGACCCAACCGCAACCATCATAGCCAAGCTCTACCACCTACTAACCCTAGTTAAACTACAAAACGTAATTTAAAAAAAAAAAAAAAACAAATGTACACATAAATATTTAATGCCAAACTAGCCGAAAGCCTTCGTTGCTAGCGCTATTAGATCTAAGTTATTATGCAATTAACTTACATGGTAATAAATAAATAAAAAAAAAAAAAAAAAAAACATTTATTATAAAAAAATTAAAAAAGTAAATCAAAAGATCCCGCAAATGACGCGTATTTGGCACAAAACTAGACATTTTTGCACGAAAAAAAAAAAATATATAAAGCTTATACGAGGGTTACCTCTTATGTTTCGGGATTTGGCAACCCTAGTGTTGCAATCCGGCAATTGACAGCTCTGTCATAAAGTTGGACATTTTTGAGGTTATACGCATTCAGAACGTTTTGACATACGAGCGCTATTTGTGTTGTTTAGAGTAAATTAAAATATTCATCTCGGCCCAAAAATGGAATTAAATCGTCAACATTTTCGTGCGATTAACTCAGCAACAGTGCATGGATGAACTTAATTCAATTTTTGGCGATGAAGCTCCATCAAGGACCAGTGTTTATCGATGGTATGGTGAATTCAATCGTGGTCGTAGTTCACTCCAAGATGAATTTCGTGAAGGTCGTCCAAAATCAGTTGTTGTTCCGAAAACCATTGATGCTGTGCGCGAACTGATTTTGGAAGATCGTCATGTGACCTATCGTGAGATTGAGACAACCTTAGGCGTTAGTGGGACCAGCATACATTCAATATTGCATAAACATTTGACTGTCAAAAAAATTTGTTCGCGTTGTATCCCACACAATTTGTCAATCGCCCAAAAAAAAGCTCGTGTCAATTGGTCGAAAGAAATGCTCAAAAAATACGGTCGCGGTGCTTCGAAACACGTCTATGACATCGTGACAGGTGATGAATCGTGGATTTACGCGTATGAGCCCGAAAGTAAACAGCAGTCGACTGTCTGGGTGTTTCAAGATGAGCCAAATCCAACAAAAGTTGTTCGCGCACGAAGCACTTCCAAGCAAATGGTCGCCTGTTTTTTTCGGAAAAACTGGACATGTCGCAACCGTACCACTAAAACAGCACAGAACAGTCAATTCTGAGTGGTACACAACGATTTGTTTGCCAGTTGTCTTCCAAGAAATCGGGAAAACCAACCGCCGAAGACGGATCACTCTTCGCCACGACAATGCGAGCTCTCACACATCGGCTGCGACAACTGCATTTTTGAGCACCAAAAACATCGATTTGATGGGTCATCCGCGGTATAGTCCTGGCTTGGCACCGAATGACTTCTTTTTATTCCCGTACGTAAAAAACAAACTGAGAGGTCAACGTTTTTCGACACCTGAAGAAGCGGTTGCTGCATTCAGAATGCATGTGTTGGAGATACCTCAATCAGAGTGGCAAAAGTGCTTCGACAATTGTTTCAAACGCATGCAAATGTGTATAGATCTTCATGGGGAATATTTTGAAAAACAATAAAGTGATTTTCGATGATCAATATTTGTTTTTGTTCTCTAATCCCGAAATATAAAAGGCTACCCTCGTACAAAGTCACTAATATTTTAAAGTTATGTTGTTATCACGTGTTGAACCTCACAATATTACGTTCGACTTCTGACAATTTCTACATAATGTTCTGGTGGGGCGATCTTTTGCCAACGGCGGAAACTTATTTGTACACGTAATATTTTAAGTCTCATTTACTTTCTAACTGCAAATACCTAACATAATGTTTTTTATAATGCTTTTTATGCGGCTAATTAACTTAGTTATAAATAACCAAAAAACTACAATAAATAATCCTCAAATCTGCAGAAGTGGAAATATGGCTATTATTCAATAAAAAATTGAGCAGTCTTTAATGAAAAAAATGTAAAAAAGGACGAACGTTGACATTTTTTGGTTAACATATGAACGCCTCATGTAACAAATCGATCAACTCCATAAAACATAGAATGGAGAAAAATGAGAAAATTGTATCATGTTATATTATATGTTAAAATTCCCTCTAAATTATAAATTATATGCAATATCCGAATGCGGCAATATATTATCAGGAAGCAAACTGCAACGACATATATCCTATCTACTAATTGCTTCGGGAATGTGTGCGACTAACAATTTTTCGAAGCAATGTAAGTTATGTCATAATTACGAACACCTTCATCGAATCTATCGTCGGTTCAATACCAGATCCGAACTGATTAATTTGTAGCTAATAATACATTGTCCTTTTGCCCGCACATTTCACCAGAAACCCCCCATCAAAATTTATATGTTCGATCCAGTCCAATTACAGCATGTCAGTGGCTGCATTTAAAGGCGTCTTAATTTCCAAATTGCCCCGAATAAACGGCTGATTATTCTATAATCAACTTGGCAAACACACAGCACCCTGTACAGCAAACACATTCAATGGCGACTGAGACCGCCCTTTGGCGTGATTTTGGGAACTTCCTCCTCAAACAACTCGCACACACGCTCAGACATTCTACCCATGTAACCAAATCTGGTTTGATTCGCTTTGGTTGCCGCAAGTGCAGAGTTTATCTTTGCACACAATCTCCTTCCGACTGTTAAGCATGTGTGCGTTACGCGGGAGCGGCAGGTTTCATTGCAAATGTATTTTGTTGCACAGCGCTGTCAGTTCAGTTGGTTCGTTTGCCGGCGCGAATTTCGTGTATCTGCAGTTGTGACGAACAAAGGAAATTTTTTATCTGGAGGACTATTTCATGTGACCAGAAGCTCACTGTGCCGACGGGGATTTGTGTTAATTATCCAGCGCTTTCGGCAGAGAGGAGAGATAAAGTCTTCGAGGAGGCTTTATCCAGCAGCGTTTGAGATAGATAATTGCAGGAGGCCAGTGTCAATACTAGTAGTCAATCGGATTTGATGACATTTGCTTTGAACAAACTGAAGGTGACTGATAATGTTGTCATAATTTATGGCGGGCGGATGGCAGCTTTGATGAGAAAAGCACTTGTTAGAACAACATCGTGGTGGAAGACAGGGATCGAGAGTAATGACTTCTGACCGGAAGCTTCATGAGCATCAGCACAGATTATCGAAGCAATTCGTAGACAGGGTACATGCCATTGTAGTTTTTTTTTGGAGGTGCTTATTATGAAATTTGTGTTGCAATGATTTCCAAGAATTATTCCCGGTATTGCTGGCTGATGAATACCAACAGTCTGGTGTTTATTCAAGGTTGTAGCACGTAAGTATAAGAATTTAACACTAGATTTACTGACATTAAATGTATATCTTATTTTTACTGAAACCCGTCATTTTGACGTATATATTAAAATTACGTTTGTTGTAATAAAACTAGTTAATTTTATATTAAAACAATGTATTTTTATTTATTCTTTACAAAAAGAATGTATTCTTATTCATTTCTTACATTTCTTACATATAATATTCATTTTGACTGTACATTTTCCACACACATACTTATTACACTTATCACAAATATTATTAGACCTATTTTTTTACAAAATCCTATTTGGCAAGACTTCCGTATATTGGAATTTACGGACGGTGAACTTGAACTAGTAGCAGGTATATCTTTGTGGTCATTTGCTAGTTCTTCAGCCAATTGTAAAATAAAATTTTTTCTAGATATATTTTCTCCAGTGACCACTTTATACAAAATCCATGCATTGATAGCTGCTAAATCCAAGATGTTATAAAATACTTGAATACTTGAATTGAAAATTTTCATCTTCACTATCGGAAAGTTCAATTTCGTTATTTTCTTCCGCAATTACGAGGGTTGCCTTTTATATTTCGGGATTAGAGAACAAAAACTAATATTGATCATCGAAAATCACTTTATTGTTTTTCAAAATATTCCCCATGAAGATCTATACACTTTTGCATGCGTTTGAAACAATTGTCGAAGCACTTTTGCCACTCTGATTGAGGTATCTCCAACACATGCATTCTGAATGCAGCAACCGCTTCTTCAGGTGTCGAAAAACGTTGACCTCTCAGTTTGTTTTTTACGTACGGGAATAAAAAGAAGTCATTCGGTGGACTATACGGCGGATGACCCATCAAATCGATGTTTTGGGTGCTCAAAAATGCAGTTGTCGCAGCCGAGTGTGAGAGCTCGCATTGTCGTGGTGAAGAGTGATCCGTCTTCGGCGGTTGGTTTTCCTGATTTCTTGGAAGACAACTGGCAAACAAATCGTTGTGTACCACTCAGAATTGACTGTTCTGCGTTGTTCTAGTGGTACGGTTGCGACATGTCCAGTTTTTCGGAAAAAACAGGCGACCATTTGCTTGGAAGTGCTTCGTGCGCGAACAACTTTTGTTGGATTTGGCTCATCTTGAAACACCCAGACAGTCGACTGCTGTTTACTTTCGGGCTCATACGCGTAAATCCACGATTCAAAACCTGTCACGATGTCATAGACGTGCTTCGAAGCACCGCGACCGTATTTTTTGAGCATTTCTTTCGACCAATTGACACGAGCCTTTTTTTGGGCGATTGATAAATTGTGTGGGATCCAACGCGAACAAATTTTGTTGACAGTCAAATGTTTATTTATGCAATATTGAATGTATGCTGGTCCCACTAACGCCTAAGGTTGTCTCAATCTCACGATAGGTCACATGACGATCTTCCAATATCAGTTCGGGCACAGCATCAATGGTTTTCGGAACAACAACTGATTTTGGACGACCTTCACGAAATTCATCTTGGAGTGAACTACGACCACGATTGAATTCACCATACCATCGATAAACACTGGTCCTTGATGGAGCTTCATCGCCAAAAATTGAATTAAGTTCATCCATGCACTGTTGCTGAGTTAATCCATGCCGAAAGTTGTAAAAAATAATCGCACGAAAATGTTGACGATTTAATTCCATTTTTGGGCCGAGATGAATCTTTTAAGTTACTGTAAACAACACAAATAGCGCTCGTATGTCAAAACGTTCTGAGTGCGTATAACCTGAAAAATGTTCAACTTTACGACAGAGCTGTGAATTGCCGGATTGCAACACTAGGGTTGCCAAATCCCGAAACATAAGAGGCAACCCTCGTACTTCATCGCACATAGTTCAGGAATGTGCGCATCTGATTCAGTATCAGATAAGTCTTCGTTTATGCTAATTGTTTTTTGTAGCCATTCAAATTTTTTTTTTGATTCTTGTCCATGATTTTTGTCTAAAAAGTAATATATTTATTTTATGATAATAAAAGTGAATATATTCATAGATTTTCAAATTACGGCCTATCTGTTTGCCTTCCGTGAGAGAGTTTCGGTAACGATTTATTGCGCGGCGCGGACTAACTTCCTTGTTCGGTTCTGTGGCGGTGCCGCCAAACCCCACGGTTCACTTACCTAAAACCCCCATAACTTCCATCCAATTTCCTAACTTCACTAATGCAATCGCATTAGTACCTGAAAATGCTTCACGCATCATATAGATCAAATCTATGATCTTAAAGTTCCTGTCAAAGAAAACTTATCGGTTATGCATTCTCTTCGCATATAATTTCCCGTAAGATTCCTTTTTTTACCTTATCAGGCAGAACCCCCTATTATTACAACCCCTACATCAGTTTCCGCTAATGCAACAGCATTAGCACCTGTAAATGCTGCACGCATTAAGCTTACTGAAGTTATTTATTTTCAAGCTTCTGCAAAAGAATTCTTACCTGCATGCATATTGTAGTATTCCAGAATACTACCCTTATTGCTTTAACACTGAATCTCATTACTTATCTACACATCCTTAAAACTTCCTCTTTACATATCTTACATTCTCACTTAATACATACCATTCATAAACATTCACAATATTCTATATCAAGCCAGTTACAGCACATTTAATATCATGCCCCTTTTCATAACATGCACCTTTTTTCATTCAAAACATAGCACTTTGATTTTCGTTCAAAGTTTATTCAAAATTTAAAAGTCACAGAGACGAAAGGAATACTTTGACAAAATTAGTTTTGTTCAAATTATAATTTACAACCAATTACAACATAAGTAGCATAAGAAGAGAGAAATTTTAATTGTAAAATCAGTTTGAGATTTCAGTTCTAAGTCAGATTAAGTATTGAGTTGTGAGTTTGGAAAGTTGAGTTAAGAAGTTTCAAGTTGAGAATCAGTTCATGTTGAGAAGGAGTTTGAGAAATAGAGAGTTCGGAATAAGTTTCAGTTGAGATACAGTTCAGTTTGAGTTATCAGTTAAGTTGTAAATTAATATAGAAATCAATTCGTTTATGAGAAATTAAATCAAAAGAATAAAAGAATTTAAAATGAAAATGAAATAAAATTATTTTAAACTAAACCAAAGAAGAGGAGATATATGCTTATATCAAAACCTCCACGCTCTTCCCTCGATATAAAGAGGAAGCACGGCGCTGGAGATGTAACACTGGTGGCAGCGGTGGGATAGAAGATACTGATGAAGATACTGATGATACTGATGATACTGCTGATACTGATGATACTGATGATACTGATGATACTGATGATACTGATGATACTGATGATACTGATGATACTGATGATACTGATGATACTGATGATGATGACGATGAACTTAATTTTCTCTATTTGTGTTTACTGATAAATAACACTGGTGGCAGCAAGTTTTGAAACCAAAATAAGAAGAAAAAAAACAGAAGAAATTTATAATTATAATTTCGATATAAAGAGGAAGCACGGCGCTGGAGATGTAACAATATCTTCGCATTTAAAATCCCCTATACGAATTCTTTCTTATCTTATCCTAAATTCCCTGTAATGAAACTCATCGGTTCGTATATCATACGACCGCATATCAGAGAATCTTACCATGAGTTGGCTAATCCCAGCCTCAATATGTGTACAAAAACTATTTACCCACACATCGGCTGGCGGTCCCTTTAGTCAGCGATAAATAGTCCAATGCAGATGCATGTAATTAGCACCATCCACGTTGAGACTAATGCTATAGCAATGCACTAAGTGCAAACAAAGGGACGCTGTCCTTTGGCGGGCATCTGGCGATACGGCAAACTATAATCGTATTCCCAGCATTTCCCTATTGACATACAATCTTCAATTTTTGTTCGTCGCCACAAACCGAGTTACCCGACACATACAAAGGCATGCAAGGGATTTGTTCGGCCACCGACCCAAGATACGATATACAATTCCCATTGTATAAAGTATCGCATCCCATTAGCACCTTTTTTTTCCTAACGTCTATCATAGCGACGTCGCACAGCATAGATATAGATCATGAATCTCCTTTGTCTTTGGCGCCTGCCTGTTTCGTTGTTCGACTGCTTTCGAACCCGTGTAAATAACATCGATCTGTTCGATCGCGCACACACACCACTGCACTGAAAATCAAACAGCTGCTTTTCCCTCGGTGTTGTACTGGTCAGAACATTTAGAGGAAGTTGTGGGGACGAGGTAGAACTCTCGCCCATGCTGGCGTCGCGACTTCGTAACCATTTTTCCATTTTTTAAACATTTTTTTATTTTCTTTCTATTCTTAGTTTCTAAATTAAAGGCTAGACAAAAAATGCTTAAATTCTAGCTTAAATAGCTTATATAATAACTTACTGGTCCTTCGCAGACGCTCTAAGCAAAACATTACTTAATATTTGTATAATTTGCCTTTCGGCGACCCGCGACTTCGTAACCCCACAGTTCTCTATGACGGGACGAGTGTGTAGTTCGGAGTAGACTATTCCTTTGTTTTTTCTTTTGTATACCGAACCGTTAAACCTCCTTGTGAGAGTTCTCTATGGAGCCGTTCTAAAAGTTTTTCCTTTTCAATTCCCAATTCTACTCCTCGTATCTTTATCTTCTTTCGAAGATCCAGACGCATCACCGCTTATCTCTTATAGTATGTGTATGATTGCGAGAATTGTGTGTCGGCGGATCGAATAGATATAACTTTGTTTGGACACGTGCACTTTTTGGGTTTTGGATCTTGTAGGGGAATAGGAGGCATACATAAGAATATCATACCTTAGAAGATATGCATTATGCTGTTTGATTTCAGGGAATTGAATTGAATTGGATGAAATTGAATTGAATTCAATGTTAGAGAATTTAAACGTTTAGTTCGATTGGGTTTGACCATTGAATTCAATGTTGCGTTGGGGATATGTAATGGATTATGCTAAAGGTAATTTGTGTGGTTTGTAGAACCGCCACAGTGTAATACATATAGCATTTGCCTCACTGCTCAAAATTAGAGCAAGCAGAGGGAGAACAATGGATCCTTTCATAATCCGTCAATTTGACGGATTTCCCTAAAAATAGGTATATACAACACATTTCCGCAAAATTAAAAGACTGATATCAAAAAAGGATAGTGATACATTTGCATATCATTGTATCAATAATGACCAACATATGTTAATTGAGATTTTTTTTTTGGATTTTTCAATTTAAAAAGGTGAATCCGTCAAATTGACGGGTTTCGTAAATCTAGTGTTAAGAAAAGAATGAATCGTTTTTTGGGGTAGAATTGTCGGCCAAAACAATTCGAAATCAAACTTTTTAAATGATGAAAAAATATTTTCGATAACGTTTTCGCCAATTCACAAAAACTTAATCCTTCTCTCATTTAAAAAAGCAAAACAAAAACCTTCATTTGTAACAAGACACCCACTACTCAATCGAAGATCATCTTAAATTGCGATGGAATTACAATAACAATGTTTGCAACGTTGATATATCTACGGGGACGACTTTCTAGTGAACCTGAGGTCCACACTTCTCAGTAAGTCAGAGCCATTTCATTAAAGGGGCAAATGCCGTCATACGGGAGAAAAAAGCATAATGTTTGTTATCATTTAAAGGGTAACTAATGATTTTTGTGGCGCAAGGCTAATAACCTTATGGCGGCTCGCTAAACCCCACTGTTACTTACCTGAAGAACCCCCATAACTTCGACCCAACCTTATAAGTTTCGCTAATGCAATCGCATTAGCACCTGTAAATGCTTCATAATAACCTTATGGCGGTTTCGCTAAACTCCACTGTTACTTACGTGAAGAACCCCCATAACTTCGACCCAACCTTATAAGTTTCGCTAATGCAATCGCATTAGCACCTGTAAATGCTTCACGCATCAAATAGATCAAATTTATATAACCTAAAAGTCCCTGTAAAAGAATTCTTACCTTTCATGCATTTCTTCGCATACAAATTCCCTACAAGAATTCTTTCCATTATACGGGAGCATAAAACAAAACCTATTTGGTACCTTCGGTTGCCAGGCAAATTCCAACCTTCCTCACCTGCACCGCAATCTGCCCGCAGCAAAAACATTTCCTTCCCAAGGATAATTAATGCTTTCAATGCATTACCTGGAAATGCCTGCAAAGAATTTTTCCTACAACGGCATTCATACATGTATCAATGCATCTCTGCGCTAGCGATCCAGAACCGAATTTCCAATTAGTGTAGATATTCACACTAGAGTTCGGCACTTGCGTCGCCATAGATGCCATGTACAATTGACACAGGTGGTATATATAAACCGTAATCTGCTTTGCAATGACTTGCAACTATCGACACAGCTGCAAGCACTTTATCCAGAAATGCTCCTTTGTTTGAATCTCCAAACAAGCATCGACTTCGCGCATAGCCGCCGGATTGAATTCAAAGCATACACAATGCAAATATAGAATTCGTTTCCCACAAACGAATTTCCCTGCATATACAAATGAAAGCAAGGGATTCGTTTAGTCCACCAAGCCATTAGCACCTTTTCCCAATGGCTATTCACCTATACACAATGGTGATGCTATGCATCTTTAGTATAGTGGTTAGTATACCCGCCTATCACGCGGGAGACCGGGGTTCGATTCCGCGTCGGGGAGCCCTGACGCAAGACTTAATGACCTTGCCCGGAAAAAACAAATCATTATGGAAAATTTAACAAGCGTCAGGACTTGCTAAATAAGGCCAAGACCGGCTCCCGGTTGTAGTGCCGATGATGATGATGATCACGCATCTAAGACTTTTATGATGCCCTCGTCCCATATTTGCTTTTAGCACATCTCTTCGATGCATCGTCGTCTATTTTAGCCGCGATACACACCATAAACCATGATCGGCCCGATTCCTTTGTCCTTGCCGCCTGCCTGCTTTGTTTTTCCATTGCCTTCGCGCATGACTAAACAACACAGATCTGAACGATCATACACATACCATCATGAGCTCCATTACGAGATCTGGTTTTCTATTCCACTAAGAGAGACTTTACGTTTCTCTGGTGGTAAGTAAATACATATCCTTAGTGGAGAGGATATCTACCACCATACCACAAACTCACCCCAAACGAGGGTTGTATCACGGAGTCTAATTCCATCCACCGACCACGCCGGTCGCGCGATCTCCCGCTCTCCGTCGCGCGGTGGAGAAGCGTTTATATACCGGAGTCGTGTCGAGAAAGAAGTTTTTCATCCAGTATAAAATTTATAAAAAACAATTTAATATTAATAGTGATCACCAATTAAATCTGTGCATTTTATTTGTGGTTATTCCTCTTCCTAGTGATCGTTCGTTTGCAGACAGCGGAACAATCGTGAGTGACATCGGAACTTTATAATAAACGGCGAGTGGGTTGATGGTAGAATCCGCGTCCATGCCGGCGCATAGACCATTCATCGCGACAACCTTGCCCGAAAAAACAAATTATTATGGGCAATTTAACAAGTCTCGGATAAAGACCGGATACCGGTGGAGAGACCTGCTAAATAAGGCCAAGACCCGATCCCGGTAGTAGTGCCGATGATGGTGATGATATTGATGATTTTTGTATAAAACCATATTATTAATTATAAAGCTTAGTAACAGTTATTCCTCGAGGGCTAAAAAACTGCTCATGGACATAATAAGCCGAGACAGGATCGTCTGAAATCAAAAAACGAAGGTTTAGTTTTAAGTTTTAAGTTTAATGGAGCCACCACCCCATTTATTGGTTTAGTTTAATTCAAGCAAGAAAGAGATACGTTATCTCCAGCTTTCCAAAAAAAATCAGATTTCCGAATTTGTACAGAATTTTAAATTCAAAATCACAATTTTCATTAAAAATAATCAACAATGTGTTTTTGTGAAACAAGTTCTAACCATTGAAAATAAAACTCCATCATCCACGCCCGAGTAAATCTTATCTAAAAAAGGTGTGCAAAATTTTAGAAATATTGAATCATTATTACTTGATAAATATTTTCTCCACTGACTGAAATTAAAGGATACTCACAGTTTCCTCCTTTTGTTGCAAGTTAAATTTCTTACTTCGGGGATCGGTTTCGCTTCAAAGTGTGCTGATTGAAATGGCGATGTTTGTTGTTTCTGCTGCTGCAGTTGCGGCTGAAGCTGCTGTTGTTTCACAGGGTCACAGTTGGAAACAAAACAACGGTGTTGTCTTTATTGAACTCACTCATAAGAGTCAAAAAATCTAAAAACTGTTGAGGTGCTATATTTTGGATTAAACGCTTTAGCTTACCTCCTTTAATTGTGTGTTGCTGAGTCATCTCCTTTTGTGCTGATCTACTGGGGAGCCGTTTATCGGTTGGAGTGGATGGCGTGAAAAGGTGTGCCCTCGCAATTTCCTTCGGTCGGGCGTGGAGGCTTCCGGACGTGGGGCTCGGTCTTCGTAAGCTCCTTGGCAGGGAGTGGCGGAGCCTCCTATTGTCCCCACCAATGGGCACTCCTCGGATTATAGTATATTATTCTCCCCTGGTCACCGGGCGCCGCTATCTCTGTCGTTGGGGTTTCCCGTACTAGGGTCCGCAATAAAGTGTCAAGATCTCTTTGCCATAGGGTTCCCGTGAAAATAACACGTCGTTGTATGGCTTTGGACTTATATTGTGTCTTTATTTCGGTTAAGCTTTTGTTTTTCTCCGGCGTGGCTTCGGCCTTCTGGAATTCTACTGATCATGAAATCGAAATGTACTGCCCTTTTATACTTTTAGTAGTCGGGATTTGTCAAGATTTTTATTGTAAAAATTCCAAGAAGCACACACAAGGTTTCGTGTGCTACAATTAGAATTGGATTCTGGGAAGTGACTAGGAATTTATTTGTATAAATTCCTGAAAGGGAAATCATGAAATGCATTTTGTGTTAAGCATTTCATGATGTCAGGATTATTGCGAAGTGGATCAATGCACGACAAATGGACTTTGGTTTAAATTTATCGTGCGTATGGTTCAATTGGATTGGGGTTTAAGTTAATGTGAAATTGGATCAATCTGCGACAAATTAACTTTTGGTTTAATTTATCGCTCATATGATTCAATGTGGAATTTGGACTTGGATTATAGGGAGTATTGGGGATTTGGATGGGAGTAGTGATTTAAGATCACTACAAAACGATATTCATTTTTATTCTAACACATTCTCAAACGCTAAACAAGAAACTGATTTATGGTTGTTTTAAGGGGTTATGCCACTGTAGAGACTCGGACACCGATTACATCTTTGATATTTTTTTTTTTTTTTTTGATGGGCAAAATATTTATTTTTTCATTATTACGAAATTTACCACATCTTTATATATCTAATATGATGCTTTTGTTTCAGAAAATACAAAATGGTACACACGGTCGTTGAAAAAAGGTGTTTTTAAAGAGTTGCTCCGGGACTTGCAAAATATTTTGAAGGGTTTTGATCCCGTAAAAATGTAAAAAAAAATCTTCTTAAACTAAATGAAAATGCCTAGTGTACGCCGCACGAAATTTTTAAAATCTTATGTTTTGAAAAAATTGGAACCTTTTGAAAAAAAAAATCGATTTATCGATATCTGTTTATTAATAACTTTTAAAATGTATGATATTCGTTAAAACCAGTAAACCCGACATTCAATGTGGAACCTAATTAATAAGTTACAGTGAAAGTTTGAACTCAATCGAATAAAAATTGAGACAGTTATCTGTCACGCCAATTTCAAAAACATCGTTTTGAGAAAATCGCCTTTAAAGTTTTAAATGCTGTTTCATTTCATACGAGGGTGAGCGGAAAAGTTTTCGGCCTGACCTACAGATGGCTCCAGTAGGTCTATTTTTTGGCCTGTATTCTATGTTTCATAAATTTTTAGGCCGATTGCTTTGTTTTTATACATTCGTTGGATATCCTTCATTCCCTTTTTTAAATATTTTTTTTATTTTCTTTTTATCTTCTTAGTTTCTAAATTACATGCGAGACAAAAAATGCTTAAATTCTAGCTTAATTATCTTATATTATAACTTACTGGTCCTACGCAGACGCTCTAAGCTAAACATTACATAACAATTGTATAATTTGCCCTTCGGCGACAGAATTTTGTTTCTGGAAGTACTTATAATTATTTAAATGACAAAGAAAAATTTTAAAAACTTTGTGTCGACATTTTTTTTTGTTTTTTTTTTTCTGAAAATTTAACTTACTTTTTTTTTTTATATAATTTTATTTAAAAAACCTAACTGAACTTAACATAAATCTTATACCACACTAATTCTAGAAAAGCTAAGTCTATGTAAGCTGGCTGGAAATCCTTCACCCCACCCCCGTATGTCATACGCCGTGATTATGTTCAATAAAATGGTTTAAAAGAACTGATAACATTTTTTCAATGGTATAAAACAATTTTTTTTTACATTTTTGAATAGTTTATCCATCATCCATTATGCCAATAAAAAAAAAAGTTTTTTTTTTTTAATTACAGTGGCATTGTGGGGGTTGTGTTATATTACGCTGACAACCAACCCACAATTTCAACCACTATTTCGCCCGCTGACCGCGCATAACCTCAATCCCATTTGACGGCCTATACCACCTATTAACCTGAATTCATCCTTCTACGCAGATAATGCATAACCGAATTCAGCCTTTTCATGCCATATGGCAACATAATTTGATATACCACATGCGATTTCCTATCGGAAATCATAAATCTCATACCCGGTTAGCAACAGCAAAGCGTGGGTAAGCGACGCTGTTGCTACATAGCGAAACGGCTTGGGTTATCGCGAATTCTATTAGTCTTTTTCCCACGCCCATATTTTCCCAAGCCACCGCGGCGTCCCTTTGACCTGCACCAGACACGGCTATTCGCTGGGGATCAAAAAACCCAGAGTCTGGTGAAAAGCATGAGAAAAATACTTTTCAACCCACCCTATTTCTCGTTCTCGGAGTTCATTTTGGATCTCCACTCCGAGAGCAATTAAATACGTAACTCGGTCATGCGGTCACCTTATTGGTTTCGTTTTCATTGCATGCGAAAGCAAATCAACCCTGAAATCGTCATGCTCTCCGTTGCAGTTTTCCCATTCTTCCTAAGCTCATTGACTGTTGGGTAAATTCGCAAGAGTTTATTCACCTTAATGTGGGGAGAAATGGGAGAATGCGGATGAGTGTGCGATCAAGAATGGTTGAACGTACGGGGAAAGAGAGTCTCTAGGTAAGTTGCAGAAGTCAGTCGAAATTCAACCACCACAGTGTGCGCACGGGAGTGTGCACACCCCCGAGCGTTAAAAGTAAAGTCGAGTTTCATCCCCCGTCGAGTGCGCACACACGAGTCGATTAATAAATCAATAACTTATTTCATTTGGGTCGCTTGTTTCCTGTCTTCGTGAATTTCCACTGCTTGTGCTGTGCTACTTAATTAATACCAAGTTTATGCTGAACGACAAATTCTCGCAAACACTGAGACTGACATATGGGGTGTCGTATTTTCTAACACGGTTGGTCTGCTGTGGAAGTATGTAATAATTACAAAAGATATAGTAAAGAAATCGATGATTGTGAGTTTTAAACAATTTTAAGAAAGAAAGCGATCCTGTGAAATAATTGATATATTAAGAACCACCAGCAGAGTGTACTGTGTGTATGTGCTGATACCAAATATTCAAGATTAAATTGTTGTCCACGCCAAGTGTTAATTTTGTACAGAGATTTTCTTTTACATTGTGATCAGGAATATAATGACATTTGTGTTTTAACTAATAAAAGTCCATGGCAATTTGGGGAATTTGCAAAAATAGATAGGAAATAAGGAAAAATAAAAAGAAAATTAAACAACCAAAACAACGCCAGCGCGTTTTTTATTTTCTTTCTTCCCTCGATGATTATTTATTTATAAACTGACGTGTTGGGGATATAGTGAACCTGTTCCCGCGCTGGCACCACTACTTTTAAAACCCCACAGCATAACACCTTAAAAAATGAGTTGGTACCAAATGATAAATTAACATGTAAGGTTGACTAATTAATAGTTTAAGATGAGAATCGTCGTCCTTACAGAACACCGAGTCTCTGAACTCAAAAGAATGTATTTTGAGTAAGAATTATTGAAATAAACATTAGCAATGGAATTCACTAGTACTGCATTCAATTTTTCGGTTTCTAATTACGCTTAAATCTTCCTTTGTTGGCGGCACTGTGGCACTCTAGCAATTTACCATAGCACCCACTTTTTTTTTTAAATATATAAAGGGTTCACTTCACCAGGAAACAATCTAAGTTCGGTCGTTTTTATTCCTCCTCGAAATCCAACTTAAGACTCTCTAATGACTCTTTTAGACTATTTACCGCCCGATCCCAATCAACCGGCTTTTTTTAATTTCTTTACCGGATCGCATTTGCTCTCCTGAGAAACCAGGTCACGCCATTAAACCTTTTTAGGTTATCCCGCAATACGGAGCGATTTTGCTCACAGTGACCAATTATCGCATGAGATATGATCACCGGTAAATTATTGATTATGTTTTGATTACTGATTTGTGTTTATCAGTTAATCGATTATAGTTTTATGTTGTTATTTTAGGTTTCACTCTAAATGAATGAATGAATGAATGTACTTATATTTTGAATTTTTTGTTTATGATTGTTTTTTTTTTGGTTTGGTTGAAATTTTAGTCTAAATGTATGAATTTGAATCCGGTATATGTATTAGGAGTGAATGTATATTTCAAATCAATGAATAAATGTATGTTTTGTATACTTGTGTTGTGTATGGATACTTATTTATTTTAGCCAGTTTCTCAGCGGAACAAGTGGGGTGGCGGAGTTACTTCATAACAAATGCTGTTTTGAGATAGACGCGATCAAAAGTTTTCAGTAAGCATAGACGCCGGTCAGAAGGTCGGGGCTTGGAAATGTTCTGTTACGTGGTAACTTCCCCCCGTCGCCCTTCGTCATCACGTAATCGGGCTCGTTCTCGAGGCTATGTCGACTTTCGACTGACAACGGTATTTTGTAACATCAGGGCCATCCGTTTCACCAATACGAATGTAAACGCCGTTCACCAATATTTGCATACAGCGAAACTTGATATCCTTGGCTTAACTGAAACCCAGGTCGATTCGTTAACTGATTCGACATATCTTCGTTGTTCGGGATACGACTTACATTCGAGATTCCGTTTTAAGGGTTTCTGAAATTATCGTCCTTGGTTTGATCAAAAATGCGACAAAATTACAGCGGCGAAAAATTTAGCTTTTTTAATAATGGCGCTCCTATCCCACTGAGGTTAACAGAAGGAATTTTGTTAGAATCAGAAACGCGTGCAACCAGACGATTGATACCACGAAGAAGGCTTACAAGGACAGAGTGACTAATAAACTCCTTAAGTGCCCAACTGGTTTGCCTCCCGTCTGGTCAATGGCCAAGGTTGTCAGCAGTAATTTCGCTTCCTCCTCTTTTCCTCCGTTAGTGATGGGCAACGTGACGTTGGTCCACAGATAAAGCTAATGTGTTCGCGAATTCAAATCTCGATGCAGGTCTTTTGGAGTCACCTGTGATCGCCCCGATGCGGTTTTTGATGCGGGATGTAAGGTTCCACCCGCCTACTATTCAACGCGGTCTATGTGGATTTGACTGTAGGCAGGCAACCGGCCCGGACGGAACACCAGTATTAGTCCTTAAGAACTGTACTACCGAATTATCGCCAGTTCTTGGCAGACCCTCTTACTTATTTAATCCACCGAGGCCATTTCCTACCTGCTGGAGAATCGCTCGAGTTCAGCCAATACCAAAGAATGGAAAAAAGTGTTTCCCACAAAATTATCGGCCGATAGCATTACTGTGCCTACACAGTAAGGTGATGGAAAAGGTCATCAATGCTGAGTTAATTCAGTATTCTGAGTGCAACGGACTGCTGGTTGATCGTCAGTGCGGATTCTGTGGCAGGCGGTCCACGAGAGACCTTTTGACTCTTATAACCGATATATGGACATCTGCTATTGAGAGGCATGTTGAGTCAAGGGCGATCGCATTGGATATCTCAAAGCTTTTGGCCGCGTCTAGCACGGGGCCCTGCTGAGCAAACTTCGTTCATACGGACTTTACCAGCAGCTTTGCGACTGGACGAAGAGCTTCCTTGAAAATCGATCGCTCCGGGTTGTTGTGGACGGCGAGACTTCGGATCTATATCCTGTTAATTCCGCGGTGCCTCAAGGTTCTATTTTGGCTCCAACCTTGTTTTTGCTTCACACGAATTATTTGTTGGAGTCAATGGATAACAAAGTGTTCAGTTTTGCGCGTGACAGTACGCTTGTTTCTTCTCTTTCGAGTCACCGGTCGATTAACGCTTCAACGTCGCACCAGCTAAGGTGTAGCCAGATCGACTTTACGGATAAGGAGTAGTAGGGATATAGCGGTACTGGCTCACTTTTCTGGCTCAAAAGCTCTTTTCTGCCCCAAAGCTCTATGTGAAGGTGAAGATGTGTGTGTTGTGTGGTGAGTGTTGATAGTGGTATGTGGTTCATGGGTGGTGGGATTCTTATGTGAGGTGTAAATAGTAGTATTTAGTGTATTTCTTATGAGTATTGGTATTAATAGTGATATTTTGTGGGTTCTTATGTGGGGTGGAAATAGTAGTATTGGTATTAATTGGGTATAGTTTGTAGTGTTCTTATCGCTGTAGTTGTTGGATTTTGTGCTTTTTTTGTAGGTGGTGTTGACTATTGGGCTTTTTCTATGTGGTGGTGAGTATTGGGGCTTGTGATGATATCGGTGCTTTTTTTTGTTATGGGTTTATGTTTTTGCTAATGGATTTATGCTTAGGTGGTGATATCGGGGCTGAATGGGTAGTGCTTTAGGCTTTTGTCTCGGTTGTAAGCTGTTAATTGTGGTAGAAATAAAAAACGTTGTCTGGGTTGTGCTTTTGGCTTTTGTCTCAGTTGTAAGCTGTTAATTGTGGTAGAAATAAAAAAAAAACGTTGTCTGGGTAGTGCTTTAGGCTTTTGTCTCGGTTGTAAGCTGTTAATTGTGGTAGAAATAAAAAAACGTTGTCTTTGGTGTGCTTTTTAATCTTATTATCATTAAGCTGAGTAATATAAACGGGGATTTTGTTGTTTGTGGATTTGTATGGGAAATGGGGTGTTTTTGCTGGAACTTAAACTGACTTCCCCTAAGACGCAGAGCTAAGCTAGTTGAATTCACCTAAGACGCAGAGCTAAGCTAGTTGACTTCACCTAAGACGCAGACCTAAGCCAGTATTCAAACGAACAATAACAAGGAGGAGGCGGGGGCCGGGGGCTTTTTGCTCTATGATGTTGATGAATGGGTTGTGCTTAAGGCTTTTGTCTCGGTTGTAAGCTGTTAATTGCGGCGGAAATAAAAAACGTTGTCTTTGTTGTGCTTTTTAATCTTATTGTCATTAAGCTGAGTAATATATACGGGAATTTTGTTGTTTGTGGATTTGTATGAGAAATGGGTTGTTTTTGCTGAAACTTAAAACTGACTTCACCTAAGACGCAGAGCTAAGCTAATTGACTTCACCTAAGACGCAGACCTAAGTCATTGGTTTTTATGAGTCACCGAATGATTATTCAAGTCCATATTGTACCGATCCCATAACCTTTAGCAAGTATTCATGATTTCTATAGCAAGTTGGGATATCATTACTCATTTTTGTGAATTTCATACGTATTGAGGGCCAATTATTCTTATCATAGTTTCCATAATGTATTGTTTCCGCTCCCTACAGGCTAATGTTGATTTCTATATATAGGCGTACATCTTCAGTGGGTTGGGGATTTGTACTTATTATCAGTATTTTTTCAATTTGGGGTGTGTGATGCATAGTTGTTTTGTCTTGTTGGGTATTTGTTATCAGGTGTATACATCTTCAGTGGGTTGTGCGATTAGCGTTCAAGGTTAATTGTGTGACATGAGCAGATGGTATTTTTGAATTGGGTGTGTGAATAGGTGATAGGTGATTCATGATTGTTTGGCAGTGAATATATTATTATTTAGTCATTGAGTTTGAGTAATATATATGGGAATTTTTTTTGGGTGATTCTATGTTGAAATGGATGTATGTTTTAGTTGTTTCTTAATATATAGACATTTTTTGTGATTCTATCTGCTTTTGGGTTTTGTTTCGGTTGTCGAGGGCTTTTTCAGTAAATCTAAGCTGATTCTTAATATTTTGGGCTTTTTGCTCTATACTGAAATGGTACCACTTGATAGTAAATCTATGTTGAAATGGACTTTTTTGCTATATTGAATATGTGCTTTTTTTGGGGATTGTCTGGGGTGCTAAAGGCTTTTTTATGAATATATTCACTTGGCAGTAAATCTATGCTGAAATATATATAGAAATACGGGCTTTAAATTTGAAAAAAAAGAAGAAAAAATCATCATCAAACCCAATATTCGACGTGGGATTAGCTAGGAAATAAAAAAATCAACATCATCAACTGGTGAGTTACCTTATTTATATATTAATTGTTATTCCTTTTTTTGACGCGGTGCTAGTATTTATTTTTGTGTATTGTATCGTGAGTCTAGCAATAATAATAATAATAATCCCGATGTTTTTGCTATTGCTGCATAATGTATGGAAATGGTTCATCATCGTCGTCGTTATCAGTTGTGTATATGAATAGGTGACAGGTGATTCATGGTCGTTTGACTTGTTGTGCTGTTATCATTTGTAGTAAAATAGAGGCGTGTTATCAGTAGTTGTTCGTGGATTTATATGGAAGTGATTCATTGTCGTTTGGGCTTCTTTCTTATCTCAGTATGTGAATTAAGTCTTAGGGTTGGATGATCAGCGTACAAGGTTAAAGTCTGGAGTAGGTTAATTGTATGACATGGTTGGTCGTCGATTTGTCTGGAAGTTGAGGACTCTTTTATATATTATTATTAGTCATTGAGCTGAGTAATATATATAGAAATTTTTGTTGTTCGAGGGATATGGTATGGAAGTGATGATATAAGACTTAGATTTGGATGATCACAGCGTTCAAGGTTAAAGTTTGGGGATAGGTTAATTGTATGGAAGTCATTCGTAGTCATTTGACGTCGTGGTTTTTGGGATTCTTTCTTATCTCAGCATGTGAATTAAGTCTTAGGTTTGGATGATCAGAGTTATTTTCTAATCTGTATTTATTGGTATATTGTTCGAATGTTTTTATTATTATCTAGTGTGGTTATATTAGGCTGTTGTTGTTGCTGTATTTAGTTTATTGTTATAATGATGTTATGTTTTATTGTTCAAAGTTTTGAGATCTTTTGGGATTCTTTCTTATCTCAGCATGTGAATTAAGTCTTAGGTTTGGATGATCAGAGTTATTTTCTAATCTGTATTTATTGGTATATTGTTCGAATGTTTTTATTATTATCTAGTGTGGTTATATTAGGCTGTTGTTGTTGCTGTATTTAGTTTATTGTTATAATGATGTTATGTTTTATTGTTCAAAGTTTTGAGATCTTTTGAAAGTTCTTTGTTTGCTTATAATCACATGAGGATATTTTTGAAAAGCACAGACAGTTTTTATATGGATATATTAGTATGTGTAGACTTTTTTTTAGCGCTACAATGTTGTTAATAGCGAATATATTATTATTAGTCATTGAGCTGAGTATTATAAGGGAATTTTTTGTAGCTTGTTGTTATATTAATTATGTGTGTATGTATGTGTATGTGTGTGTGTGTGTATTGATGGACAAATATCTGAATTTCACCTGTTGAGCTGTTGTCAGTTGTACACATCTTCGGTTGTAGTGGCGGTGTTGTTATCAGTAGTTGTTCTCGGATTTGTATGGAAGTGATGAATTAAGTCTTAGGTTTGGGTGATCAGCGTTCAAGTTAAAGTTTGGGGTAGGTTAATTGTGTGACGTAGATGTTCGTGGATTTGTATGGAAGTGATTCATTATCGTTTGGCGTAGTGGTTTGGAATTCTTTCTTATCTCAGTATGTGAATTAAGTCTTAGGTTTCAATGATCAGCGTTCAAGGTTATAGTCAGGAGAGAAAGAGAGAAAGTGAGAAAGAGAAAGAGAGACTATTTGTGGACGAATGAGATGTGTGTATGCGTAATAATGAATGAATTTCGGTATAGATAAGACCATCTTGACTAGTTAGAAATCATTGTATCACTAAACCATTAAAGAAAAACACTAAAAGGTTCCATTGTGGTATATATTTGGCTGAGCAGGAAAATTGTTGCCATAGGATTAAAACAAAAAAACAACAACAAAAACGGTAAGTTAACACCTATCATGAACCATTTTTAGGATTTCTAATTTATTTCTTCAAATGTTATGTGTTATATTCGGGGGATTTTAATCATCGAGACAGCCTTTTTTTCTGAAAGCGTAACAAAGCAAAAGAATTAACAGTAAATTTTTCATTACTTTTTTAGAGAAATATGTCTGCTAACGAGGTCAACACCAGCAACAACTACAATATTAACAATAACAACAATAATAATATTAGGAAAAGAACGGGGCAACAACAACAACCACCAACAATGTCAGGAGAACAACCTGCAAAGAAGTTAAAACAACAGATCTATAAAAGATGCTTGTTTTGTGATGAGGATGTTGAGGGACGGCTTTGGGTCCAACATCATAGAAAAAATACCCACAAAGCAAACGCCCAACAAGCTCTTAATGAAAACGTCTCCTTAATAGCAAGCGCATTCCAAAATCGTATCAAAATATTTGCCATTACCAACAAAGATGAGAGTATGGTAAATGTGAATACGTTATTTGAAAAAAATATTCCATTGATTAACGAGTTACTACAAGATGAATTGAAAGTTTTGAAAGCTTTTAAATTTAGTATGGAGCTTTTTGCTAACTTTGCGAAACTACCCAAAGAATGTGAAGAGACAATGCAAATAGATATAAAAAGCATGCAAACTAAAATGTACACGATTGCGAAAGAGGAAGACATAAGAGAAAATTTGAGCACGGCAATTGAAATTATCAAAGCAAAATTGGAAGAGTTCCAAGAAAAAGATAGCGGATGGGCGTTGGCAGCATTTCAGAGGATCGAAATTAACATCAACAAATACGAGCCATTTCGAGCTTGATAGATAAGGGCCGATATAATAAATCTTTTAAAGAACTTGTAGCTGCATCAAACAAGAATAAATAAAATGTATTTATGTATTAAAATTAATTGATGTTTTTTCCCTTTGGCTAATTTTGTGGGCAAATTATTCGAATATTGGTCATTCATTTTCCCCCCATGAGTCTTAGAATATCAAATATAACCCCACCAATATATGTGAATTTTCGGCTGTAAGTTGCTTCTTAATGTATGGGAAATGTTTTGTTGATTCTATCTGCTTTTGCCTTTGGTTTGTGCTTTTGATAATGGTTTGTGTCTTTGATCGCCAGACTTTCGGGTGGGTTGTCTCAGTTGTTGGGGGTGTTTTTCCTTTTTATGAATATACCACTTGACAGTAAATCTAATTTTATGAATATATATACCACTTGGCAGTAACTCTATGTTGAAATGGTTTAATGCTTTTGAACTCTAGACTAGCGAGCTTTTTGCTATATATATTGACTATAGCCTATTTTTAGCGCCACAATTTTGAGTTTTTATATGGATATATTGTTAATTGCATACTTTAGGGCTACGCATTGTCCATATAATATATTAAATTCTTTGTGCTTTTGGCTTTTTTATGAATATACCACGAGTCAACGAATGATTATTCAAGTCCATATTGGTCAAAAAAAGTGTTGATATAAAAAACATGTGGGGGTGCTTGCCCGATCCCATAATCTTAAGACCCAGACCTGGCTGGACTCATAGAACGACCTTTGCTAAAATTATCCAGATAGCCGAATAACTAAGAAGAATTCTTGAGATCTCCTCGCCAAAAACTGATTTCGCATAAGACGCAGACCTGGCGGAACTCATAGAACGATCTTTGCTAAAATTATCTAGATAGTCGAATATCTAAATTTCCTCTGTAATATCAAAAGGAATCCCGAACTTGTTTGAGCCGGCGAACGATTAGTAACACATAAAGTTCTATCACACCTAACCCAAGGAAGTATGCGTCATCGTACCCATTAGATGGTTTGCATTCAAAGACATACTGACTGTATTATAACCTCCCCTCTCTGATGCCGTATCGAATCAAAGCAGTAAACAGATCTCTATGTATCGGCTGTATTATAAACAGCTGGTTCCAAACAGGGCGATTTCTTCAAACAGGGCGATTCCAAACAGGTCGGTTTCTTCAAACAGGGCGATTCCAAACAGGGCGATTTCTTTAAACAGGGCGATTCCAAACAGGGCGATTTCTTTAACCAGGGCGATTCCAAACAGGCGGTCTCTTCAAACAGGGCGATTCCAAACAGGCTGTTTCTTCAACCAGGGCGATTCCAAACAGGCGGTCTCTTCAAACAGGGCGATTCCAAACAGGCTGTTTCTTCAAGCAGGGCGATTCCAAACAGGCGGCTTCTTTAAACAGGGCGATTGCAAACTGGCTGTATTATAACTATCCCTCTCTGATAACTCTTCAATGATGTAAGCAGGTCTTATCATATGATGTTACGGTGGACTATATTTGATCCTCCAAGACTCATGGAAAAAATTGCCTCAATTAATTTTAATGTTTAAAGAACAATGATCAGCGGTTTTATTCATATAGGTAAGATAAGAATAATGGAGACTCACTAAAACCACTTAGACATCAAGAATTTGATATAGCATCCAAAGTCATGGGATTTGATAAGCAGCCATATGTTTTTTGATAACAGCCCAATATGGACTTGAATAATCATTCATTGCCCCATTGATGTACTTAGAAATTGTGCTATGGAAAAATAAGAAATAGAAATCAAGAATTTAATATAGCACCCAAGGTCAAGGGGTCAGAATAATGAACAACAACTTACTATATAGAAATCAGTATTTGGTCGTGATACTGGATGCAAAATAAGATAAGAGTAATGGCGACTCACTAAAAAACACTTAGAAATTAAGAATTTAATATAGCTTCCAAGGTCAAGGGATTGGACAACAACACCCTTTTTTTATATCAACACTTTTTTTTGACCAATATGGACTTGAATAATCATTCGTTGACTCGTGGTATATTCATAAAAAAGCCAAAAGCACAAAGAATTTAATATATTATATGGACAATGCGTAGCCCTAAAGTATGCAATTAACAATATATCCATATAAAAACTCAAAATTGTGGCGCTAAAAATAGGCTATAGTCAATATATATAGCAAAAAGCTCGCTAGTCTAGAGTTCAAAAGCATTAAACCATTTCAACATAGAGTTACTGCCAAGTGGTATATATATTCATAAAATTAGATTTACTGTCAAGTGGTATATTCATAAAAAGGAAAAACACCCCCAACAACTGAGACAACCCACCCGAAAGTCTGGCGATCAAAGACACAAACCATTATCAAAAGCACAAACCAAAGGCAAAAGCAGATAGAATCAACAAAACATTTCCCATACATTAAGAAGCAACTTACAGCCGAAAATTCACATATATTGGTGGGGTTATATTTGATATTCTAAGACTCATGGGGGGAAAATGAATGACCAATATTCGAATAATTTGCCCACAAAATTAGCCAAAGGGAAAAAACATCAATTAATTTTAATACATAAATACATTTTATTTATTCTTGTTTGATGCAGCTACAAGTTCTTTAAAAGATTTATTATATCGGCCCTTATCTATCAAGCTCGAAATGGCTCGTATTTGTTGATGTTAATTTCGATCCTCTGAAATGCTGCCAACGCCCATCCGCTATCTTTTTCTTGGAACTCTTCCAATTTTGCTTTGATAATTTCAATTGCCGTGCTCAAATTTTCTCTTATGTCTTCCTCTTTCGCAATCGTGTACATTTTAGTTTGCATGCTTTTTATATCTATTTGCATTGTCTCTTCACATTCTTTGGGTAGTTTCGCAAAGTTAGCAAAAAGCTCCATACTAAATTTAAAAGCTTTCAAAACTTTCAATTCATCTTGTAGTAACTCGTTAATCAATGGAATATTTTTTTCAAATAACGTATTCACATTTACCATACTCTCATCTTTGTTGGTAATGGCAAATATTTTGATACGATTTTGGAATGCGCTTGCTATTAAGGAGACGTTTTCATTAAGAGCTTGTTGGGCGTTTGCTTTGTGGGTATTTTTTCTATGATGTTGGACCCAAAGCCGTCCCTCAACATCCTCATCACAAAACAAGCATCTTTTATAGATCTGTTGTTTTAACTTCTTTGCAGGTTGTTCTCCTGACATTGTTGGTGGTTGTTGTTGTTGCCCCGTTCTTTTCCTAATATTATTATTGTTGTTATTGTTAATATTGTAGTTGTTGCTGGTGTTGACCTCGTTAGCAGACATATTTCTCTAAAAAAGTAATGAAAAATTTACTGTTAATTCTTTTGCTTTGTTACGCTTTCAGAAAAAAAGGCTGTCTCGATGATTAAAATCCCCCGAATATAACACATAACATTTGAAGAAATAAATTAGAAATCCTAAAAATGGTTCATGATAGGTGTTAACTTACCGTTTTTGTTGTTGTTTTTTTGTTTTAATCCTATGGCAACAATTTTCCTGCTCAGCCAAATATATACCACAATGGAACCTTTTAGTGTTTTTCTTTAATGGTTTAGTGATACAATGATTTCTAACTAGTCAAGATGGTCTTATCTATAGCGAAATTCATTCATTATTACGCATACACACATCTCATTCGTCCACAAATAGTCTCTCTTTCTCTTTCTCACTTTCTCTCTTTCTCTCCTGACTATAACCTTGAACGCTGATCATTGAAACCTAAGACTTAATTCACATACTGAGATAAGAAAGAATTCCAAACCACTACGCCAAACGATAATGAATCACTTCCATACAAATCCACGAACATCTACGTCACACAATTAACCTACCCCAAACTTTAACTTGAACGCTGATCACCCAAACCTAAGACTTAATTCATCACTTCCATACAAATCCGAGAACAACTACTGATAACAACACCGCCACTACAACCGAAGATGTGTACAACTGACAACAGCTCAACAGGTGAAATTCAGATATTTGTCCATCAATACACACACACATACACATACATACACACATAATTAATATAACAACAAGCTACAAAAAATTCCCTTATAATACTCAGCTCAATGACTAATAATAATATATTCGCTATTAACAACATTGTAGCGCTAAAAAAAGTCTACACATACTAATATATCCATATAAAAACTGTCTGTGCTTTTCAAAAATATCCTCATATGATTATAAGCAAACAAAGAACTTTCAAAAGATCTCAAAACTTTGAACAATAAAACATAACATCATTATAACAATAAACTAAATACAGCAACAACAACAGCCTAATATAACCACACTAGATAATAATAAAAACATTCGAACAATATACCAATAAATACAGATTAGAAAATAACTCTGATCATCCAAACCTAAGACTTAATTCACATGCTGAGATAAGAAAGAATCCCAAAAGATCTCAAAACTTTGAACAATAAAACATAACATCATTATAACAATAAACTAAATACAGCAACAACAACAGCCTAATATAACCACACTAGATAATAATAAAAACATTCGAACAATATACCAATAAATACAGATTAGAAAATAACTCTGATCATCCAAACCTAAGACTTAATTCACATGCTGAGATAAGAAAGAATCCCAAAAACCACGACGTCAAATGACTACGAATGACTTCCATACAATTAACCTATCCCCAAACTTTAACCTTGAACGCTGTGATCATCCAAATCTAAGTCTTATATCATCACTTCCATACCATATCCCTCGAACAACAAAAATTTCTATATATATTACTCAGCTCAATGACTAATAATAATATATAAAAGAGTCCTCAACTTCCAGACAAATCGACGACCAACCATGTCATACAATTAACCTACTCCAGACTTTAACCTTGTACGCTGATCATCCAACCCTAAGACTTAATTCACATACTGAGATAAGAAAGAAGCCCAAACGACAATGAATCACTTCCATATAAATCCACGAACAACTACTGATAACACGCCTCTATTTTACTACAAATGATAACAGCACAACAAGTCAAACGACCATGAATCACCTGTCACCTATTCATATACACAACTGATAACGACGACGATGATGAACCATTTCCATACATTATGCAGCAATAGCAAAAACATCGGGATTATTATTATTATTATTGCTAGACTCACGATACAATACACAAAAATAAATACTAGCACCGCGTCAAAAAAAGGAATAACAATTAATATATAAATAAGGTAACTCACCAGTTGATGATGTTGATTTTTTTATTTCCTAGCTAATCCCACGTCGAATATTGGGTTTGATGATGATTTTTTCTTCTTTTTTTTCAAATTTAAAGCCCGTATTTCTATATATATTTCAGCATAGATTTACTGCCAAGTGAATATATTCATAAAAAAGCCTTTAGCACCCCAGACAATCCCCAAAAAAAGCACATATTCAATATAGCAAAAAAGTCCATTTCAACATAGATTTACTATCAAGTGGTACCATTTCAGTATAGAGCAAAAAGCCCAAAATATTAAGAATCAGCTTAGATTTACTGAAAAAGCCCTCGACAACCGAAACAAAACCCAAAAGCAGATAGAATCACAAAAAATGTCTATATATTAAGAAACAACTAAAACATACATCCATTTCAACATAGAATCACCCAAAAAAAATTCCCATATATATTACTCAAACTCAATGACTAAATAATAATATATTCACTGCCAAACAATCATGAATCACCTATCACCTATTCACACACCCAATTCAAAAATACCATCTGCTCATGTCACACAATTAACCTTGAACGCTAATCGCACAACCCACTGAAGATGTATACACCTGATAACAAATACCCAACAAGACAAAACAACTATGCATCACACACCCCAAATTGAAAAAATACTGATAATAAGTACAAATCCCCAACCCACTGAAGATGTACGCCTATATATAGAAATCAACATTAGCCTGTAGGGAGCGGAAACAATACATTATGGAAACTATGATAAGAATAATTGGCCCTCAATACGTATGAAATTCACAAAAATGAGTAATGATATCCCAACTTGCTATAGAAATCATGAATACTTGCTAAAGGTTATGGGATCGGTACAATATGGACTTGAATAATCATTCGGTGACTCATAAAAACCAATGACTTAGGTCTGCGTCTTAGGTGAAGTCAATTAGCTTAGCTCTGCGTCTTAGGTGAAGTCAGTTTTAAGTTTCAGCAAAAACAACCCATTTCTCATACAAATCCACAAACAACAAAATTCCCGTATATATTACTCAGCTTAATGACAATAAGATTAAAAAGCACAACAAAGACAACGTTTTTTATTTCCGCCGCAATTAACAGCTTACAACCGAGACAAAAGCCAAAAGCACAACCCATTCATCAACATCATACAGCAAAAAGCCCCCGGCCCCCGCCTCCTCCTTGTTATTGTTCGTTTGAATACTGGCTTAGGTCTGCGTCTTAGGTGAAGTCAACTAGCTTAGCTCTGCGTCTTAGGTGAAGTCAACTAGCAGCAAAACCATTCACCTCCTAAGCACAAATCCATTATCAAAAACACACACACACACCCCCCAACAAAAAGTTCAATAGCAAAAAGCCCCCGGCCCCCGCCTCCGCCTTGTTATTATTCGTTTGAATACTGGCTTAGGTCTGCGTCTTAGGTGAAGTCAACTAGCTTAGCTCTGCGTCTTAGGGGAAGTCAGTTTAAGTTCCAGCAAAAACACCCCATTTCCCATACAAATCCACAAACAACAAAATCCCCGTTTATATTACTCAGCTTAATGACAATAAGATTAAAAAGCACACCAAAGACAACGTTTTTTATTTCTACCACAATTAACAGCTTACAACCGAGACAAAAGCCTAAAGCACTACCCATTCAGCCCCGATATCACCACCTAAGCATAAATCCATTAGCAAAAACATAAACCCATAACAAAAAAAGCACCGATATCACCACAAGCCCCAATACTCACCACCACATAGAAAAAGCCCAATAGTCAATAAAAGCATTCATCACCACCACCTGCAAAAACCCAAGAGCATCAAAAGCACAAAATCCACGGATCCCCCACGCTGATAACGATTAATCACTAGCCCAAACAAACAACTACAGCGATAAGAACACTACAAACTATACCCAATTACTACTAATACTCATAAGAAATATACTAAATACTACTATTTCCACCTCAGTTAAGACACACCACCCATGAATCACAAAAAGCACCGATATCACCATCTAAGCATAAATCCATTAGCAAAAACATAAACCCATAACAAAAAAAGCACCGACATCACCACAAACCCCAATACTCACCACCACCTACAAAAAGCTCAATAGTCAACACCACCTACAAAAAAAGCACAAAATCCAACAACTACAGCGATAAGAACACTACAAACTATACCCAATTAATACCAATACTACTATTTCCACCCCACATAAGAACCCACAACCATTAATCGCAACCACAAAATATCACTATTAATACCAATACTCATAAGAAATACACTAAATACTACTATTTACACCTCACATAAGAATCCCACCACCCATGAACCACATACCACTATCAACACTCACCACACAACACACACATCTTCACCTTCACATAGAGCTTTGGGGCAGAAAAGAGCTTTTGAGCCAGAAAAGTGAGCCAGTACCGCTATATCCCTACTACTATAAGGGCCTACAATGGGAAAGGCCAATCTCGTTGACTACAATGCAACGAAAACACAGTATACAGCATTCACAAAGAAAGTTGAATCATCGGTTTCACAGCTTATGATGAATGGCCAGGCCCTCGAATCTCGGGAAAGCTTGAAATTTCTCGGCGTCATAGTCTGTGGGAATATATAGTGGCATAAAGATGTCTCGAACATCGCCAGGTCTGTCTCAGTAAAACTCAGTTATCTTTTTAGAGCCAAAAAATATTTTACTCCAGCTTATTTTTTTCTCCTGTATAAATCCTAAATTAGACCCGCGCTCGAGTATTGCGCCGCATGTTTGGAGCTCCGCTCCTTGACCTACTTGAGAGCATACAGGGACGAGCGATCCGTCTGATCGGTCACTCGGCGCTGACGTTGGAATTACAGTCACTATCACATCGAAGACATGTAGCTGACTTCTATTTGTTTTACAGATATTATCACGGGTACTGTTCTTCGGAGAGTCGTGGTATTCTTCCGCACAAGTTATTCCAGAGCGTTACAACTTGCAACTATTCAAGAAGAACTGCAACAGTTATTTAGTGGTATCTCGGGGCGCTGATTCGGCGCTATAGGTTCGTCTCTCCGGAGAGAAGTGTAGTAAAAAAAAAAAAGAAAAAAAATGACCTTAGACTGATTTGGCTTCTTCTGGCATCATTGGTTTGAAATGTTTGGCGATGAGCACAGTGTTGTTTGAAACTTCCTTTTTTCTGTCGCCAACTTCTAATAATCTGGTGCAAACAGTTAAAAAATCCGTGTATTTGCTTTGTGCATCAAAAGCAGATCTTATATCATTGTAGTCGTGACAATCTATTGAAAAGCACTACAACCAGCAAATCATCATCCAACGTCGCCCCCAACTCCTTTAGTCTGTTGGTTATGTTTTTAAATATGTGAACCTCATCGCCATACCCTCGTCGCCCAATTTCGATTATATCTCTCTCAAAATAAAATTACCCTGCAAATCAATATACATCATCTGCTTCTACATTTTGCCATCCCAGCCCACTGAATTGTATGAAGTAGCAATTAAAGCTATCGACCACATTATAGACATAAGCGACTCACGGGACTATATCGGTGTTTTTGGCGACTTTAGTTTAATGATGATGATGATGAATAACGCATTTATTGTACAATAATTTAACAAATGTTTACTTAAGACTAAATGCTAAAACCTATTTACAAACTTTCCTTATTCTTAAAATAATTTACTGGCTCTACGTGAGCACTCTGAATTACACGATATAGGTTTGTGTAATGCCTTTCGGCGCACAATAGTATTTTTATATTTTTATATTTTTATATTTTTATATTTTTATATTTTTATATTTTTATATATTATTACATTTTTATATTTTTATATTTTTATATTGTTATATTTTTATAGATTTTCTGTTAGCTGAACATTTTGGGAAGTTCTCTCTTTGTCCTTTTTTTTTTAAATAACAAGATAAAAAAAATATTAACAAAAATGTTAATATACAGAGATTTTAAAGCGAAAAGGAAAAGGAATCAAATGAAGGCGACCTTAGTCTACCACATCTAGAATGGATTCTGTCAGATGACCATTCCTTCTACACCAACACCCCCTCCAGTGGCAAGGAATGCCTCTTCATCGACCACCTAACTGATTCAACCCTATATCAAGTGAGTAATGTCTACAACTACACCTTATTTTCACGACGGACTCTATTAACACAACCTCCTTACTAGCTCCACCACTGAGGCGTTCTTATGTCGGTTGTCTTATTTATTTGCACTCTACCTTATTTATTGCTTAAACGATTTTGTAATTTTTTATGTTTTCCGGCGTAATAATTCCATTTGAAAGCCCAAAGCGTGCGGCGTCAGTTTTTTCTGTACGACCATGTTTAAAAGTTACGATAAAAACCACAATAACATAATATATAATTGTACATGGAATATAAAAATGTTATTGTATATAAAATATAAAATTATAATCGCACATAAAAATTGACCAACACCATTCTTTAAACTTTACCAGTGTGACATATTTTTCTTACCACACTGTGGCACTATACGATATGATTGGAGCCCATATATTCAGCCGAAATTTCGATTCCGACAGATCGCTACAGTGTACATGCAACAACGTTTAAGGTGCTCAATCAGCATTTTGCTGATCACCCAGCGCACTTTCAACGATCCGTGGGATCGTTCGCCTTCGCTGGATCATGTAACACCAAGTCCTTTCCCTTTTTTTGTTCCTCTTCCTTTCGATTTCTAATTCTAAGTAGGCATGTAAATGTATTTTGCCGAAAGGCTAATAACCTTGCCCGGAAAAACCAATTATTATGGACAATTTAACAAGTCGCGGGGATGGACCGGATACCGGTGAAGAGACTTGCTAAATAAGGCCAATACCGGATCCCGGTTGTAGTGCCGATGATGATGATGATGATGTAAATGTATTTTATTTTAAAGATTAATTCGCGAGGGAAATGACATTTTTGTTTGTTTTAAATACATTTTGTCTGGCAATCGGATTATGTGTCTTTTTATATACTTTCGGGGAGAATCTCAGGTAAGGACGCTTTAATGCTACGACGAAAGATCGTGGGACGTTCATAAAACCAAAAATTCTTAAACTCCGGCTGGCAATACCCTATACTGTTATCATGCGAAATTTTTTTAAATGGCATGCTAAGTTTTAACTTTTAAAGACTTCTTAAAATTCGCTTTACGCAAATATGTTGTGAGAAAAAGAAGATGACCTCTTGAGTGTGATATAAAACTAATGTCAGTTTACAACATCGCTCTTAGGCCTATGGAGTATTCCCTCCTTCGCACTTCTTGTATGTCCCTAACTACACTATTACCTCTAGTTTTATCTCATACCGACTCACCTCTAGGAGTATTATTATATAAGAACTTATCAAATTTAGCCTCCTTCTCTATTCGCTTTGCGTTCATTAAATTTCTCATTAACCAAATGAATATCCTGCCACATTCCGACTTTTTCTGTTATTCGAAAAACGTCCGTCAAATAAACCTAAAGTCTTCCGACCGCTTCTGGCATCCAAAAGGCAGCCGATTAACGAAAGATACACCATTAATCATCGTACATATTGTGTTCATGAAGCCATTCTGACAGCTACACGCAGCACCTCAATACATCGAACAAAAGAAAATGTCCATCACCGGTCATCTAATTTAAATTTTCCTCGCTGCTTCTTGTCCTTGTCCATGTCCATATATCCTGTCGGTTGTGTTTGACTAAAGCGCCAAATATCTATCCACTATCAATTCAATGCTGTGATTACTCTGTAATTCAATGGATCAACTGAAAGGAATCCTTTAACCCATCACCACTGACAGCTGACAAGGGTGTCTGAATGTTGTTGTTCCTTCTAGGAAACCCCTAAGGTATCTCACACCTAATTGGGTGCAACTAGACGGGAGCGACAATGACAAACAATAGCTCAGTAGTACGAGGATCTTCGTATGTGGAATGCACCACTTAACAACCTAATAAAACCCTCTTTTCTATGGTTGGTTCTATAGACAAAAATAATTAACTTCTATTATAAACCATTTGCTTGGTCGGGTGGTAGGAAGAGCCTCTGTCGACGTACGCAACACCAGATATGTGATGAGGATGACAGCCCTGAGGCGCGCACTCACCTAAACAAGTAAATCAAAAGTGAGAAAAAGAATAAACAGAATTAACAAAAACGAAAATGTCGGATGTGATCAAAACGAGATCAAATATCACACTTGGGCGCATCTGTCAAGGTCTACACGAACCTGAGGACAGGGTAGCAGTAGCGCGATTTGATGTAAAAAGTGCGTCAGACTCATTGATTCTCCCCTTTTCGAGTTTGTCATGTTACTTTTTACCCTCTTGTCTTTATTCCTGAACAAAAAACACTTATTGCGACTAAAGGCACAGGATTGGTGGCATGTTAGCCTAGGTATCCGGATTGTAGTTTGGTGTCAAAAATTGACTGTGGACTGGTATTGTTATTGCACATCCACCGACTATGGAACATCTTTTCTTTACACAGGCACAAAATCCCATAAATAATTTAATGAAAGAGTTAACTATCATGCTGTCGATAAACGGTTATACCTCTGTACGGTATGACAAATCGGTATTGTTTATATAAATAAATAAATAAATATATATATATATATATATATATATATATATATATCACCATCATCATCGGCTCTACAATCGGGATCCGGTATTGGCCTTAATTAACAAGTCTAAGGCTTGTTAAATTTTTATAATAATTTGTTTTTCCGGGCAAGATTATTAGCCTTGCGCCAATATATATATATATATATATATATGTATATATATATATATATATATATATATATATATATATATATATATATATATATATATGTATACATATATATATATATATATATATAATATTATGGGGATATCCAAATTTGCGTTAGAAGCCCAACTTTTTAAGATAAAAGAATACTAGTTGATGGAGAGCAAACTTGCTGCTAAGATTTAGAAAGTACGACATAATTGAAACGTCAATATTATTTGAATATACATGGAAAGGGACAGTAAATAAACTGCACCAACTTCTGAGCCATCAGACTCCTTAGCATCACATTTCAAACTCGACGAACTATGTGGACGGCTGAACCAATATTGCAACGAACTGATCAATTTCTCTGTCCAGAATATCACAATGATTGAATACCCATTCTATAGCTGCAATTTTTAATATCACATGGGCACAAAAGGAATGGGTAACATATCTCTCGCACTCAACTGTGACGATGTGCGATATGATTCCAGTACAAAAATGCGGTAGACCCTGGGATTCCCACTTTACTGGATCAAGGCAGTGCATATGCAACGAGGCAAGCTGCCGATCGCCTATCGCGCCCTTGTCGACCTGTGAGATTCTTTACTACTCTGCTTAGATGCGCGGTTCATGTTGTGATGAATAATTCCTGTTTGTTTTATTTGTTCCTCTTACTTTTCGTTCCCTTCTTCTTTTTTGTTGTTTTTCCCTTTTTTTTACCCTTCCTCCCCCTTTTCTACTAAAGGTTGTTTAACTGAAACCGCTGCTTTAACTTAGATTATAAGTTTTACCATGGATGTTCAATAAACCTAACAACATCTACGGTATAATCGTTGTAATCGTCGTTGTAGGATAATACGCACCACTAACGCCATCCTGTGATATGCACTTAAAAGGGGAAAGAATTAGCTGTAAACTTACGTACAAAAAATAGAACCTGGCGATGTTCGACAGGTTTCTATGACGCACATTCCATAGACCGTGACGCCGAGAAATTTCAAATTTTGCCGAGATTCGAGGTCCTGACCATTCATCATCAGCTGTGGAACCGATTATCCTGTTTTCTTTGTGAATGTTGTATATTATGTCTTCGTTGCATTGAAGTCGACGAGATTGTCTTTTCCCCGTTCCAGGATCTTATCCAGATCTTAATTCAAAAGTCGATCTGGCCACGTCCCAGCTGATGCGACGTTGATGCACTAATCGCTCGGTCACTCGAAAAAGAGAAAAGAACCGTACTATCATCCGCAAAACTGATTTCTCTGTTATCCGTTGACTCCAACAAAGCAATCGTGTGAAGCAAAAACAAGGTTGAAGCCAAAATAGAACCTTGAGGCACCCCGGAATTAACAGGATACAGATCCGAAGACTCGCCGTCCGCACCAACCTGGTTCGACCGATATTCGAGGAGGCTCTTCGTCCAGTCGCAAGGCTGCTGGTAAAGTCCGTATGAACGAAGTTTGCTCAGCAATGACCCATGCCAGACACGGTCAAAAGCTTTGGAGATATACAATACGACCGCCTTTGGCTCAACATGCCCCTCAATCGCAGATGTCCATATATCGATTATAAGGGTCAAAAGGTCTCCTGTGGACCGCCTGCTACGGAATCTGTATTGACGGTCCTTCCGAAGTCCGTTGCACTCCAAATACTTAATTAGCTCGGCATTGATGACCGTTCCCATCATATTTTACTCCGGCCCAACTTCTTCTCCTATATAAAACCCAAATTAGACCCGCACTCGAATATTGCTCTCATGTTTGGAGCTCGGCTCCTAAACATACCTTTGACCTACTTGAGAGAATACAGAGACGAGCGATCCGCCTTATCGGGGACTCGGCGTTGACGTCGGGACTACAGTCGCTATTGCATTGAAGGCGCGTAGCCGACCTCTGCCTGTTTTACAGATATTATCACGGGTACTGTTCTTCGGATATTAGTGGTATTGTTCCACGCAAGTCGGCTTATATGCGCTCCACAAGACAATCCGACGGATCGCACAAGTTTGCGGTTCATCTCTCGACGCGCGAACATCCCTGTATCAGAACTCGTTCCGTTACAGAGCGGGGAAGCTGTGGAACTCCCTTTCCACGCGAGTGTTCCCGGAGCACTACAACCTGCAACTGTTCAAAAAGAACTGCAACAGTTATTTGGTGGCATCTCGGGGCGCCTACTCGGCGCTATAGGTTCGCCTCTCCCGAGAGAAGTCTAATTAAAAAAAAAAAAACAAAAACAAAAAACAAAAAACCCTTAGATAACATAGACAGTAATCCTATCGGCCGGTAATTTCGGGAGAAACACTTTTTTCCATTCTTTGGTATTGGCTGAACACGAGCGATTCTCCTGCAGGTAGAAAATATCCTCTCTGCATAAGATAATCGAAAGAGTCTGCCATGAACCGGCTATAGTTCTGGAGCACAGTTCTAAAGGACTATGGCTGGTATTCCGCCCAGGCCGGATACCTTCTTACAATCTTATCCACGTAGAAAGCGTTGAATGTTATGCTGACGGAACCTTACATCCCGCATTGAAGACCGTACTGGTGCGATTACAGGCGGCTCCAAAAGAACGGCATCGTGAAGTGGCCGAAAATGTATTCGCGAACACATTAGCTTTATCTTTTTAATTTCCGCTTAACGCCCCACTGTCCGGAGGAAAAGAGGCACAATATCGTCGGCGTATGCAATGGCGTGCTTGAGAGAACCCACTAGATCACTAGTGGAAATGTTAAATAGAACGGGTGAATTTACTGCTTCCTGCTGCAATCCTGTTTTAATGTGAAAGGTCTTGTTAGATGTTATATCTCTACATTTCACCACAAGCTGTTTACCCATTATTATATCGTAGATGGTGTATAACAAATCTACTGGCATTCCCAAATTTGATAACTTATATACAAGCCCCACTCACCATACGGTGTTGAAGGCATTTTTAAAGTCAACCAGTTGTGCATTGTCGGAAGCAATTTTTGTGTCGCGTTTCGATCTAAAACCAAACTGGTTGTTCGGAATGATCGTCACATCAGTTTATCAATGGTTTTTTATAATTTTCTCGAATACCTTATTAATGTTTGGAAGCAAGCCAATCTAGCGAAGATTGGCTGGATTGCTTCTGTCCTTCCCCTTTTTTGGGGTGGGATAGACTACTGCAGTTTTCCATCGGATTGTGTAATATCCATTATTTATAGCGTTGTTGAACATAATTGTGTAAACTTCCAAGTGGCAAATCCTCCAGAAAAATGTTTGGAATACTATCTATCCCAGAGGGTTTCTTATTTTTAATGATCTAAATAAGTCAATCCTTGTGCACAAACATACTCGTTTTAAGATTTATAAGAGCGAAATCCGCGCATCGTCAGTATACCCAAATCATACCTAAAGATAGTTCCAGTGGATCTCTATGGATATAAAGGATCGACTAGGGTATTGACTTTGCTTGATGAGGGATCCACAATTTCGTTGCTGGACTCGTCAATCTCCGAAAAGATCGGTGCGAAAGACAGACAGGAAGTGCTCGTTCTGGAGACAGTCGGTGAACTGTCCAAGTGACAAAGAGTCCAAGTGTGAATCAAGGGAGTTCATAGCCGAACTGGAAGTTCGATCTAGGTAAGAACTATTCCCAATATTAAACTTTCGAAGCAGGAAAAGAGAAAAGAGACAATTGAAGGATGCAAGCATCTACGAGACCTCGGAGACCAGTTGACCTACACCCAGTAAGTACCTAAATCACTAATCGGTCAGGACAACTAGGGCCCGATAGTTACAAGGGGGGTAAGAAAAGGGAGAAGTATCGAACCAGTTGCTTTACTTACCAGTTTGGGATCGGACTTGCATGGATGCAAGGCCAGGAACAGCGCTCCAATGAGATTTGTCAACTACGACAGGACAGAGGAAGACGAGACGGAATTGCTCGTTAAACGTCACTTCGCAATCGAAGCAATAGGATTGCTACCACGAAGCCCAAGAACGATGCCGACAGAGGGGCCATGGGTGTTCTGGGGAAAACCACGAGACGACAGCCTAATGGAAGATACTTCTGATTCTGACGAAATGCTGCCCAACAACAGCCGCCAGGTCTATCGACACCTCCTGAATATCGAGAGAAAATTGGGTCGAAATGAGGACTTGAAGGAAATGTACACAGAGCAAATGGACAATTTGCTAGAAAACGGGTTTGCAGAAAAGGCAACGGCGAACACAACCCCAGCAATACCCTTTTATCTCCCAGACTTCGCAGTAATACACCCGACAAAGAAGAACCCGCGAATGATGATGGCAAGAGCCTTAACGGGAGTGGTGTTATTCAAAGAAACGAGTATGACATTTATTACATCTCTCATGCAAAAGACTATGTGTTCGGGGTAGGCTTTCCAGTCAGCCTTAAACTGAAGCTTGCCACTATCGGCTTTAATGCAGTATACAAAGGCAAAGACAAAGGGTTATGCACTCTTCACTCATAAACGTCCACGGACATACAGAGGAGTCCCCTGACGACAAAAAAAAAAGAATTCTACGAGAATGTCGAACGAGCCCTCAATGCCTGCCCAAGATACGATGTGAAAATCGTTCTAGGTGATTTGAATGCGAAAATAGGTCGGGAGCTGGTTTTCGGGCACTGCGCAGGTTCTCATACGAGTAGTTTACATGAAAACACCAATGACAATGGACTACGAGTCATCGAACTGGCAGCATCAAAGAACTTAGTCGTTGCGAGTACCACGTTTCCGCGTAAAAATATCCACAAAGCCACCTGGGTATCACCTGATGGAGCCATTCGCAACCAAATTGACCACGTGTTGATAGATCGCCGCCATTCCTCGAGCGGTACGAACGTACCGAGGTGCCAACGTCGATTCGGATCACTATCTTGTTGGTATAGTTTTCCGAGCACGGATTGACTTACGGAGACGTACTCGATCCGCTGCTAAGAATATTGTCATTAGTACTGCCAGCTCCATCTTAGTCAGTAGTCTTAGAGATCGGATCGACTGATTTGACGATGAGTGAAAACTGAACGACTGAACGTAAGAATGCTGAATACCGGGCAATGTAGCAGTCTCATAGGATGCGTGTTAAATGTGTCAGTGACATCATAATCAAAGATGATGTCCAAGAGATCATTGACACACCAAAACCTAATAACGCCATCCGATTTTAAACTCGAATGACCCCCGAGGCGATAAAATTATTAATTGCACATTTTAAACCATTTAGCACAAAAGCAATTAACTGCATATGCCAAAACGATTGCCCAATAATGCAAAAGCAATCAATTGCATATTCCGGAACAATTAACAAATCACGGAAAGGCAATTGATTGCATACAAAGCATAAACGAAATTAATTGGGTCAGTTCACAACAGGAGAGCTTGAACCCGAGTTCAAGTCAATGAGGAAGTATTGACGGGTTCAGCGAAAACACAGTGGTTGCGAACTGAAGGCAATAAGCGGAAATGAGGGCAATTAAAATGTAATTGCAGTATCGTCGTCGGGAGATATTGACCCCGATGTGTCGCGAAAGGTTTAGGAGATAATTGGCAGGCAGTCGGTGGTGGGTCATAGTCTATCGTTGTTCGGGAAGAGAGAATTTGATCGCGGAAACCGCGGTTAGTGGAGGGAAGTTTTGATAGTGAATCAGTGACGAAGTGGTCGGGCCGAGAGAGCTAAAAGAGGAAAGTCATCCCGCGAATGTAAATGTCAGTACAGCTTCGGGATTATCGAGTTTAACAGAAAAAGTTGTGAAGTAAAGTCAAGGAAGGAGATGGTTGCTGACATCAAATTTAAAGACAAGTTAAGTGTTAACTGAATCTCCGACTGGAGAAAATTGTAAAATAAAATTACAGAAATTGTTTGCTATTGACATTAAGTAGATTGATAAGTTAAGTGTTTGACGAATCTCCATTTGGATAAATATGTGAATAAAGCAAAAGAAGCAGATGATTGCCGACGTTAAATTTAAAGACAAGATAAGTGTTAACTGAACCTCCAATTGGAGAAATTTGTAAAGTAAAATTGCAGAAATAGTTTGTTGTTGACATTAATTAAATAAATAAGTTGTGTTTGCCGAACCTCTGTTTAAATAAAAATGTGAATAAAGCAAAAGAAGCAGATGAATGCCGACAATAAGTTTAAAGACAAATTAAGTGATCATTGAATCTCCAACTGGAGAAAATTGTACAGTAAAATTGCAGAAATAGTTTGCTGTTGATTATGTAAAACTCCTATCTTAAAGAATTAGACGAAGTACTGTAGTTAAATAAAATAAGCAATAGAAAAAATAAAAGTGGATGCAAATTAATGAACAACATTGAGTATTAATTAATGAACAACATTGAGTATTAATTTCCTGGTTTTTATAGGGAATATAAAAGAAAAAAAAAGGGGAAGATTCGGTTGCCGTTCCCGTTGGTGTCGTGACTCTGGTATCGGTGAATTCCACAAACTATAACTCGCGCGTACGCGATGAGAAATACAAAGAGCTCAGAAGATCTGAAAAAAGACTTCACAGGCAAAAGAAAAGTGTCTGGGACAAAATTCATACCCTGGACGGAGGGGCTCGAATTATACCCCAGCGTAAGCTTCACAAATTTCCAAACAATTATGCTACGTTAGGGATAGCGCAGTATTTGTTATCTAACTTTCTGGTCATGAAAGACCCTGACTCACTTGTCATAGTAATTTTCATACAGCAGAAATCGAACCGCATTTTGGGTTGGTGCGCCTTACAATGTGGGTAAGTAAAGATCATCGTACTAAGTACGAACTTGTTTGTTATTATTTCATTGAAAACGTGTTTTACATATACACTCTGTTTTTGAAATACATCTTCCGAAAACATTTCTATTACATTTAGCACAAAGGCTCTTACAACTATCTCTGAATCACATCGGCTCAGAAATAGATGTAACCCTAAATCGCTCGATACATTTAGTCTAGCGTTTTTCCCAAAATGTTGACTCCTTCCAAATAATAAGTTTCCTCAATGCCCTCAAAGTATGGATTAGTTTCTGTGATGACCTTGTGGTGGTTCCACTAAACGCCACCACCTACTTGCCCAATTGCCCAAAGGTTCCAGTCCTGAAGTTCCCATAACCCCATTGTTTCGCTAATGCAATAGCATTAGCAGCTACAGGCATTACCTGAAAATCTCCGGAAAGAATTTTCCCCACAAGGGCATTCTCCATGCATCAACGCATCGGCAAAATTTCCCTAAAAGAATTCTCAAGCATTCATGATTCATATGCATTTTCCGAGAAGAATTCCTTAAAGATCAAGCATCATATTCCTGAAAGGAAACAATTCGTTCACACATAACGTAACCATTATAATCAGCGAATATTATCTTCGCGTCGGCTATTCCGAGCCTCGCATGTGCAACAACAATTGCGTTTTCATGCACATTGCTTGGCGACTTATTTGTCTAACGACATAAAGCAACTCCAAGCAGTTTGTTGACGCAGCTGCAAACAATCAGCGCATTAGCCGCTAAAACCAAATTCTTCAACATGCATCACGTGCGCAAACAAAAGAATTCGGTTCTTCTTCAGGCATTCTAGCGATACGATAAACAATCCAAATTGTTTGAAGTATCCCAAATGCATTCACACCCAATGAGTTGCAGCTTATTTATTTAACTGAACCTCATTACACTCGATGCCCCTGGTCCTTTCTATTTTTCAGTTTCGTTTTCCATGACCTTCGCGCATGAGTTAAACAACACAGATCTACACGATCGCGCACACACATCGGAATTTAGCCAGCAAGATTCTCTTACTGGTTACTCACCACAGAGAGTAATCTTCTCTCTTTCTTGACTAACTCACCACCGAATCGAGGGTGAATCAAGAGTCAGATTCCAACCCTCGATTGAGTCTTATTATAGCCACCGATCGTGACGGTCGGTATTTCTCCCGCTCCCGCTCCCCATGGTACGTTTACATCCCAAAGTCGTGAGTCTTAAGTGTGTCAAATACGTATCGCGTTCCTAAATCTAACAGTTTCAAACCATGGTGTTGGAAATAAGTTTAGCATATAAAACTATGTGTAATAACTCAATAAACAGTATAGTGTAACTGCCCGTGTTCAATTCAATCTCTAACTGTATTTTAATTCCTCTTAACAAAAGTGAAATAAAATAAAAATCAGTTACAAACAACAGAATAACTTTGTGTTTTAATTACTATCTGGTGGGGGTGTGTCGTGCGGTTTGACACAAGTTGGTGGACAGTGTTTTGGTTTTCTTTCGGTGGAACATTTAGTGGCGAGTGGGTTGGTAGTGGAACCCGCGTCCATACAGGCGCAACGGCTACCGCCCCCACAACCTCTCCAATCGACCCAAACCTCTTAGCGCCCAGCCATTTCTTCAGGTTTGGAAACAGGAAATTGTCGCAGGAGGCTTAGTCTTGAGAATATGCTGGATAGAGTAGCAGTTTGTAGCCCAATTTATGGATTTGGCTTCATTATGCTTAATCAGCACACGAAATTCACTTTTTTCCATTTTCGTTAAAATTCACGAGGTTGTCTGCTCTCATGGCTGTCAAACAGAAACTAAATGACGCAGCAAGCTCAAACCTTGACAGTAGTCTATTTTCACGAGGCGATGGTCGGAAGCAACAGTATATTTAAACTTACTGCATGGGAAATTCAAAAAGTCACTGACTTATCAAACTGCCCACGTAGATATGTCATATATTGCTAACATATACTCCTTTCAGAGCGTAGATCCTTTAACTTAACCCAAAAAGTACATCAAGGAAGAGAAAGGGTTTTCTAGGGTTGGGGCACGTAGATAAGATTTGACCGTATCCAACATGATGAACGAAAATGAAGGACTAATTGAAGAGAGTTGGTTAAGTTCAGGTCTACCGCTGGCCGTGAATACAATCCACTAATTGAAATAACTCTCTAAATATATGATTGGGAATTGTTTTTGAACACCTTACAACTGCTAGAAAACGCAATCAAAACTATGACGGCTGAATTACAAGAAAAAGGCAGGGCAAACTACTCAATCAGTGGTTCGTGCAGTATTGCGAAACGTATTACATTTAATCATTCATTTCTAGAAACCTCAGTCACTGCTTCAGCGTTGCTCTAAGTACCCTACTTATATATTCATTACCGGACTATCTACATTAGAGTTAATTGCGCTAATTGAGTAATTACGCCTTCAAGCCTAACAATATCTGAGTTTTGACTCACAACAAAACAATGCACTTTCCGCGACATTAAATTCAACCAGAAAACACCAGCGGTTTCCTCCCACTTAACAGGGGTCAGTATATGTCAGACGAGTCTGCTAAATAGCTTGACATTTATTTCAACTCATGTTTACAACGGTCAACTCGAATGAGATATTCAACAGCTTGGCTTGGTTGTGTTTTGGCATTTTTTTATGGTTATGTAGAAATAAAATGAACCATTTGCTGCCAGTCTACATTTTGTGACGGTTATAACGTTCCATTGCTGGTGCACTGGAATAGCAGGAGCAACTGAATGTATGGAGTATGCCGAACACCTATATCCGCATGAGGCAATTAAAATCACATTAACAAGGTATTTATTTGTAAACGAAAAAAGATAAAGCGTTTATATCTATAGTTTCGTTGTGTTCTTTAATTATTATTCCTTTACTTCCTTACTTATTCTTGAAATATAGAGGTAACAAAAGCCAGTTTCCTTGACCGCTAATAATATATTTAAGTATCTAATTGAAGTCACTTCTGCTTTTATTAACTTATAATTGAATCGCTATTAGCGTTTCGTAATAACAAAAAAGATACACTTTTCATACTACGAAAAACTTAACACTAATGGACATGTCACCTCATCAAGTCAGAAGATTGTTGATTTGAATAATTGTGTTGCTGCTAGGTATACATCCACTGGGGATTTGAAGGGGGAGCGATAAATCGAATGCTTAGACGAGTCAGGTTTCTAATGTGTATATTAGTCGTGGTATTCAGAGAGGTTTTTCTATTTACGATATCTCAGATCACTGATGTTGCATGAAGTGGTTTATTCTAGTCAAATGTGCTTTTATAATTCAGAATTAGTCTGTCATTAGGGGGCACTCATTATCTAAGTATATATAATTACCAGTATATCTACAACCTGTTTATTTCTTTTTTTTAACTTATCATTAAGTGGTAATACCACCCTGTGACTTTTTTCACATTTTTTAAACAGTGTGATAGTTGATATTTTAACAGAGTGGCTTAAACACTCCTTAAAAATTAAAAAAATGATATGAAAAAAGTCGATTATGAGGGCGAGAAACTTGTAAGTGGGTTAAAACGTCGTTTTTTCGAGCATAGTCGTGAAACAACATTAGCGGTTTCTCGAGTGCGCGGAGGTCTTATTATTCTTTATATGAATTATCTCGACACATATCCCTTGCCAAATTTTGATTTTGACTAATAGATGTCTCTTCTACCCCAATTTTAAGGCTTCAATTAGAAGGCAAACTGTATGGAGCAAGCACCACAGATTAGAGGTAAAAGATAATTTCAACATATTTCACTACTCAAAAGTTTTACTCCAAATATCTCGGCTCCATGTTTTTCAAAGTGGGTGTACCAGTGGCTCCCTCAACTTTAAAACAATCTTTTTTGATAAATTGATTTTTATAGATGTTATAAGCTGGTACGCACAAAACCCCCAACTCTTTAATACCCACTTTTTGGAGCTAGTCTCCACCATTAATCGCGCATACATTAAATATCTCGATATTAATTCAATATCAAACAAATTTTACTACACGTTCACTTTGCTCATATTAAATTTAACTTAGAGGTGATAAACGAACCATATCATCATCATCATCGGCACTACAACCGGGATCCGGTCTTGGCCTTATTTAACAAATCTCTCCACCGGTCCCGATTTCGAGCCGATGTCATCCAGTTTAGCACTCCCAGGCTCTGGGCGTCCTGGTCTATGCCATCCCTCCATCACAGACAAGGTCTGCCGCGCTGTCTCCTTCCATACATCCTGCCACAAAGGACTTTCCGGGCAGGCTCCTCTTCGCTCATTCGAGCTAGGTGTTCCGCCCACCGGAGTCTAGCGAGCTTGATTTTTCTTACAATATGAGCTTCAAGGTAGATTGCGTACAACTCATGGTTGTAGCGTCTCCGGAATCGTCCTCCCTCACATACGGGGCCAACAGTTCTCCTTAAGACCTTTCTCTCGAACGCGGCCAAGAGTTCAGAGTGCCTTTTATTAAGCACCCAGGTATCGGATCCATACATGAGTACTGGTAAGACCATGATCTTGTACAGTAGTAGCTTGGATGTTCTGGATAAATTTCGGGATTTAAAGAGCCTTGATAGACCATAGTCGGCTTTGTTGGATTTAATCAGCCGTTCGAGTATTTCTTCTTCCATATTGTTATCGGCTGATACTATTGACCCAAGGTAGTTGCACTACTTCAAATTCGTGCTCCACTACCCTGATAGTTTGACTAACGTTAGGTCTTCTCTTCGCAGAAGCTGCCACCATGTACTTGGTTTTTCCCTCATTAATGTGCAGTCCCAGTTTTTGTGCCGCCTGCTCGATCTGGGTGAAGGATTCCTGTACCACCGATTCGGTTCTACCGATGATGTCGATGTCATCTGCGTAGGCAAGTATCTGGCTGGACTTGGTGACAATAGTCCCTCTTGTTGTAACGCCAGAGTCACGGATTGCTTTCTCCAACGCCAGGCCGTCCCCTTGTCGGAGTCCATTATAGATGTTTATTGGTTTGGACAGCAATCCCGCTACTTTTACTTGACTAGTTACGTTGGTCGTTGTCAACCTACAAAGTCGTATCAATTTGTTTGGAATACCGAATTCTCTCATGGCATTATATAGTTCTACCCTGGCTATGCTGTCGTAGGCGGCCTTAAAGTCTATAAATAGGTGGTATAATGGAATCTTAAATTCCTGACGTTTTTCCGTCGCCTGCCTAAGGGTGAATATCTGTTCAATTGCTGATTTGCCTGGGATGAAGCCACACTGATATTGACCAATGATGGCTTTAGCGTATGGGTCTATCCGGTCTTGTAGGATAGTGGAGAGTATCTTATAGGCGGTACTCAGCAATGTTATACCCCTATAGTTGCAGCACAGTGTGATATCTCCTTTCTTATGTATGGGGAAAATTATACCGCTACACCAATCTTCCGGCATCTCCTCTTGCTCCCATACGTGCACTACACATCCTAGGAAAGGTTGGCGCAAGGCAAATAACCAGGCCCGTAAAAATGAATTATTATGGCAAATTTAACAAGCCTCGGATATGAAACGAACCATATACTCAATGCGAAAAATCCCCTGGACCCAAATCCGCGGACTAGATGACCAACTTTCAAGTAAAGTTGTAGAGACTCATAAAATGCGCGTCTGAAATTTTATGAACCTTTAAATGTTTGTTTACCCAAAACATTTCCCACAGGCAATATCTTTTCCATTCTTCTAAAACAAACAACTTGCGCCATAAAACGAACCGCACGTTAGTTTTAGCGCCCACCGACAAAGAGGATCGTAAATGTGCATTATCACGATCCTCTGTTGATTTTCTCTTTGTGTTTCCTCTTTTGATTCTAAGCCGGGAAAGATAAAGAAAGGAAATGGCCCATGTAGACCAAAGGACATATCATTCGATCTGCAGGATGTAAGAAAAAGTCTTCGTTCGGGGAGACTAAGAAAAAAACGGTCGGGAGTTGGTTGTAGAAGATTGACCGAGACGGTCAGAACATCAATAGAGTAACTTCGGGTAATGTGATATAGGTATTTGTTTTCTAACAATTATTCGTAATTTTTATTACATAGCTTTTGCCGCACTATTCATTATAGCTCTTTGATACATTGCGAATTATATTTCGTTTTCAGAACCCTGCAGCGTAAGCCAATCTGCAGCTATTTACAACAAAATAAAAGAATCTCTGTAACCCCCCTTATTAAAATTGGCGGATAATGTGATATACCATATCACTTTTCCCGAATAGTTTCCAACCGAATAAAAATACTTGTAAGCCGATAGATTATGAATTCATTTATTAATTTAACAAAAGTAGGAACATTAGCCACTACATAGTACATAAGAAAAACAAGAGAAAACTTAAATTAGAATTAAAATTAAATTAACAACTCCAATATTTAGCAGAAAAATAGTACTTTCTCTACGTTCTATTTAAAGCGATTTACATGACTCATACAAAAACTGCTTGCCGCGTTGGAAGACATTCATTGTGAGCCCAAACTAAATCGCACTGCAAGCATGGTACCCATATCTTTGCCTTATTATCCATTTGGAAAGATGTGTTACAAAAGACACAGACACTGTCCTTGTTAGGTGGATTTTCGGCCCAAGGATCTTCGTCTGAGCTCGGTAAATGCAAACTTTCATCTGAATCGCTCGAAGAACTTTCTTTTGTTTTCTTTGCCCGTTTGCTTTTTACTACCATAGGTCTTTTCGGCTTATTCTTGCGTCTCTCAAGTTCTTAATGCTCTCTTCCAAAGATGTTTTGTACGGTGATGTTGTTAGTACAGTTGCAACTGATCTTAGTTAGGGAGCAATATTAAACTGATAGAATGGAACCCTCGATTGAACCTACGCACTTACAGTCACGCGAATGTCTTCTATTAGTCGTTTATCCTCTGAAAAGGGTAAAATTGGACAAAACCCTTGAACGATGGCTACAAGGAGAAGGTTAAATAAAACTGTATTGATACTTATGATTACAATCTTGGACGACGCTGAGTTGACGGTCTATCCTTATCATGTACCGTCGCACAACTAGGAGGAGGTTAAATGAAACTGTATTAATACTTAGAAATGCAATTTTGGACACCGCTGAATTGACGGACTATCCTTATCTTGTATCGACGCACAACTTTCTTAATGACAGTGTGGGAGTCCTTTAAGGCTTGCCCAAAGAACCACCCATGGTCCTAAGTCAACTTCCCTTTCCCAACCTGCAATAATTACCGGTCATTGCCTCTTACCTGCATAAGAGCAGTACAAAGCTCTCTGACAATAGTTTCTTACCTGAAACAGAAATCCACGGGAAGATCATCATCTTGCCATGGCAACAAACGCAATCATCAGCTAGCTTACATAGACTTAGCTTTTCTAGAATTAGGGTAGTATAAGATTTAAGTTAAGTTAAGTTAAGTGCTTTTACATAAAATTAAACAAAAAAAAAAAGGTAAGTTAAGTAAGTTAAATTTTAAGAACAAAAAAAAAAAACAAAAAAAAATTGACGCAAGGTTTTACAAATTTTTCTTTGTCTTTCAAATAATTATAAGTACCACAAAGTTATGTCGCCGAAAGGCAAATTATACAAATGTTAAGTAATGTTTAGCTTAGAGCGTCTGCGAAGGACCAGTAAGTTATTATATAAGATAATTAAGCTAGAATTTAAGCGTTTTTTGTCTAGTCTTTAATTTAGAAACTAAGAATATAGAAAGAAAATAAAAAATGTTTTAAAAATGAAAATGAAAAACAAACACAATCATATCAACCAAACCACTTCGGTTCATCTTACATGATTCATTTAGGAACCTGATCGGTTCCTGTGAGCGGCAACATGTCCATCAAACACATCCCAATCCCCCTGTGTTTATTTTTTCCAACAATCCGTTGGTCCAAAAAGACAAGTCGGGCAACTTGATTGCTTGCACATCTGCGAACCAAATTTCCGATGATCGATCGCCTAAACCGATAACCGATCATCGAGTTGGAAACGACCATAATTGTTGTCCAAACAATCAAATCAACGGCCGGGTCCCACGATCCGTTTTTCTAAATTAAACTCACAGTAATTTCACTGTGTGTATTTTTCCCTACCATCCGTTCATCCATAGTCAAGCTGGATAAGTCGTATGCTTGCACATCTGCAAGTCAAATTCCCCATGATCGGTCGCACAAGCGATAAACGATCATCGAGTTGCACACGACTCATGATTGTTATCCTAACAATCATACCAATGGCCATGCCCTATGATTAGTTCCTTAAACAAACATGCACCCAACCATCCTAGATCCTCGCCATCGTTGGCGAAGTTTCTGTTGACTTAATGTCAACAGAAAAATCTATCCCCTATAGTTTATGATGGCAATACGGCCAGCCTCCGTAAACAACCATCTATTTGACCAGCTGCATGTTTGGATTCTCTTCTGAACACCCTTCGCATTTTCGTTTGTCCTGGCTTCCAGCCAATGGACATTCAACCAGACCTGTACGATCACAGTGGAAATACTTCCATTAAAACCCAAATCGATCGATCATTAGCCGCCACTGGGATGATTTGTTTTCCATCACAGCGGAGGGGAATCCACCCCAGTGCGACTGGCGATATGATTCGTCCCCATGGTTGGACGAGTCAGGATTCTACCGTCCAGCCGGGCACACGTCTTAGGGTCTCGTGATCAAAGTCGAGTTTTATCCCGAGTGGAGTCTAGGAGTGGCTCGCAGACCCAGTTATCGTTTCGTGATTGGTCATCACCGTTGTGTTAATTGTGAACTTATTAACATTCGAGAGTATAAAAACTGCTGAAATTTTTCAGTGTAATAGAATAAGATTGTCAATTTATCTCACATCGTTCATATTAACCGTTTGGATTTTGGATAATAAAGAAACTATGTTCAACAAAGTCAGAGTGTTTCTGTTATTTCTCTCGTCGCTTGGGGGTTTTGCCCCGGTCGTGAACAATTTCTAGTGAACTGTAGTTGCAGAATTGTGGAAGTTTAGTGAACCTAGCGCCCATGCCGGTGCACTGACTACAAATTTACCCACATTAGTGACGACGGTGGTTAGGAGTGAACCCGGTGCCGTACGCCGGCACAACCTACTTCTACCCCACAATAGTATTTGGGCTCCTCTCCTGTTTTATAGGTTTTGATAAACTTTAAAGGGAATTCACTAAAACGAAAAAAATAGGAATCACAAATCATCAATTGCGATGTTTTTATAATTTCACTCAGATTTGTCAATAAAACTTCCTGGGGTGTGCATCCTTCTGCTCATTTTAACTTGGTTGTATTATTTCTACCTATTGACCCAGCTAAATGTAGCTAAATAAATAACAAACAAATCAAAGTCATTTTACATAATCCCGGTTACAATTGCCCTGCTATATATTGACGCAACTTTTAGCCTTGCAAGATCAACTATTTAGTTCGGCTACAAAAATTACGTTTAAACTCAGCCCTCAACTACGAGAGACTTAATTTCAAAATCCATCTCGGAGTGGAATATTAAAAGCACTATTTTCAAAACTTTATGAGTTTCCACATCTAATGGCATCGCATATCAATTAGGAATAACCTTCTAGTTCATGAGTCCAAAAGTGTGGGGGTCAACATCGTTGAAACTATTATTGTAGAAGCAGAAGATAAAACAGAATAATCGGCGGCGATGTATTTTATTTCTCGGTCACTGTAAACAGTGGCTATAAAGAGCGACGTACCACTAACCCGAACTTGAATGTTTATGGCCCATAAAGCCGAAGCAATTAACTGCAAATGGAACTCAAATTGCCGCCACTAAGCATCCTATTTATTTTCGAATTATGTAAATAATACCCCACTATACGAAGGCATGGAATGTACGCTTCAATTAACGAGTAGTTACGAGAAGTTACGCTCTGACTCTCACATGTACACTCCCTCGATCACATCAAGCTTAGCGATCGGTGCGCCATTTAAATAGCGCCAAATGGTTACCAGAGTTACAATACTAAAAAACCAACAAAAAAAGTAACAGTCCTATCGAAGTAAAGCGATCTGTTTCGCTTCAAACCCAACTGTAAATTCAGCGAATCGAACGAAGATATAGATAGAGATAAGTGTATGTTGTTGGTTGTTGCAAGACAATTTAACTGTCAGACTGTCTCTCGACTCAGATGGCTTTGGGGGGAACAAACACGTTTGCCAATAGATACCGGTCATGCGTTCGATGAAGCAGTATCCAGATAACCCCTCTTGCCACTCTTAATCGAATGGAACGTGAGCACGAATTAAAAGTAAATTACAGCTAAATTAACGTTAATTTATTGAATCTAATTTCCTTATAATTTACGAGAGTTCTAATGTGAGGCCGAACTCTGACAGGCACTGTCTTCCCTGGAGGCTTCGCTTACCTATGATCGTCTGTTAGCCTGATCATCAGGTTGGCTGATCGAAAATCTAGGAATAAATTGAATGCTTTGCATTCAACAGCAGCTCATTTGATGGTCATCTACATTCGCTTACATGGTCGTGCGTCGGTAATGTGAATGACGGGGCTAAGAAAAGATCCCAGTTGCTACGGGAAGTCCACCTGAACGTTCGCAATTATACTCCCAATGTCGGGCGCCATGCGTTCTCCATCCAGTTGCAGGTGGTTAAGCGTACAATGTAAGCGATAGCTCGTCTAAGTAGCAATTTTTCAATCAGTTTCTATTGGATCTGGTTTCGAAAAATTTCATTTGTCCGCACACGCGATCCACAGTCGATCGCAGGAATGTATTTGCAAGATAATCCCAGTGAAAAGCTGAGAAAGTGCTGAGTCGCTGAACGCGAGATCATTCCAAAAGTTTCACCAGATCTCTTGAATCACTTGACATTTCTCCACTTCAAATGGCAGCCAGTAGGCACCTCATTACGAAACAATAAACAAATGCCAAGATTCAGCACCAGCGACGCCACCGTTGGCGTTGCGGCCTTTCAAGATGCCCCCATCGTTACAGATAAGACACTGTAAGAGGATCACAAGCGATCGTACCGCCACCATGACGGTAGCTTCTTACCAGCCGCGGCAAGGGGCTCCGACGTTACCTCCCGGTAGATTCGTAATTGTTGTTATTGCTCCTCGTAGACGCGAACATTGTGGCCGGTATTGCAGTTGAAACTAGTGCGCCCTCTGTTGCATTGTGTTTGCCAGTTTGGGGTCGATGTCGATCAAAGATATGTCCTCTCCGCCCATAGCATGCAATTTGCAGCTCAGTGCTGCAAGCTGTTTGCACGTAACCCAAAATGATGGCAGAGCGCTATTAAATTCCCTCCGCCCTCGAGATGGCATTGACTAAGAAGCGTAGTTTGTTGGCCAACATTTCGAGATCAATTATGTGTGTCATCTCCCGGGAGTTGTTTGTCACTCGTTGTGCACCAAGTCCTGACCTAATTTTAGTCAGGTCATTTAAGAAAGATCATTGTGAGGTAATCACGATTAAACTTAACGACTTTTTGTAATCAATGTTTGATAATTTTTTTCCAACAGCCATCCACAACGCTAAAACGAATTCGCACCTGGACGATTATTTAAACTGGAGCAGGCGTTTGACGTCAACCGTCATGTGGTCGGAACTGAAAGGAGATCTCTAGCTCACAGGCTGAACCTTACAGAAACTCAAGTACCTTGAACACATTTATGATTGTGTGATCCAGTAATCGATTTGTGAGCAAGAAGTTTTGAATGCTAACAATTACCAGCACGTGATCAAATTACATGTACCATTGGTAAGTTTGTAAGGATAATTAAAGTCACTGGCCAGGCGATGGATTGATGTGTCGATCATTTACTATTGTTATTGTAACCCACTGGTCACTGTTGACATTTTCGGTGATCTTAAATTGTTTATTGCCTATTAAGTTCATAGGACGTAAATGCCGATTACTCGTTTTATTGTTGACGCTGATGACTGATCGAGAAAGGATAAAATGAAAGTCATTCTACAGGTGTCCGACCAGTTATTTCTTGCAGATGTGTGATCCAAACGTAACAAATATTGTGAGTGATTTGTTATTATTGCTTCCGCATCATTAACCTCTTTACAAAGGAAGAAATGTCGGAGGCGTTAAATCATTCAGTTTAACAGCAATGTATAAAGGGTTTTTGTTTTAAATGAACGGTTTTGTTTTTTATTGTAGTATGAACGCACCCTCACTTTCTTCAGGATCAGCTTATGTTAATCTGACAGTAAAGGTATATATTTTTATCATGATAAAGTTCACGAAGGAGCAACGTTTGGAAACTGTTAACGATTACTACTGAAATTCTGAATGGGTGGCCGCAACCTTAGGAGCGCTTACTTCTTATTTCGTTCGTAATACTTGTCTCACAAAACAGGCTATGCATGCTATAAGAGATACATTTGAGCCAAAATATTTCATATTGGTTGTTCATGTGCCGGTGAGTGCTTCAGTTCAAAATGGGCCAATTCAATCGATTCTATGCCGTTCACGGGAGATAGAAATCTCTTAAATCATATTGTGGCGAAATTTGGGTAAAGATCTTGGCCTACATCCTTACAAGATCGAATTAACTCAAAAACTGAAACGTCTTGATCTTTTGAAGCACTGAAACTTTGGTAATTGGTTCCTACAAAAATGTGCAGAAGATTCTAAAATTCATCAACAAGACATCTTTAGCGACTAAGCACATTTTTGGCTATATAGTTTTGTGGCATTTTTTAACAGATACATACACAAGATACAAGTAAATAGTGAAGAACACCGAAAGGAAATTCGAATAAGAAAAGCATCAGAGCCGTTTACCATAGCGATAACATAGCAATTCCATATCAGCTGAGTGTACTTGAGTTTAGAAACCGAATTCGTACACGCGGCAGTGGCCTGGTGTGTTGAGCATTGGTTACATTTTTATTGATTCTAACTATAGCGTCAGATCGAATCACACGTTCTTTACTATCGTCGAAATACGCGATCGTTTTGTCAATAAGCAAAATACACATTATTAGACACCCAGAAACCCTGATTGAAGAGATTTCATTGCATTCACAAAAAGTATCCTGCACTTGATGTCGAAGATGTGATTAGATCGTACTTTATCGTCAATGAGCATGATCGGCATATTGTGGTCCATGGATATCGACCCATGTTGCGAAAATATTTTTAGCCACAATTGGATAGACCTGATATCAATGATACCCGATTCCAACAATATGGACCCACATGCCGCAGGACTGGTGGCACAAACTATTGGGGGGAAATTAGTACTCGTGTAATCTTGAGAAAGTGTCCGGTCCAATTGGCACTACGCACATGCTTTTCTGCTTTAACGCTGTTTCTTTTTATGGATAAATCGTTAGTTTAATTCAATAAGCCAACAAATAATGGCCAACATTCCAACCTATAGTTATGGGCGAGTGGTGTAAAATTCCCTCCAAAGAAACTATTGCTGCAGGCGTACTCGCGATGATCATATAAATGAGATTAAACTCCATACTTAAATGTAACATTTGTACCTAGATTAAATTCCAGCCCTGCATCTCAATCATTTTGGGTTTCATTCAACTATAAAATTATTATATTATCAAAAAACCCGATTTATACGTATGTTGCGGATTCGCAACTAAATGGAGCGGGGAGAATCTAGTACGTTGCCGTTGTCACACAAATTTGAATGTGACTAACGTCTTTCAATCAGTCGACCATCTGCTTCCACCCGTTGCAGTCAATCTGCCTTCTTACAGTGGTTGCTATTTATTCATTATTATTACAGTAAAGTGTTTGTTAAACTAAGTATAAAATTAAGAAAGAAAATCAAATATCAAATAGTCACTGTTGGTTACAGCGGCCATTTTGTTTGCGTGCCCGTGGGAGTACAAGCAAAACTCAGGGACTGCCGAAGGTAGTTCTGCCGCATCATCCCCGACGCCATTTCCCTGGTCGCCTCGCCTCCGTGCCATCATTGGTGGCCGTTCGATCGTCACCATTTACTGGTCCTTCGAGCCGGATGATGACGCGTGCTGTAGCCAGGAGGGTCGTCGGCGCGGGGGGGGGGGGGGTGGCGGTCTTGGGGCTTAGGGCTGGTGCCCGCTTCTGGAAGTGGCGGTGTAGCTACCGTACTGGCGTGAAGTAGGGTGTGGTGTCGTCCTTGGCAATGTCGGTATCGTTTGGGAGAGTGGCAGTCGCGGAGCAAATCAATACTTTCGTAAACACATATTAATTCTAACCAACAATAAAAATCGAATCTCAACAAAAACAAATCTGAGTGTTTATTTTATTTCTGTGCCGTGCCCGCTCCACATTTGGATTAACTGCCGTACTATCTTCTCCGGTGTTTCATCTAGTGACAAATGAACTTATTAGTGGGGTAGTAGTGAACCAGTGCCCATCTACTACGCACCCCCACAAGACTATCATGCCCTGAGTATTCCTCTATAAGACTACCATGTCACTACTATATTCTGCACGGTTTCAAGCAGATCTCGATAACTTCTGCGGCTGGTGCCACAAAAACTGCTTGGAGCTTAGAGTACCTGGCTGACTTTCAAACAGAAAACTTGTCTCACAGTTTTGCTCGTGCTATTTATCTTAATCAACCGTTATTTTCACAATAATTTTCACAATTTAATTATCATTATCTTGTTTTCTTTGCATCGTTTTCCGCATACAAAAATTTAAACAAGTGTTAAAACCGTTAAGTTATGGTCCCTGGGCCACGTGTGTTAAACAAAATTAAGCGCAAACGGTTGCGTTACGACCCCGTTATTGGAGGCCAAACTCCTCCCGATAAACTTTCAAAAGTGAACAATAAAGTTCTAGAAAAATCTAAAATGTGTTCAAACACTAACTTTTTCCAACCACTTCAGAGTCTGATGGAAGACTCTCCTGAAATGGATCCGACCAACGACGAACAGTGCGCAGAACTTCCTAAAGAACCCGTTCCGCCAATTGTGGTATTAAAAACAACTAGTGCTCAAGTGCGTGATATTTTGAGCAACATTAAGATAGACAAATACTTAATCAAAAACATTTCGCTTGGGCAAAAAATATGTGCCCCAACAATGGACATATATAATAAAATCAGACCCGAACTCTTACGGTTAAAATGTGAGTTTTTCACCCACTCACGTAAGGAAAATCGTCCATTAAAGGTAGTGTTATCCGGGCTAGACTTAATTAGCAACGATATAGTGAAAAATGAGCAAATTGCACTCGGGATTAAGTGCCTAGATGTTAAAACCATCACATTAAATCCGTCAACAAAAGCCCTTTACAAACACTACTTGTACATCGTCTACATTCAACGCGGTACTGTTAAATTAAACGAACTAAAACGGAACTACTCCACCTTGTTCAAAACCATCGTTCGCTGGGACTTTAAAAAACATAATCCAGGTAAGGTCACACAATGTCACAATTGCCAGCTTTATGGTCACGGCTCGATGCATTGTCATATAAATAGCTTCTGTGCAATATGTTCGGGAAACCATAAAACATCCGACTGCAAAACGAATGAGGTCATCAAGTGTGCAAATTGTAGTGGGCCACATAAATCCACCGATCCAGAATGCATAAGCCGAAAGCAGTATATAGACATTCGCCGCAAATTATCCCCACGCGGACGTGGTACAGGAAATACAACCTTCCTACATCCTCCGAGTGACAAACAGCAGCCAATGCCCGACCGATTATCCATTGATAATTTTCCTCCACTACCCCGATCTGTGCGTCAACCTTCACTTCCTTCATCCACCTGGGCTTCTGGCCTCCATCAAACCCAGCAACCTTCCAACAGTGATACGACACACACGAAGAAAAATCCGTCATAAACATTAACTAATGATAACCTGTTCTCATTTAGCGAGATAAACTCTCTTCTTAATGAAGTTGTAACCAAGCTTAGTGCTTGTCAAACCAAAGCTGACCAATTTAACGTCATTACTTCATTAGCTATTAAGTACATATACTCGGGAAAAACATGTTAAGAAACTCTCTTAACATCATAACTTGGAATGCGAGAAGCATCAAAAACAAAAATCATGAATTTTTTAGTTTCTTGATAAATTTTAATATTGACATTGCACTTGTTTCAGAAACCTGGCTCAAACAAGACATTTCTTTCTCACATCAAAATTACACATGTAATCGCCTAGACAGGGTACATGCTAGTGGTGGAGGTGTCGCCATTGTTGTGAAAAAATGTATAGAACATTCCTTGCGTCCTTCATTGCGCCTTAAGTTAATTGAGGAAATTAGTATAGATGTAACATTAAGTGACAACTCCAAGGTGAGTCTTTTTTCGGTCTATTTCCCTGGAGGAAATAGAAACCTAGAGAAATCTACTTACTTTAAGCGGGATCTGCAAAAATTGTATAGAGTCAAGACTCGAAACAAGGTAATTATTGGTGGTGATCTAAACTGCAGACATCAGTCGTGGAATTGTCTTAGGGCAAACTGGTGGGGTAACATTTTACTAGATGTTACTGAATCCAGCCCAAGCTTTTCCATACTTTATCCACTTCTCCCCATCTATATCCCAGCGAGTGCTAACAACAACCCCTCAACGCTTGATCTATATATCACTAATATTCCAAATTACTGCACAGTGCCATTAACTCTAAATGCGTTTAAGAAGTTGTAAATCGTACCAGTTTATACCACAATTATTCCGCCGCCAACTGGAATTGTTATAAATCATATATAAACACGAACTTGGTTTTAGGTGATACCAGCCTAAATTCTATAACCTGCAGCGAGCACATTGATATCCTATGTAACAATTTTGTTTCTGTTATCAATAGAGCGGCCGATCTTGCGATACCTAAATGTTCCACTGCTCCAGTTGATAAGGCACCGCTTCCTGAAAATATCTTACATCTGATTAGGCTACGAAACTCTGAAAGAAGAAAATGGCTGCGTTATAGAATCGATTGTTTTCTAGTTAATGTTAAAGTCTTAAATAATATCATTAAAAAAGAAATCTCAACATATAGGAACAAGTGTTGGAATAAACACCTTTCTTCTCTTGATAAAGCAAGCAAACCGTTCTAGAAAATATCAAAAATTATGAAAAAGAGAGGGTCAAGTATTCCTCCGTTTAAAGTTCACGACAAGTTGTTTATTTCTTCAGTGGAGAAATCGAACCTACTTGCTAACACGTTTAGTAAGAACCACGCCATATATATGCATCTAAGCGACGCGTATACTGAAGCTGAAGTTGCTAACACTATCCATGTACTTTCTCAAACACCAGCTGAAAGTACTTACGCAACTAATATCAGCAAAGTTAAAGAATTGATAAAAAAATCGAAATCAAAAAAAGGTGCGGGTCTCGATAATATTAACAACAAATTAATCAAAGCACTTCCACCTGCTGCAAGTAACTATTTAACGTTCATTTTCAACGCCTGTCTTAGGAATTGTTATTTTCCGGACTGTTGGAAAACAGCAAAAGTAATACCTATCCCGAAACCCGGCAAACCGAAGAACAGCCCCGAAAGCTACAGACCTATTAGTCTACTTAGCTGTCTAAGTAAGCTCTTAGAAAAAATCATTAAGGAAAGGAATGATCGTTTTGTGGAAGACAATAACATCTTACCAAACTTTCAGTTCGGTTTCCGTAGTGGCCACAGCACAATCCACCAAGTCTTGCGCATTAAAAACCACATAGGTGGTAAATTCATCGACAAGGAGTCAACGGGACTGGTTCTTCTAGACATCGAGAAAGCCTTTGATACGGTATGGCACGATGCCTTGATTTATAAGCTACTAAAACTTAAGCTGCCAATACCCCTTATCAAAATTATCCAGAGCTTTCTTCGTTCGAGAAAATATGTTGTGAGTTTAGGAACCGACATATCCTCTACTCACCAAATCCACCATGGTGTACCCCAAGGCTCGGTCCTTGGTCCCATATTATTTACATTGTTTGTCGCAGATTTACCATGTCTAGGTGAAAACATTCAGGTAGCTATGTTTGCCGATGATACGGCCATTTTCTCTTCGGGTGCCTTATTCACTACTGTCTACAACTCTTTGCAAGCAGCTCTTGATAAGCTAGCAGTATATTACAGCAAATGGAAAATAAAAATAAATAGTAATAAAACACAAGCTGTCTGGTTTTCGAGATGTAGGAAACACTGCTACCTACCAAATGGCACTAAACTCAGTATGTGTGCAGTTGATATTGATTGGTCCGAAGACTGTAGATATCTAGGTATTATTCTAGATAAAAAACTTATCTTTCAAAAACACGTCACTACCACAATTGACAAAATAAACAAAGTTGTAAGAGTTATGTATCCATTAGTGTGTAGAAAGTCAAAGCTTAGCATCGAAAATAAAATTATAATATATAAAACCATTTTTCAAGCGATACTCCTGTACGGGGCTCCTGTATGGTGTAATTGTGCTCGCACACACAAAATAAAATTGCAAAGGTGTCAAAATAATATATTGAAAATGTTGCTGAATTTGCCATGGCATTATTCGACACATGAACTACATGAAAACGCTAACGTTAAACCGGTAGAGTTCCTTATTGACAAAATCAATCAAAACTTCTTCGTCAATTGTTCTTTTTCTGACAATGTTCTCGTTTCCCGTCTTGCGTTATCCTAAGTCACTACATATGTACTCTGTCTATGAAAATTATATCGAGGTCATTACTATATAAAATAACCGGAAGCTCGTGCAATATAAGTCTTAAGATTCAAATAGGGGTTTTTTCTTGTAGTTTTCCCTTAATTTATTATTTGTTATTCATTAAAATTGTGCTATTGTCGTTATATAGATTTAAGATTATAGTTGTAAAGGAATTGCTATCCTAAATCTCTTAAGTACTAGTTGTAAAATATACCATAAATGTAATTATCTACCAAATAAAAAATTGAATTGAATTGAATTGCTTAGAGCTTAATTTCCCCAAAGGCCAATCTATAACTTTTCACGAAACCGCATCTCTTCGCGTTCTCGCCCCTATCATCTCTATAACCAAACCCTCACTACCGTACAACCGATCCGCAACATTTGAATTTTGTATGGTAGGGAACTTTATATTCTCTCACATACTGATGATATGATTCTTAAGGCCAATTCAACGCACGAGTTTGTAAAACGGCGGTCTAAAGAACTCTCGGACGCCTATGTCACCCGATCCCTCTACATTTCCTCTGCTCGTTCACTGCACGAATATGGTTGCCAGGTTTGAGCCCCCTATCAACAGACTCACATTCACAAAATCAAGAGTAATCAATGACGCTTCTTACGTTTCACTTTCCATAGATTGGGATGGGAAAGGTCTCTGATTCTGCCCCTTTACACTAACCGTTTCAAATTAACCAGCGAATCCTAAAATAAAATAAAGTCTTGTCCGATATACTCTTCATTCACCGATTTCTTTTTAGCTCTGTCGACTGGTCAAATCTCAACTCAACTCGATTAAACGCAAGCCCCCACAACATACGTAATCCTCACCTGCTCTACATTCCCTACAACAGTTTCGGCTCTCTCGAACGGTGCGAATTCTCAACTCCAACTCACCCCCACTCCAAAACACTGCCTCCCAAATGTCTCCCTCTTCTCCCGCCCTTTAACCATCCTAGTTAAGGTATATAAACAAGGAACCATTCTTCAGCCGAACTACACGAACACGAAACGACTTCCGTGTCTTCTTCCCCTTCTTCTGCCCATAACTGTGGTTTGATATTCAAGATTACTACAAGATTGTTCGTTGGTTCTGCCTTCCTCCATACTCCTCCACCCGCACTACGTAAAGCAGTCTTAAATCTTTATAGCTCACTAAGGAAGTCATCTCCTCTTCTTCAGCCCCCACTACGGATTGAGTTTTAAAGGGCATCACCTAACCCGATTTGTGCACATATATTGTAGAATTAAGAATAAGCTCATATCATGAACCATGGGCGTGTCTGGCATATAGTCACACTCACCGTATTCAGTTTTGCCCTTTCGAACTGGGTGACAGGTTTTCAGGGAAATTTTCTAGTTCAAAAATCGTAAACAGAATCAGATAAATTCGCCATTCCTTTTGAAGTACCATAAGGATCTCTGGTGACAACCAAATTTATTTTTAAATTAATAAAAAAATAATCCTATTATACAATAATAGATTATGAATCGAAAATAAAGAGGGAGATAGTTTCTTCCCTACATTAGCAGAAGCCCATCTCATTCTTTTTCTACAAAAACCCAATGTTAAAGAAATTATTATGATTTTCAACTTAAATCAAATTAAGACTTATCATGAGTAGGGCACTAGGATCTGCCGATTGATATATTTCAGGCTTCACGTTCCGGAAACATACTTCTAAAAAGAGAACTGATTTTAAGTTATCTAACCCTTTTACTGTCGTCACTCGTGCAGTCGTGTTAGTTTCAGTCCAATAGTGAGTTTGCCGACTTCCGTATGCTACTGTAACGTCCTGTAAAAAGAAATGATCCCTAAATTGATTGCATGACTAGCAGTAGTTAGCATTAAACCATTTATCACCCCCTTTTAGCTGATATATTTAGCCTTCCCCCATTCCTTCATGAAGTTCTACCCTATCATACGTATCTGCCCCAGGGGTTGACTGACTTGCACAGTGTTCACCCTGTTTACACCGGTTAAATTTATTTATTGGTCTTTTATTAGGTGGAAAATTTCAACGATTTTCCATCCCTTTGCTGTGAAGCGCGGTCAAGCTAGTTACTCCCTCAAGAACAGGGTTGGTATTTGCCAGTGTAAATTCCTTGTGGGTGGTGGTGATGGTCTAATTGAATGATTGTGTGAATGGAGGCACTTAGCTTGGAATTACAAGTATCCTGCAAATGTTGTTATTTGTTATTAACTATTTGTTCTAGGTAAAAGTTTCAAACCCGTCGCAGCAAGTACAAACGACCGCCGCATGAGGACAAGGGTAATAATAATAAAGTTTTCAACGAACTTGGAAGAAGAAGAAACTAATGGAGAAATAGAGAAGATATCATACTCACCAATATTGACTCTTCGAGAATAGTCAGAGCCACTTATGTATCGCATCGTCATTCCTATAAATTAACACAATAGCTTAGGCAACAAAAAAATGTCTACGAAACACCACCAATTGGTTCTGATTGAGTCAGGAGAGGCCCAACACGAAAGAAGCTCACAAGAAAAAGGTGTGTATATGCAGCGAAGGCGACACTGTTTTCTACAGATGTTAAATTTGCTGAAAATGTACTGACCTGTTAGGGGTCAATAAAATAAATCTCTTGGATACAGAAGTTTATTTTGTATTCGTCGTTATTATTTATTCGTCTTCCGAGGAAATCTGTTTGGCGAACTAATAAAACAACTAACGGGTTTTAACCATGTTTGAAACGGTGGCGTTTCTGACAGATACACACAATACACAAGCAAATAGTAAGGAATACCATCTATTCTGGCAATTAACATAGCAATTCCACATCAGTTGAGTGTACTTGAGAATAACCATCGAATACGTACACGGGGCAGTGGATTGATATGTTGAGATTTCAGTTCTATCTTTTAGCGATTCTAACCACCAAAGCTTCGGTTCGAATCACACACTCTTCACTATCGTCGCAAACACTATAATACCTTTTACAGATAAGTTATCATAGTTAAAAGAGAGTCCCCCCAAAATAGTCATTGGTAAGTCGGAAGTTTCCTTTGTGAAAGCCGTAGTAGTAGAGATTACACCGTACACGAGGTAGTGGTCTGATGTGTTAAAAGGTTTTGGTTTTATCTTTTAGTGATTCTAACCTTCATAGCATCGGTTCGAATCGCGCGAGTTATGTCGGAGTCAGCGACCACCAAAACAACGATCCCCGACGTAATCCTAAGAAGCGATTTCTGGCCAGCAAACAAACTGCAGCGTAATATTGCGAAACTGTAAAATGCACCTTTCCCAGATACTGAACTTGACATGCCGTGAGATGCAATGTCCTCCCACCGTATCAAGGGCAGTGTGGGTAACGGCATTTTTCAGTTTTAGATTTCGGACTTAGAGGGAGTTCGTCTTAAAACTTAGGAGTGTGAATATCAATCGCATCCGTATTTTGTTTGTCGAAACTTATTACTAGAATTATAATTAGTTTTGTTAGTATATATAATAAGTGTTAAAATAATAAAAGACTATTTTTACAAGTTGTTATAATTAATATGTGGCGGTTCCGCCAAACCCCACTGTCTACTTACCCGAAAAACCCCCGTAACCACAACCCAACCTTCATAGTTTTCTGCGAATGCAATCGCATTAGCACCTGTAAACGTTTCACGCAACAAATTTATTAAATGTATTTAGCTAAAAGCTCCTGGAAGAGAATTCTTACCTTCATTCATTTATTCAAATTCAAAATTTCCTATAAGAATTCTGTTCCAAACATCATAAATTCCAATCACCAGCATACCTGAAACATTTCCCTTCTCAAGGGCAATTAATGCTTTCAACGCATTATCTAGTAATTCCTGTAAAAAATTTCTCCCACAAGGGCATTCATGCATGCATCAATGCATCTCTGCATTAGCGACCTGGAACCGAATTCTCGTTTAGTGTAAATACTCACACTAGAATGCGATCCTTGAGTCGCCTTAGATGCCATATACAATTGGCATAGATGTTATACAAACCGTCATTGTGTAATCATCTAATTTGCTTCGCAATGACTTGCAGCTATTGATACAGCTGCAAGCACTTTACCCCGAAATACTCCTTTGTTTGAATCTCCAAACAATCATCAACTCCGCGCATAGCCGCCGGATTGAATTCAATAGCATCAATAAATGCAAATAAAGAATCCGTTCCCTTAAAACGACCAAAGATACGATATACAAATTGTATGATGTATCCCAAAAGCATTTCACACCTAATGAGTGGCAGCTTATTTATTTAGCCGACCCTCATTACAGGCCGATGCCTTAGGTCGCTTCTCCCTTTGTTCTTTTTCCCTCGTTTCAGGTTTCGTTTATCCTTTGCTCAAATGCATCGATAAACACTGTGATCTGTACGATCACCCATACATGCATACACCATGACCTTCATTACGAGATCTGGTTTTCCATTCCACAAAGAGAGACTTTTTTTCTCTTGTGGTAGATAAACATATCCTTAGCCGAGAGAATATTCACCACCACCGAATCGAAGGTGAATCAAGAGCCAGATTCCAGCCCTCGATTAAGTCGTTTTTCAGCACCCGACCGAGCCGGTCGGACGGTCGTGTCACTCCCGCTCCCCGGTGCGCACGGGGACGCGTACATCCAGGAGTCGGGATTAATTAAATACCAAATATATTTAGTTAATAGTAATAGTCGGACATATAGTGCGAAGAGTGTAGATAGTTGGCGTATTGTGAACGTTTGATCGATGGCAATCAGAATGCTTAAATTAATATATTCGAAAGATTTGAAGTGACTTTTAACCGATGTTTTTCCATTTAGTTTATCAAAAAAATAACTATCAATAGCAATAAAATAATAAAACTTTCGAACATTAAAACGATGCGTTTCATTAACTTTCGCTTCCTTTGGCGTTAGAAGATGGAAATTTCAGTGACGATGGGAGGTAAGAAGAGAATCAGCGCCGTACGCCGGTGCACAATGCTTCTTCCCCACAAAATTTTTAAAAAGGCAACGGGGTGAAGACTACGCAACTCGCGCTCTTCACTATCATCGCAAACGCTATAAAACCAATGATCGGCCACCGAAAACCTGCAATTTACGCTTGTAAGTCTTTCAATACTAGCATTAGAGAACATAAGCGCTACATATCATGTTATACTTTTCCAGTACGTATTACGAAGATCGATGATCAACTGATCGTTTTGCATCGTGATCATATTAGTCTTCTATAAAAATAGATTTTAAACATATGGATAAAAACAGATTCATTCTTTAGCCGAACCGCGCGCTGTGGGATGCTCTGCATAATCTGTGTACCATTGTTATTGTACCGGGTGTACCGGTGTGAAGTGAGCGTCAAGATACAAATGCATCGATAGGTAACGTTTGTTGTGAGCGAGCCCATATATTTTTTTATTTGGTTGCTATGACATCTGTCAAACATATTTAGTATGCATCAAGTCATTGTACAAGCAACATAATTTTTTTTTAATCCTGTTAAAAATGTCGAATTTTGTACCAGAAAATGATGATTTGCTGAAAGCATTAATTTTTTGTTTTCATTTGAAGAAAAGTGCTGCAGAGTCGCATCTAATGCTTGTCGAGGCTTATGGTGATCATGCTCTATCGGAAGCAACATGCAAAAGATGGTTTAAGCGGTTCAGAGGTAATGATTTTGATGTGCGAAATGAAGAACGTCGGAGACCACCAAAAAAGTTGGATCAAGATGACACTTTAAGTCAAAAACAAGTGGCACAAATGTTAAATGTTGCACAACAAACAATTTCTGACCATTTAAAAGCTATGGGAAAGATCGAAAAGTGTGGAAACTGGGTGCCACATGAATTGAATGACAGATAGATGTGAAGCGTTGCTTCTACGACACGAAAGGAAGTCAGTATTGTATCGAATTGTAACTGGTGATGAAAAATGGATTTATTTTAAAAAACCTAAACGCAAAAAATCATGGGTATGTGGGGGTTCAAGTTATTGTGCCAAGACACGGGCACTTGATTCACTTAAATCCCCAACACGTCACTGAACAAATATCACTCCGAAACGTAACCAACGTGGGAGGAAAGAAAATAAACACGAACTGTTATAGATTGAAATAGTTTTGTTTTTATTACATTTTTCCAATTTGGCTTGAGTTACAATTGTTCTTTTAAATTGTTAATGAATTCATTCACTTTTGCTTGGGTTTGTCTTTTTGATTATCAATTTATTTTGCGTATTTCCATGCAATGGAAATTCAGCAAAACTTATCGAGGTAAGTTAACGGAGAATATTTTTCTCGTTGTTCTATAAGCAACGAATTTAAATAGCATCGTTTTAGCTAGTGCACTATGAAGTTCTTGATTATTAATTATTAATTCACGATAGATTTCACGAATCGCGCCGGCGTGTCCTCCCGCGGTAGTGGTTGACAAGCGACTGACTCATATTAGGGGTGAAAATTGGGATTTCTGTATTCAATTTTTGCACACAGAACAACCAAAAGAGATCACGCCTCTGCTCTCTCACTGTCACCCCCGTCGAAGTGCGGTAGAAAATCGGTTAATTGATAATCGACGAACATGGGACAATGAGAGAACAGAAACACGATGTACACTGATCTCGGGGTGGTTTTGGTTGTGTGTGCTGGTATCAAATGCAGTTTCTGAGTATGACCGACTGCCATAGTGTTACGGCTGTGGTGATCTCGGAGTGCATTGAACCGTATGGAAACTGAATTATGGAGGAGAGGAAAATGTTGTTTGCGCTATTCACCTGTAAAATGAGATCGTTGATCCCAAACAAATAGATCATCTGAAGAAAATCGATAGGACGCTACATCGGCTAGGGAAATAATACCGTGGGAAAACGCTAAGGAATGCTGGTAATTACCCAAGCCGTTGAATGATGATGCAACCGCGTCGTTTGATTCGACTTGGTTGTTGCTAACCAACATGAATGGAATTTCCGCGGGAAATCTCATGGTTAGAGGAATGGAGTTGCCGTATGGCAAAAAGAGTAGCTAAACTCAATTATGCATTATCTGCATATGATAATGAGTTTAGCTAAGCGTCTTTTGGGAAATATGGTATTCCAGGTGAATAGCATGAACGGTGGGATAGGGGTTGATGTGACGCGCTGTTACCGGTCAAACTAAGGCGGAAATTGTGGTTGAAATTGTGGGCTAGTTCTCCATGTAATATAGAGAACCCCCACAGGTACATCCAGGAGAAGCGTCAACATCGACTGCAAGGCCTGATCGGTTCGGAAAAAAGACAATGCTCTGTGTTTGGTGGGGCCAGACGGGGGTGGTGTATCATGGACTTCTAAAACCTGGCGAAACTGTTGATGCGCAACGCTACCGACAACAAATGATCAATTTGAACCATGTATTGATCGAAAAACGACAGAATGAGCCACAAGACACGGAAAAGTAATTTTGTTGCATGATAATTCTTCGAGTCATACAGCAAAACCCGTCAAAGAAACAATAAAAGCTCTCGGTTCGGAAGTGTTAGCCCACCCGCCGTATTCACCAGACCTGGCTCCTCTCGACTACCATTTGTTTTCATCGATTGGACACGCATTTGCTGAGCAGCATTTCAATTCCTACGAAGAAGTCAAAAATTGGGTCTCCGAATGGTTTGCGTCAAAAGATGGCCGGTTTTATTGGCGTGGTATCCACAAATTGCCAGATGGTCGAAATGTGTTGAAAGCAATGACCAATACTTCGAATAAAATGTTTTTTACTTTTTTTTTACTTTTCCTTTACTAAAAAAACGCTCACTTCATACCGGTACACCTGGTACATACCATCCGAGAATTTACAACCAATGTGGTTTGATAAATATTTTCTTTATCCTATCTGCCTTCCTCCGCCTTCATGGTTCTTTTACAATTAGCGGTTTTTAAAAATCTCTTTGGAAGCGTAGTTCGTGTGAAAAAAACAAAAGCAATTCAGTGGCAGTATTCGAATTCTGTTTTCCCGTTTGTGCTGTGTTAGGTAAGTGGACTGGAATTCGCTCATCCTCCAGATGCCAATCGGAGCAGTGTCTCGTTGAGGACTTTCGCTACTACTGCTTGCTGGATGGCTTGTTAAAATTGGTGATACCAACCAAGTGGATAGCAATGATGATGTTTTTGGGCTCCGGTTCTTTACTAATTTACAACTCGATGCAGGTCACCACTGATATGAGGTCCTACCAGAAACGATCAAACACAATTAATCACAGAAGTGCAGGTGCCCACTTTTGAAGATTTTTAATTAGTGACTTAATTGTTTTTATTATGTGTCAGTTTCCGACCGGAGTTTATAAAGCAGACTCTCAAAAACTTTTATCAAACTTTTTAATAAAATAAAATAAAATAAAAGTTGACGTTTCGGTCCTATGGGTTGGGACCTTCTTCAAAACTACAAAAAGAACAAACATCACAATTACAATCTTCAAAACGAAAAAAAAGGAATATGAATAGCAAAAGTTGCTCTTCGTTCTCGTTTGACCGTTTATTTGTATTGTCTCGGCATATTTTTCACTCCGATGTTTTATTATTGACAAAATTGCGAATTTTCTCACGAATTATTTAAAGCCAATATGTGAATTCGAACTGATAGGCTGGTCCAATGTGTTTTGTTTTTTTGCTATTCATATTCCTTTTTTTCGTTTTGAAGTTTGTAATTGTGGTGTTTGTTCTTTTGTAGTTCTGAAGAAGGTCCCAACCCATAGGACCGAAACGTCAACTTTTATTTTATTTTATTTTATTAAAAAGTTTGATAAAAGTTTTTGAGAGCCTGCTTTATAAACTCCGGTCGGAAACTGACACATAATATTAAATAACGCAGACGTTAATACAAACATTAATTGTTTTTATTTCGTGGCTATTTGGATCGCTGAACTGTCTGTAGAGCAGTTTTAACTTAGAGAGCAGAATACTCTTTTGCATCATTACATCTCGTCGATCGTTGCGTTTCTGTATCGGTTTGTATGGCTCTCCATGTGGGACACTTTTGGGATAGAACGATTCATTGTATTAGTAACATTGTGCTATTTACATTATATAAATTTAAGATTATAGTTGTAAAGGAACTGCTGTCCTAAAACTCTTAAATACTAGTTGTAAAATATTTTAAAATTATCTAACTAATAAAAATTGAATTGAAAAAAATTAAAAATATTATTGTACGCCGAAAGTCATTATGCAAACTTTAATTGTGTAATTTAGAGCCATTAAATTATTTTAAGAATAAGAAAAGTCTGTAAAATAGGATTTAGCATGTAGTCCTAAGTCAACATTTGTTAAATTATTGAACAATAAATGCGTTATTCATCATGATCATCACATTTTTTTTAGGCTAAATAAACTTTAAAATTATATGTATAGATATTTTTTTCTTCTTTTTCTTGTGTATAAAGCTATCATGGAGCGCAAAACATAAATTGTTATTGTTATTATTATTATAAACCTTTTTTTAAATAACCTTAGGAGTAGCCTGTGAGATAATATACATACGAAGATTACCTCTTATGTTTCGGGATTTGGCAACCCTAGCGTTGCAATCCGGCAATTGACAGCTCTGTCGTAAAGTTGGACATTTTTGAGGTTATACGCACTCAGAACGTTTTGACATACGAGCGCTATTTGTGTTGTTTACAGTAACTTAAAAGATTCATCTCGGCCCAAAAATGGAATTCAATCGTCAACATTTTCGTGCGACTATTTTTTACAACTTTCGGCGTGGATTAACTCAGCAACAGTGCATGGATGAACTTAATTCAATTTTTGGCGATGAAGCTCCATCAAGGACCAGTGTTTATCGATGGTATGGTGAATTCAATCGTGGTCGTAGTTCACTCCAAGATGAATTTCGTGAAGGTCGTCCAAAATCAGTTGTTGTTCCGAAAACCATTGATGCTGTGTGCGAACTGATATTGGAAGATCGTCATGTGTCCTATCGTGAGATTGAGACAACCTTAGGCGTTAGTGGGACCAGCATACATTCAATATTGCATAAACATTTGACTGTCAAAAAAATTTGTTCGCGTTGGATCCCACACAATTTGTGAATCGCCCAAAAAAAGGCTCGTGTCAATTGGTCGAAAGAAATGCTCAAAAAATACGGTCGCGGTGCTTCGAAACACGTCTATGACATCGTGACAGATGATGAATCGTGGATTTACGCGTATGAGCCCGAAAGTAAACAGCAGTCGACTGTCTGGGTGTTTCAAGATGAGCCAAATCCAACAAAAGTTGTTCAAGAATGCATGTGTTGGAGATACATCAATCAGAGTGGCAAAAGTGCTTCGACAATCGGTTCAAACGCATGCAAAAGTGTATAGATCTTCATGGGGAATATTTTGAAAAACAATAAAGTGATTTTCGATGATCAATATTTGTTTTTGTTCTCTAATCCCGAAATATAAAAGGCTACCCTCGTAATGCATAATTTTTAATTTTGTTTTTAGGAAAAATATGAAAAACTAGTGTTAAATATCATATAATTTTTTTTTTTAACTTTATAACTAAAAGGCTCACCGAGAAATCTAATGAGTAAGTTCTGCAGGATGCCCTCCGTTCCACTGACCCACAGTCCATTGACTAATAGTCGATAATTCAAACTCCACAATCCTGAGTTATCTCTGTCATAAAAGTGGAAAAAAAGCGAGTCGAATGTGTAGTGTGTTTCTCGGAATATTGCAAAAAGGTTAATAATTTCTTTACCGCAAGATCTCTGCTATAGTACAAAAACTGTTTATTAAAAAATGTTGTTCCGGCAACTAGTTTTATAAGGTAAATATGTCGATGCAATAGTAAAAAATTAGCAATAAACGTCCGCCAAACCTTCAATGATACCGTTAGAGTAAAATTTACTTTGGGAGTGCCCCTGCTTTAAGCAAGACTGGATAAGGTTGCATACCGTCCTATCCTGTATCACTACATCATAAAAACAAACAGAAAAGTTATTCTAACAAGATGTCCATGAGATAATACTTTAACCACTTTCCAACGTTGTATTCACCAAAATTAAAGTGTGCAGTCATAAAGATGCGATATTCTCCTCTATGAATCATTGGGCTTTATGATTTATAGGTCCCTCGATAAATTCCTCGACAAACTCCCAGAAATCAGGTCCATCCATGGCATTCCTCGGAAACGCACTTGCCTTGCCTTTCCCATAAAATTCGCAATGAAAGTTTATCTCTAAAATTTTCCAGGAACGATTTCGATGTCACCGTTAGATGTACAAGTTGTCCAACACTAATTACATCGGCGTTTATATTTCTGCGTTATGATGCTGGTTAGCAATCGGTATACCTTAAAACTCTTTGAACTCTGCTTTAATAATATAAAAATTTCTTACGATCTTGACCTACGTAGCCGTTATGCATACCTCACACGATGCCACGCTGAGGGGTTGTCCAAATTTCAAAAGACCATAAAGCAAGATCATTGGGCACGATGTCGTATCACATAAAAATTCGCAGATACATCTGACAAGAGCAATTAATAAGATTTACATCTGTCCGCTTCGTCAAGGGGGTCATCAGTGACCGATGTGGTCAAGTGTGGTCGTATGGTCGTGTCCTAACGACATCAATCGAAGGAAAAGAATTCGAATGACGGCCGTTGACTTTGCGGTAAGATGTCGCAACACCGTCAACAGGAACTTGAATACCTAGCAAACCAGGTAGTCCGGCACTTGTAACAGGGACTAATGCCATTAACCCCTAATACATCCATAATATGGATAAGATATGTTAAGACTTTTTGTTCTCATGGAGAAAGACCCCTGATACTTAAAAAAGAGGCTAAAGTTTCGTATCAAACAAGAACACAAATCTTTCTATCCCTCTCCGAGATTTTTTTTGTTTCTCAGCGTGTAAATATGTTCTACCTGAGATTTGGTAGTCCGTGTAGGGGGCAGCAGATGGGGTAGAGGAAACGGTAAGTTGAGGAGGCTACACGTGCTAGATGTCAGACGCACAACAAATACAAGAGACCAGCGACGCTTACTCTACATAACATGTGCCAATTAAAAATGATTACAAGCTGTTAACGCGGCTTCTAACTAAATCGAGTGTGTTAGTAGCGAAGCTCTGTCCAAGGTAAGACACCGAATAAATTAAGGATCGCGGGCACGGAGTTGTCACTGTTACCACTGACTTGGGTTAATGACGATTTTATCTAGCGGCCTGAGTAGACGTTTCTTCGAATTGCTTAAGATACTTGACGGCACGGCAGTTTTAAAATATCGGATCTTTAATGGATGAGTAATAGTCCTGGTAATGTGGTTTAATTGTTTGCAGTTTTTGGGTTTGATGTAGAAAGTCATTTAATTAAAATTAATGTTTTGCGGTTATGGTCTCGCGCACGTGATTTACACATTCAATTAGCTTATTTGAATTTCGAAAATGAATTCCTAGAAAAACCAGCTGCGGTCTGAACGTTTTCTCTTTTAATTCATCCGGCTATTCAAAATACATATAAGGATAGCTGTTTAACGAAATATGATTATGTAGAACCTTTATTGGGACATGCTAGTATCATAAAGATTCTAATGTTCTCTATATCAATTTACGCATGTTGTTTATCTCAATACCTGACATTTGCAATAATCTCCAATTTCATCTTCAACCCAGACTAGAACTAGTCTTACCGCAAAAGGCATGAAATCAGGGGCGAATGCAAATTTAGGATCGACTCTAGAATAGCAGAGGTTAGCTCAAAGAATCTGTGAACTTGTGATTCACCCCAATAAATATAAATGATATGTTGGGTTGTACCACATGAAATGTCCGATTTTCGCTCAGTCGGAAATAAGAAGTTCTCGAGTAAACATCTGTGCCAGAAGGTTAAATTTTCTTTTTTATAAAGTAAAGTGGCACGTGTGCTTGACGTGTGAGAATTTTAGGGTTCGTTACAAGTACAGTTATTTTTTTCCTAGGAACAGTTTACCATGCTGTCGGCAGTTCAAATTTGAACCCTCTTCCTTTATAAATTTAAAATGGGACATAATGCGTCATTGGCAATGAAAAACATTAATGACGCATATGAGGATGTAGCAGTAAACGAACGCACTATATGACGTTGGTTTGGAAAGATTTCAGTCACGAAAATGAACCACGTGGGAAGCCGGAAACGTTAGTTGACGACGGTGTTTTAAGAGCAACGGTGGTTGTGGACACAATGAAATCGGAGCGGGAGATTCCACAAAGAATAGGAGTATCCCCAATGACAATAAGTCGACACCTTTCTCTCATAGGAAAGGTAAAGAAACTCGATAAGTGGGTACCCCATGAACTGAACAAGTCCCAAAAACTACGGCGCCTGGATATCTGGGCACGGTTTAGATTAAGAAACCAAACTGAACCGTTTTTGCACTGATTAGTCACCTGTGATGATAAGTGGATTCTGTATAATAACCGTAAAGATCTGGGCAGTGGTTGGATGCGGATGAAAAACCAAAACACACCCCAAGCTCGATCTTCATACAAAAACAGTTATGGTGACAATTTTATGGACATCGAAAGGACCAATCCACTTCTCATTTCTTCAACCAGGAGAGACGATAAACGCTATCAAATATTTAGAGGAAATCGCCGTATTGCATGCCAAGTTGGATGAAAACGAAATGAAAAGCAACCTGCGTTGGTCAATAGGCACGGCCCAATCTTTTCACATGATAATGCTAGACCCTATACCACACAAGTAACGGGGCAAAAACTGTTGCAGTTGGGATTTGAAATTCTTCCGCATCCACCGTACTCTCCTGACATTTCCCCAATGGACTACCATCTTTTCCGCAACCTGGATTCATTTTGTCGCCAGAAGGTCTTGTGCCGTTTCTACCAGATACGCACACAATACACAAGCAAATAGTGAAGAACACCGAACGAAAATCGAATAAAAATAATACATCAGAGCCATACACCATAGCGATAACATAACAAATCCACATCAGTCGAATGTACTTCAGTTAAGAAATCGAATTCGTACGCAGGGTGGTGGCCTGATGGGTTGCGCTTTGGTTCAATTTTTGGTGATTCTAACTATCATAGCGTCAGTTCGAATCACACGTTCTTCACTATCATCCCAAACACTATAGTCTTCCGGAACCGAGCAGAGGTCATAGAAGCCTTTGAAGATTTCGTTGCCTCAAAAAGTCAGCACTTTTACGAAAAAGGAATATTTGAACTTGTATCACGTTGGAAGAATGTCATAGATGCCAACGGATCCTATTTTGATTGAATGAACATTTACGGAAAAAAAATATTGTCTGTTAAATGTTTACTATAAAATCGGACATTGCATGTGGTACAGCCCAATACCTAACTGGTTCCCGTCCCTTGTTGTCAATGGCAAGGGCTACCAGCAATATCTTTACGTTCTCCTCTTTTCCTCCATTAGTGACGGGCTGCAAGGCATTAGTCACGAATACAAAGGATAAAGCCAATTTATTTTCCTCGATCCAAACCTCGATGAAGGTGTTTTAGGAAGGCAACCGGCCCGGACGGAATACCAGCAATAGTCCTTAAGAACTGTGCTCCAGAGTTATCGCCGGTTCTTGGCAGACTCTTCCGCTTATCTTATGCACGGAGAACCTGTGGCGGTTCCGCCAAACCCCACGGTTCGCCTTCCTAAAAAACACCCATAACTCTATCCGATCACATAATTTCGCTAATACAATCGCATTAGCACCTTAAATGTTTTACGCATCTAGGATTATCTAAGGTATAATCTAAAAAGCCTCTGGAAAAGAGAATTCTTACCTGCATGCATAACTTCGCATTTAAAATCCCCTATAAGAGTTCTCTCCAAGCTTATCATAAATTTCCTGAAAGATAATTCATCGGTTCATGTATAATACAACCGCATAATCAGGAAACCTCACCCTTGAGTTGGCTTATCCCAGCTTTATCATATGTACCATAAATCACCAGACAAACACATTGGCTGGCGACCTACACCCAAGGCACCATAACAAATACACGCTTCTCTTGGCACCAATTAAATCCTATAGCATAAGCAAATGCAAGTAGGAATACGATACTTACCCTTACCAGTGATGTCATAAAGACCATTTCCCGGTAATCTAGCCAAAATCCATTAACACCATTTCTTCGATGCGTTGCGTCTATTTATTTATCGGCGACGCACATCTCAAACAACGATCCAATTAGCATCCGACGAGTTTCGGTTTTGTTTGCTTTACCAGACTCGCATCACAGGCATGCACATTATCCCTTTCTTTGTTTAGAGTCTTTCCCATGGCTTTGACCCATAAAACAACCAGTGTACACACATACATGTGTAGCGTGACGATCTTCTATATGAGATCTGTTGGTTACCCCAAAGAGAGACTTTACGTCTCTCTTGGAACAGGAAATGCATCCTTAATTTAAGAGAGCCAGCTTCACTGGCTGAATTTCTTTCGGCAACGATTGAATATCGTTGAGTTGTAATTCACCCACCAGTGCGAACGCACTTCATCATCGGCGTTTTCTTTCAACCCCCGTAGCATGCGCTCGGGGGTGAACACATCCCCGGAGTCAAGATTCGCGAGTCATAATCAAAGTCGAAGTGTGTGCTGTTATTTTTTTTATTTACCCTTATCGTGTGTGCTTCGATTGCAGTTCTATTAAGTATTTTTTTTTTTTTGTTCTGTTTGGGCACTTAATGTACACTAAACGCATGCTATATCCGCATCAGCTTAAATAAAGATGGTGAAGCCCGAAAGTGAACCTTAATTCGACAATAAAAAAGGAATAAACTAAATCCGTGTGTTTTATTTCTCCGGTGTTTCACGCTTCCGCTTGGTGAACATTTTCCGTGCTGTGGAATTCGCTTTGCTCTGTTATGAACCCGCTTGCTAGTGAACAGATTTCTTTTAGTGGTCGACAGGATACTTTTGTGAGGACTAGGTAGAACTCTCGCACATGCTGGCGTCGCGACCTCGTACCCCCACAGACCTTTCCTGCCTGCTGGAAAATTGCACGAGTTCAGTCAATCCCAAAGACGGGAAAAAAGTGTCTCCCACAAAAATACGGACCGATAGCATTACTGTCTATGCTGTCTAAGGTGATGGAAAAAGTCATCAATACTGAGTTAATTAAGTATTTGGAGTGCAACGGATTTCGAAATGATCGTCAATACGGATTCCGTGGCAGGCATTCCACGGGAGACGTTTTGACACTTATAACCGATATATGGACATCTGTGATTGAGTGGCATGGTGACTCAAGGGCGGTCGCATTGGATATCTCCAAGGCTTTTGACCGCGTCTGGCACGGGGCATTGCTGAGCAAACTTAGTTCACATGGACTTTCCCAGCTGCTTTGCGACTGGACGAAGAGCTTCCTCGAAATTCGATCGATCCGGGTTGTTATGGACGGCGAGTGTTCGGTTCTGTATCCTGTTAATTCGGGGGTGCACCAAGGTTCTATTTTGGCTCCAACCTTGTTTTTGCTTCACATAAATGATTTGTTGGAGACAACGGATAATAATGTGTTCAATTTTGCGGACGGTAGTACGCTTGTTTACTCATTTTCGAGTGTTCGGCCGATTTTTGCATCAACGTCGCACCAGCTGAGATGTAGACAGATTGACTCTCTATAATCGGGATCTGTCTAAGGCCCTGCAGTGGGGAAAGGCCAATCTCGACTTTAATGCAGCGAAGACACAATATACAATATTCACAAAGAAAAGTGGATCATCAGTTCCACAGTTGATGATGAATGGCCAGGCCCTCGAATCTGGAGAAAGCTTAAAATTGATCGGTGTCACGGTCTGTGGGAATGTATAGCGGCATACACACGTGTCGAGCATCACCAGGTCAGCCTCAGGAAAACTGAGCTATTTTTTTAGAGCCAAGAAATACTTTACTCCGGCCCAACTTCTTCTCCTATCATCATCATCATCGGCGCTACAACCGGGAACCGGTGTTGACCTTATTTAGCAAGTCCTGAGACTTGTTAAATTTTCCATAATGATTTGTTTTTTTCGGGCAAGGTCATTAGTCTTCTTCTCCTATATAAATCCCAAATTAGACCCGGGCTCAAATATTGCTCTCGTGTTTGGAGCTCGGCTCCTTAACACATCCTTCACCTACTTGAGAGCATACAGAGAGGAGCGGTCCGCCTGTTCGGGGAGTTGGCGCTGACGTCGAGATTACAGCCGCTATCACATAGAAGGAGCGTAGCCGACCTCTGTCTGTTTTACAGATATTATCACGGGTACTGTTCTTCGGAGATTCGTGGTATTGTTCCACGCAGTTCGGCTTATGTGCGCTCCACAAGACAATCCGACGGATCGCAAACTGGGTTCATCTCCCAGAACTCGTTCCATTACAGAGCGGGGAAGCTGTGGAACTCCCTTCCCACCCGAGTGTTCTCGGAGTGTTACAACCTGCAAATGTTCAAAAAGAACTGCAACAGTTATTTGGTGCCATCTCGGGCTGCCCACTCGACGCTATAGATTCGAGAAGTGTTATATATATATATATGTTTGGCGGTTAAATTTCGGTTAATGTGTGTATTAACTTTGTCGGATGTTGTTCTTCTTTCGGTTGAAGGTCCTGGTTGCAGCGTTCCGCCGAACACCGCTAGCACACAAAGAATTCACCGAGCGAACAGCACAAATAAAGCACGTAGATCGTTTATGGACTTAATATCTTTTTTTTATTTTTATCACTCTAATTGTTTATAATTGACGGATTCGAATCGGGTAAGAGTAACACAATGTTTTATGCAAAACGCAGGAATTAATATCAATAACTGTTTATATTTTATACAATATGACGGATTCTAATGACATAAGTGTCTCAACAATATTTAATAAAAAAAAAAGAAAAACGCAGCGAACCACATGGACGAAACACACGTTAACTTCCTTAGACTACCTCCTCGACGTGAGAATTGTCCGTTGACGATTGAGATCTGACTGCAATTTTCCTATCCGAAAAATACCCCGATACAGATTGTATCTTTATTTGTGCAGACAACTTTTCTCCTTAGATCTGCTTACAGAATTTCCGAATCTCTGTTAGCAGCATGTTATTTACTCCCAGGGGTAATTTGGATGACTGAAAGGGATCAACACATACATCATCATCACCCTCGGTGGTGATGATAGCACCTCATCACACGGTTTTCTGTTTGCGCGGCACATCTGGCGCGCAGAACGGAGATGATTGTTAGGACGTATAGTCCGTGGGTTTATTTGCCTTTGTAAACACACCGAAATCCATTAGATCCTTTTGAGGGTGTGAAATTCTACAGAGGAATCGTGGGATAGGAGTAGTTCCCTTGTAGGTTTTAAACCTCATACATTTTTCGAATTATCTCGTTGAGATAATTACGGTTGCCGTTTCTTTTGTCTGCCGATGGATTTGGTGGTCTTTGTGGCAGACCACCCGCACGTGCATCCGTTGGTCGGCTAATTTGCTGGCGATAACAAATGCTTGTAACATCGTGTAGATGTTCAGGATTTTCGATTGTGCAGTGCTGGAGTGCGGCGGATTTCGGTCTTTGAGGATCGGATCCATGAATGTTTTTCTTTGTTTCAGGTATGCTTTATTCGAACTGTTGAGCTTGACATTGAAAGCTTTGGGACGTTCAGTTCCTTGCTTTTTTCGTGTCGGGCTCAACGTTGACCAAATGTTTCAGTGCCCTAAGGTGGGATTTTGGGACACGTGTCTGTGGGGCGCGTGCAACGTTTTCAGGGTAGGTATTTCCTTGAAGGGCAGGAACCTTACCTGGGTGGAATTGTGCGTTCGTAGAACGCTACATATGTATTACATATTAATCGGCCTGACACATCTGTGGCGGTAGTTATTAAAATATAATAATAAATATAATAAAATCTACCAACCTTAGAAAGATTCAGTTTAAAAATTTTAAGACGTTACGTTGTTAATTACTTGTTTGATAACCATGAATAAACACCCATTATTGGAGTTTACCGCCGACCCATTTCCTTAAGTTTGAAAGAGAAAATATTCCGAGGGTGCTAAAGAAATAATTCGTATTTCAAACCATTGTATTTTTGGCACTGCAATAACGGATATGTGATAATGTGTGCAATTTTACCATGTTTACAAATTTACTTAGAACTTTCATAATTGATGGCTGTCACGCAAGTAATAAACAACCTAGCGTCTTGAAACTTAATCTTTCTTAGGTTGGTAGTATCTTGTCTATAGATCATTGTATTTGAATAACTACCGCCATCTACGTGTCAGGCCGATTAATTCTGGGACTGCCCTTGTATATGGCAAACTTGATTATATAATTCTTTGAAATGAAATACCTGTACCATATATAGAAAGTCTTATTCGAGCTACGAAAGTCTTAACGTGTACAGAGTAATTGTGTTACATCAAACGACTTCAGACTATATACGAGCGTAGTTCGATATGTCAGTGACTTTTTGAAGAAGATATTTTTTTCGAAAAAAAACATTTTATGTCTCAACATAGTCTCCTCCTAGCTCGATACCTTTAATCCATCGTTTATCCATTTTTTTTTATTTCTTCCAAATAATAGGTTCCCTCAAGGCCTTCAAATAAGCAATTCGACCCAAATCTCTAACCGCCCAGCCATTTCTTCAGGCTTGGAAACAGGAAATTGTCGCAGGGGGCTATATCTGTAGAGTATGCTGGATGGGGTAGCAGTTCGTAGCCCAATTTATGGATTTGGCTTCATTATGCTTAATCAGCACACGAAATTCACTTTTTTCCATTTTCGTTAAAATTCACGAGGTTGTCTGCTCTCATGGCTGTCAAGCAGAAACTAAATGACGCAGCAAGCTCAAACCTTGACAGTAGTCTATTTTCACGAGGCTGTGGTCGGAAGCAACAGTATATTTAAACTTACTACATGGGAAATTCAAAAAGTCACTGACTTATCAAACTGCCCACGTAGATATGTCATATATTGCTAACATATACTCCTTTCAGAGCGTAGATCTTTTAACTTAACCCAAAAAGTACATCAAGGAAGGGAAAGGGTTTTCGGGGGTTGGGGCACGTAGATAAGATTTGACCGTATCCAACATGATGAACGAAAATGAAGGACTAATTGAAGAGAGTTGGTTAAGTTCAGGTCTACCACTGGCCGTGAATACAATCCACTAATTGAAATAACTCTCTAAATATATGATTGGAAATTGTTTTCGAACACCTTACAACTGCTAGAAAACGGCCCTCGTACACCATACCTAATATTACACGAATCAAATAAGCCCATCAAGCTTTATTTAGCTCTGTATCTGACTCAATAAGAAAGCCATCATACCCCAGAATCGCGCTAAGCGAATAACAACCTCTGACTACAGCGGTCAATAAATAGTCACTTGTTAAAGCACGTCAGCAAGCACATTAACAATAAGGATAAATGCACTTAACCGTCATTTCCATCGATGGTATTGCACACTCTCCGGCCAAATGCGGACAAATTAAATTTCTAATATATCTCTGCCTCCAGTCGATAGAATAATTTATAATCTTCACCTATGGCCTGCAGTCAATTGTTTCCAGCGATTTATTTCCCCCTTTTTATGTTTTTATTTCGCTAACGCCGCACAATTGCCAATTAACCGAAGAATCCGTTTGCCATTCTCAAGTCAATGTATCGTACATACCTGTGTATCTGTATCTGGAGGACAAAAAAAAAACTAAACAACAATCTAGACAATTAGAGGTCGAAAAAGTTTCAAACTGCCCCTCTATTCATACAGAGATTCGACTCTCAAAGGAGCGCACATTTGAACAGAAAAACAATTAAAAACCCACAACTCCCGGCTTGACTGGCATCGGTGTTCACGTGTATCCTGCTGCTGCGGTGTGTGCAAATAAATATTCGTCAGAAAAGATTTAAACACTGGACGTATCCACCCCTAATAGTGGGTTTTGTCTGCAACAAGATAGCTTTCCAGAAGCAAGCCCAAACATACAACCTGAGTATCGGCATCCACCAGCGATGCGTTAGACTGAGGGATCTTTACACTAAGCAAGTCCTTCGTCAAAGATGAATGTTGTGCTAATTTGAATTTAATTACAGTCCAACGAACGGGTAGTCCATTAACACATGTACGGAGGATATGTGTAACTTGAATGGACGTGCCACATACACAGGGGCTGAGTTGTTCTGTTGAATCGTATGCGATCAGAGGGAACCTGAAGTCGAGTCGAGGCATATTAAATTAATAGAACCACCACCTAATTAGGGATCATTTATTACATGCTTTAAGGATTTTAAAACAAAAACGACTTCGTTCTAGAATGTTTTAGATGGACATGCTCATCGAAAAGATGGCGTCATTGCATGTGCGCTAATGACTGTATTTTCTACGACTTGTACGCTTGCGACCAAAGGCACGCGATCCGATATTGTAAACGCACTGTGGTTCAAAGTTCTGTTTGAGTTGATTAATAACCATTAATTACCGTTATATGAATGCACCTTGTGGGGCGGGAAATAATCGAATTGGTGGCGCAAGTCGGACGTTAATTGATTAGTCATGGTGAAATAGAGACTCTGAATATTTGGTTTGAAGATCTGGCTCATTGTAAAGTGTTGTAACTCTTTCATTTGCTCCAAGGTGGAATACAAATGCTATCTACCCCCTATATCCACTAGAATTAGAGAGTAAATGTACTGCAACTGTGAATTATACTATGTTAAACTAATATGTACTATGTTTTACTATGTTTTATACATTGCTATACTATATAATATTGTATCACATTGTGCTGTACAATTTTATATCACGTTGTGTTATTCCATTCTGTACTGTTTTACTTAGTTATGCTGTTATACTGAGTTGCAATATTTTACAATGTGTTGTACTCGTACTAAGATATATTATTTACACAGTTTTATATTATTTTATATCACTTCATACCATGTTTTACTTAGTTATACTATTTTACACAAACTTAACCGATTTAATACCATTTTCTATTATAATAGCTGTACCAGGAAGAAACCCATTGTTTTGGCTTGAAATTGAAGGCTTTATTTAGCATAGTTAAAATCATCTGACTTAAGTTATATATGCACCATTTTGTTCGATAACTTGTTGGTATTTTGAAGGTAATTTCATTATGCCTCCCTCGTCCATATTAGCGAAAAACTGGGACAGTCGATTTTCGTAAGCTTCTCTGGAGGCGAATTTTTCACCGACAAAATCATTCGGAATAGACAAAAGCAGGTACTAATCCCTTGATGCAAGGTCCGGACTACAATGTGGTGGAATAAGAACCTCCCAACCGAGCTCCCAAAGCTTCTGGCGAGGCACTAATGTGGTCCTCTTCTATTCACCAAGGCTGGTCGCTTCTGGGCAATTGCTACCTTCAGGTGATCTAATTATTGACAGCACAAGTCCGAACTAAGAGTGTGGCCGTAGGGGAGTGTGGCGGTGCCGCCAAATCCCACGGTACACTTACCTAAAAACCCCCATTACCTCATCCCAAGACGCATAAGTTTTCGCCAATGCAATCGCAGTAGACACCTGAAAATGCTTCACGCATTAAAGGGATCAAATCTATGATCTTTAAGTCCTTACTTACCTTTCATGCATTCTCTTTGCATACCAATCCTCTGTAAGATTTCTTTATTGGCTTATCAGGAATTCCAAAGTAATTTCGGCATCTACGTTGCCAGATAAATGCCCCTAGACGAATTTCGTAAGCAAATGATCTGAATTACATACTTTGTAACCTTCACCAGGGATCATAAATATTGTCCTTGTCATTATATAGATTTAAGATTATAGTTGTAAAGGAATTGCTGCCCTAAATCTCTTAAATACTAGCTGTAAAATACAAATGTATCATATTATCTACCAAATAAAAATTGAATTGAATTGAATAAATATTGCCCCGTCTATTTTCCAACTTCGCCATGTGCACGATAAATTTCTTTACGTACACATTGGTCGGCGACCTTTTTCTGCAAGCAATAAAATTCTCTGACTCGCACAATTTGCAAACCAAAGCAAATACGCATCCCGCGTCTCTTGGCATCAATTGAATTCAAAACATAAATAATGCAAATATAGAATCCGTTTCCCACAAACGTATTTCCCTGCATACACAAATGCTAGCAAGGGATTTGTTTCGTCCGCCAACCCATTAGCACCTTTCCCAATGCCTATTCAAATATTTACACAAGGGCATCATTCATATAAGACTTTTATGATGCCCCTGTCTCATCTTTTCTTTTACCACATTTCTTCTCTGTATCGTCGTCTATTTATTTAGACGCGGTGCACTCGATAGACGACGATCTTTTCGATCCTTTTGTCTTTACCGCCTGTCTGCTTCGTTTACCCATTGCCCTCGAGCACGTGTAAACCACACAGATCTGAACGATCGCACACATACCACCACGACCTTCATTACAAGATCTGGTTTCCTATTCCACCAAGAGAGACTTTACGTTTCTCTGGTGGTAGGTAAAAACGATATCCTTATTGGAGAGGATATCTACCACGACACCATAAACTCACCCCAATAAGCGAATCATCTCTGCACGAGATGATTATCGCTGAGTCCTTTACCATCCTTTGACCACGCTGGTCACATAACTCCCGCTGTCTGTAGCGCTGCAGACACGCGAAATCAATATATCGAATCGAGTGTACGTCCGGGAGTCTTCACCATAAAATAATGTTTTGACTTGTGTTTTTAACAAAAGATCTATTTGGTTCAGTGTACTATTCGGGACCATTAAAGTTAATCAGATAAATTCAATTCAATGAAAAATAGACGTAACTTAAAACCTATAGTGCGGCACCAAATTTGATATGCAATAGTGCCATAACATAAATAACGTTAAGTTCATACAAACGTGCTCCCGACTGTCGTGAAACCAAATAAACCTCACTTAAACAATAACAAGGAAGTGTTGCGGATTGGCAGTTGAATGTGCTGGGATGTACTGGAGAAATATAGTACATTCGCATTGTATACCAGTTGCGCGTCAGCTGTCGCGGATCAGCTGGCCGATTGTCACCATCTATGAGGTCAGCAGCGTCCTTTTTTGAATTGGCAGTTATGCCCACCTGTCAGTCTGCTACCAACTATTATCGCGCGCACACCTTCCGAGTCATTGTTGCTGATCCAACATAAATTATGAAATAAATTAACTCAATCTCATGTAGAAAAATTGAATTGTTGTGCGTTGTTAATAAATTGTAAACCAAGTCGCATCCGATTTAAACAATAAAAACCTAAAGATCCACCTCGAGTTCAGTTTTGGTTTTCTTGTGCTTCCGTTTAGCTGCCAGTTTCATCGGGTTACTCTCTACAAGGGAACAGTGGACAACTACAAACATTCCCGTCACAGAAGGATTTAAATAAAGGACATTTCATTTCTCGTCTCTCTGGTGATCGTTTTCCTGCGGACAGTTTACGGCGGCGCAATGGGCGACTGTAAGTGGATGTTGGAGGAGGAAGTGAACGGAGCACCCATGCAGGTACATACTTCCTCCCCACAGGAGCAACTCATAGTAGATGATTTCCTGCCAATCCCATCAAACACACAGCAAAACCTCCCTGACTTGGCCACCGTTTAGGCCGACTCGCCGGGATCAGACCACGACTGTTTTTGCTTGGCGCTGTCGTGACCCACTTTTCATCACCGGTCACCATCCGCTACAGAAATTGGTCGATTTTGCTGCGATTCAACTACGACTCGCAGATGGAAATGCAGCCCATGAGGTTTTCTTACGTTAACTCGTGTGACATGCATACACCTAGCTTCTTTTTGTATCCAGCCTCATTCAAGTGGTTCCAAAGGATTTTTCAATCGGAACAGATCTCCATGATTTCACCGACATTTTCGACAATTGGCATTCCAGAGCGTGTTGTATCTTTGACATGAAATATACCGGATCGGAATCAAACACCAAAATTGGGCGTGATTGGCTGTTACAGTATCAGGAACATAAGCACTATTTCCCTTTCCAATAGCCTGGGTTGCGTTTTCGACTTTATAGAAGAAAAACTCTAAAATGTGGCGTGTTTTGTCTTTGCTGGTGTCCATATTTGAAACGCGCTAAAACAAAACTGAGCCAGGAAATCACAAAACTATCAGGAAAGTTTTTTTTTTTACAGATATTTTAATTCGTTTACAGGTATTTTAAACTGGCACCACTTCTCGTTTTCTACAAATAAACTTCAACAGAATATTTAATTATTAAATGTTCCATTCTTCAAATAAATTATTTTCATTAAGTCATATATGACAAATAACGTAAATAAACAAATATCTACGACGCAAACGATTGGATACATTCTCTGCACCGCTACAAATCCCAAATTAGACCCGACCTCAGATATTGCACACATTCGATCAATTCTGTTTCTAAGATCACCCTTCTTCTATTCAATACAACACTGGAGTGAGAAATTCGGTTACATGAAAACGAAACACGAAGCTTGACCTCTTTTACTATATTACCATGAGAAAAGGGGGCGTCCACGAACGACAAAACAACATAAGCTCTTTATTTTGACCACTTTCATTCCACTCCTAAAAACCATCAATAAGAGTGTTCATGCCAATTTACACTAAAGGTTTATTTAAAACGATCAGACAAACACGAGGAGTCATTCTTCAGTCGAACGGTATGAATGTGAGACGATCTGTCCGACCATGTATACCCTCGCGGTTACAATCTAGAACTATACAAGACCAATTGACACCTCCTTTCCAATCTTCTCCCTCATCTTCCACCCGCCATTGACCAATGAACATTTAAAGTTGCTAACAAAATCTTTTTGTGTGCGCCTGTTATAAAAAAGCAGATGGATGGTGTAAGCATATTTCATAGTGACTTTAATTTGTAAACATGTACACCCCCCGCTTGGTAGAAACCTTGACGTGGTGCGGGGGCTTAAACTACGATGAATCACTCAGGCTATGCTGGCGGAATCATACGCTTCCAGTAGGGCCACCCATGTCAGACATCCTATCGAGGAGTAACACACAAAGATCTACCACCGCTAATTCAGTATGTTACGTGTCACCGTGCCCATTGGATGGTTTGCAGTCAGAGGTATATCGGCTGAATTATAACGGCGCCTCTATGACACCGGGTCGAATCAAAGCAGTAAGTCGACCTTACCATATCAAAGAGGGGCTCTGATATGGCGGACTATTTGAAAACCCGGAGTGTCCCCACGAAATGAATGATCAATATATAAAAAACAATCTCACGAAAAACCCGGTAGGCGTAGGTTTGATGAGCCGACACTACCATTAGGGGAACAAATTATCAAGAACACACCGACTCGGCAAAAAGAAGACGGAGGAAAAAACGGAAAATGCGGGATATGGGCGTCGGCACGTGGAATGTTCGAACGTTATATAAACCAGGCGCGATACAGACGGTCGTAGAAAACACGAAACAATATAAAATGGACATCGTCGCGCTTCAGGAAGTCTGACTCCCACATCAAGTAATCGAAACCAACGTATTTACACTGGTATGTGGAGATACCGCCACACATAACCTCGGAACCGGCTTCATCATAGGCAAGAAGATTACGCCCCATGTAAAAGATGTGAAATTTATTTATGACAGAATGTCGGTGCTAAAAATAGAGGGCCCATGGTACAATTAGGTATTTATAAACGTACACGCCGCAACAGAATCTACGGACGAAGAAACGAAGGACACGTTCTACGAGACCCTAGAGGAAGTATTCGATGGGATCTCATCATTCGATGTTAAAATCCTCCTCGGACCACAATGCGAAAATTGGAAAGGAAGACATCTTCCAACCAACTTTAGGTAAAGAGAGCCTACACGACGTTTCAAATGATAATGGAAATTGAATTATTACGTTCGCAGCGTCAAAAGAACTGGTAGTGAAAAGCACGATGTTTAAGCACAAGCAAATCCATAAAGCCACATGGATATCACCCTATGGCGTAACGCGAGTTATAGTTTTTCTAGTGCTCACAGAAGATTAGGTTTAGACTCGACGCCAAGGGAATGACAATCGACTCTTCTTTCCCACATCACCAGTTATTAAATAACAAAACGCAGGTTCATTCTTAGTTCTTCATCCAATTTTTATTGTTATCTTTTCTTTCCACTTCATTCATTGTCTTTTCTCTCTGACAATGGTTCATTACTTATTCTTTAGTTTTACATCTATTAGTTTTAGCTTTTTAATCTATAATCCACTATTTAACTTTAACATTTCAATTAGTCTTCCTTTACATTTCTTATTTTTAACTTAATGAACTTCTATCCACTATTAAACTTATTTCCAATATCTTTCAACATTTCATTGCATTTGTTCTTCCTCTACACTTCTTAGTTTTAACTTATTGATCTTTAATCCACTAATTAACTTATCTTCAATATCGTTCAACATTTCATTTCATTTGTTCTTCCTTTACATTTCTTTGTTTTCACATATTGAATTTTTTAATCCGCTATTTAACTTATTTCCACTAGCGTTCAATATATCATTTCATTTGTTCTTCCTTTACACTTCTTAATCTGTCGTCCACCTTTAACCAATTACCACTAGCCTTCTAACACTCCGGTTTAATTCCTCTTCAAGATCTTCCTACCGTGACCAACGACCGACTGCCCCATCACTTGTTCCTAATCAAAACTCGTCACCTCAGGGTCAACACCTCCCGATTTCAACAATGCAATTACCATTTCAACCGACCCAATTTCCGATTTTTGACTTTAATTCGCAATTGCTTTGTACTGCTGTGTTAGTCAATATTCCTTCATTGACTTATACCACAGTTTAACATTCGCAATTGCGAATTGACCCAATTAATTCTTTTATGTTTCGTATGCAATTAATTGCTTTTGCATTATTAGGCAATTGTTTTGGAATATGCAATTAATTGATTTATGCGGTTCACCGATTGTGATGAAATGTGCAATTAATTGCATCATTGTTCTGGGGGTTATTTGAGTTTATAATCGGATAGCATTTTTTCTGTTTGAGTGTATCAATGACCACTTGCACATCATGTATCTATGATGTCACTGACACACTCAACACGCGTAACCAAATAGACCACTTCCTCATAGACAAAAGACACCACTCGAATATCCTTGACGTAAGATCATATAGAGGAGCAGATTGCGACTCCTATCACCTTCTAATGATGGGCAAAATTAGAAGTTTCTCGCAGCAAACCCACATGGGCAGTCACGGGAGACGAGCAAAAAGTTCGACATTGATAAACTAAAAGTCATACGCAAAGGGCTGAATATCAAGAGGAACTAACGAATAGATTTAGCATACTAGAAAATGGGAGTAGTGGGGAAGAGGAAACTAATAGTGTGGACACTAAATGGACATCGATCAGAGACACAATCAAACAAACACACCAAAAAGTATTAGGATTTAAGAAAACAATTAAGTCCAAACCTTGGTTTGACGATGAGTTCAGGGCGAAGATCGAAGAATGTAAACGCCTCAGATTGATCCATTTAGAAAGATATGATGAAGTCAACGCAGTAAGATACGCGACGATTCGGAGAGAGGCAATGAGACTTTTCAAACGCAAAAAAACGCGAATGGGAGAAGACTCGGATCGAAAAAATCGTAGGAAATTCTAGAGCAAAGAACATCAGAGGTATGTATGCCGGCATAAATTCAATGAAAAATGGATACCGAGGGAGAGCCAAAATAATCCGAGACACAAACGGCTGTCTGGTCACAGAAACAAAAAATGTCGTGACAAGTTGGAAACAGTACTTTGAAAACCTGCTCAATGTGCGCACCCATCAACCACAAATAAAAGCACCAGACGTACATACAACCGAGCCTCAGATCCCAGAGCCCTCTGTCAACGAAGTTGTAGACTCAGTAAATCGACTGAAAAACAACAAGGCTCCCGGAGTCGATTGCATATCGGCAGAGCTTGTGAAGCATGGAAAAGAGGCAACCTCTCGAAAGATCCACCAGCTCATCAAAACAGTATGGGATAAGGAAGTCATCCCGGAAGAATGGAAAACTTCAATAGTCAGCCCGACCTTCAAAAAAGGCGACAGATCTGACTGCGAAAACTACTGAGGAATATAATTGCTCCCAAACATATACAAAATACTAACCAATGTCATACTGGTGAGAATCACACCGTACGCAGAAGAAATACTGGGGACTCATAGTACGAATTCCGTAGGAACCGGTCAACGAGAGAACGAATGTTCACAATAAGGCAACTGCTGGAAAAGAAGTGGGAATACGGAGAGACGGTTCACCAACTGTTCGTTGACTTCAAAAAAGTCTACGACTCAGTCGCAAGGCAAAGACTCTACCATATTGTAGCTGAGCTGGGAATCCCGAAAAATATGCTGCCCTCATTCAAATTTCCATGAACAAAAACAAAGGGCGAGTTAAAACAAAACCACGTCTCAGAATTATTTGAAATCCGGGACGGACTAAAACAGGGAGATGGCCTATCACCGTGTCTTTTTAACCTTGTGCTCGAGTATGTCATCAGAAAGGTACAAGACGACAACATGGCCGGATCATCCCTGAACGGGGTCACACAGGTGCTCACATATGCGGATGACATCGCCGTTTTGGACGATAATCTAGAAACTGTAAGTGAAAACTGTGAAATCATGGAGAAAACAAAATACATGATTACGGTAAGAGCAAGTGGACCCAGGGAACACATATGAACGCCAGGGGCAAGATAGTTGAAAAATTTAAAGAATTTAAATATTTGGGAACAATACCGATGGCCAGTAACGCAGTGTCGAAGGAAATTAACAAAACACTACACTCCGGCAACGCTAGTTGGCACGCATTCAGTAAACTGCTGAAATCCAAACTCCTATCACGTAACATAAAGCTTCGTCTCTATAGAACCATAATCATGTCGATTGCTCTATACGGATGCGAAACATAGGCTCTCACAAAATGGGAAGAAAACAAATTCCGCATATTCGAGAATAAAGTTTTAAGGGGTATCTTTTAGGGCGTACATATAACGAGGAGGCGGTACAATGGAGAAAACTTCACAACCACGAATTGGAAGAGCTATACCGCAAACCTACAATAGTGAGAGTAATCAAGTCGCGAAGATTAGAATGGGCCAGATATGTGGTGCGAATGAGCAACGATAGGACCGTGCGTAGAATTCTTGACGGTAGACCAACGGGAAAGACACCGGTAGGACGGCCGTGACAGAGATGGGAAGACAATGTAAGGTTTGACCTTGAGGAGATCGGAACGCATGGTCAAGCGTGGAAGGAGAGTGCACAGGACTGGGAACGATGGCGGAGTCGCGTCGGTGAGGTCATGAACTTCCGGGTTCCTACAGGCCAATAAATAATAATAAAAAACATGTACACAATTTCTCAAAATGAAATGACAAATCCAATGTCATTGTGGTGAAATCCAACATTTTAGGTATTTCTCCGATCCCTAATATGCGACTCTCTTCTATTGTCTGAAATGTTCGTGAGTGTGTGCAAGATTCCTTCCTTTATTACAGCTCTCTTCTAGAGAGGATACCATCCTTTTGAAACAGTCACATATTTTAAATCTACAGATCGGTGTTTTCATGCACTACTTGGTCAGTGACCGAATACTTTATTATTCAAAGGAATACGATTCCAATAGCCCGACGGAAAACTATAGAATCTGAACCCCTTACGTAAGCTACCAACCGTATCAGGTCTTCTAAATCGCCCTACCTGTGAAAACGACAGCATTTTACACTTCCAAAGAATAAACCAACAAATTATTTCGTTCGTGTTTATCCCTTATCTGCAACAACAACTAATTAGACGTGTAAAATAAGTCGTCGGCTAAAAGTTCCAGTTAATTAATTGGCACAACAATACAACCGAACGGCGACATCTTCCCATACAAGGCGACAATCGGTCTGGCATCCCGGATCCCACAACCGAACAAAACAAAAGCAGCGACCACAGCAACGATTAGCGACCCGATAAAAAGCTACTCCACGTCCAAGAGCGCATCCTTGCAATTTATTGAGAAATTCTCCGTTGGCACTAAATTAGTCGAGGCAGCAAAAGGGAAGCGATACCAAGGTTGCATCCCGTGAATTCCACCAACAGTTCCACTGCGATAGAACGGGCAATCGCCAAGGCTATTTAAGGATATTTTCAGGGCATAAATTAAAGATTTACATAAATACACACATTCCATATCCAGGTGTCAGATTTCCGGGCGTCGCACACCTCCCCAGTCTTGTCGTCGTTATACCTGTGTATCTTTTTGCTTTAGCGTTTAATTTCACCCGAAATGGGGAATGATTAAGATTTTATTAGCCAACGCTTTGAGTTTCAGCCAATTAATATTCAGTCTTTGTCGAAGAGGCAGTAACACCTCAAGACGAGTCCATACACAGGCAAAACACAGGTGTCTTCGATGTGAGTGTGCGTCAACCCAAAGATCAGTATCAATATGAAATGTAATAATTAATATTGGCGACCATTCAAATCCGGGCGGACGAGGTGTCTTTAGTACGCTTAAGCCTGATGGTCATTATGATCCTCGGGATGGCTTAAGTTTCACGACGTTTTTGGTGACCAACGACTGCGGTGCGGATGTCCCGCGGCCAGTTATGTGTGGAGTGCGACAAGTTAACACGATCATTTGGGGTCTCTAATTGATGGACAATTTCCACATAAGCATTGTAATTCCAAGAGGAATGTCAGTCATTTGGTGATTGATGATGGAAGTGCGCGATTTGGATGGAATGTTGTGCTTTAATTCGATTGAGATATGCGCGCTGCAGGCTGATTGCTGCTCAATAGCAGACTTCAGCGTTGTTCATCAGGAGAGCGATTTTGGACCGGCTCTTTTTTTTTTTCTTTTGTATTTTCGTTTTTCCTTTAGGGTCTTATATGTCATCATAAAGGTGCGGAGTGGCCAGCTTTTGTTCAGTAAATTAGAACGATGCGAGTGGACAAATCAATACAATTTACAATGTACACCTGAATCGTCGGTAAGAATTCTTATATTTTGTAAAGGCTTAGAATATATTAGCACTAAACATACCAAGGTGGTCCAAGGATGATTTTTCAATTTTTAATCGGAAAAATTGGCTTTTCTGAACTTACTGGGGAACTGTTTAATATACAATTATTCTTTGATTTTTATTTACTTGTTTATGTTTGTCCTTTCGTTACCCTTAATAATTTTATGTATGTTAGTAAACCAATTTGTCCCATGAGCGATTTTTGGACCACTGAGGCCACGAAAATATTACCCGATTGCATTTAGAATAACTCGCATGTTTACTACACAATACGTTTTAATACTACCAACAAGCATTCTTTAAAAGTGTAAAATACTGTTTTAGGTAGATCGATTTAGAGGACCAAATGGGGATGGTAGCTTGTGGAATAGGCGCACATGGCAGAGTCGCACAATTGGACTTCCTTTAACTAATTGAGTATCCAGTCATTGGCGAACTAGAGTCTGAGAAAAGTTTGCAGATCGGCATGCTGATTTTTTTATATTATACTTCTCTCACCAGCGGCGAACCTATAGCGCCGAGTGGGCGCCGCGAGATGCCACCAACTAACCGTTGCAGTTCTTCTTGAACTGGTGTAAATTGTAAGCTTTCCTGCTCTGTACAGGAACGAGTTCTGATGCAGGGATATTCACACCGTCAGGAGATGAACCGCAAATTGGTGCGATCCGTCGGATTATCTTGTGGAGCGCATATAAACTGAATTTCGCGGAACAATACCGCGAATCTTCCGATCAGACAGATTGTATGCTGTCAAGTAGGTTGAGGGTATGTTTTGGAGCAGAACTCCAACCATGAAAGCAATATTCGAGCGCGAGTTTAGGTTGGGATTTATACAAGAGAAAAAATTGGGGTGGATTAAAATATTTTCTCGCTCTAAAAAGATAACTCCGTTTTCGAGAGGAGGACCTGGCGATGCTCGACAGGTGTTTATGCCACATCGCACATCGTGACGCCGAGTAAATTTATGCTTTCCCTAGATTCAGGGGTCTGGCCGTTCATCATCGGCTGTGGAACCTGTGGCGGTTCAGCCAAACCCCACTGTTACTTACCTGACGAACCCCCATAACTTCGACCCAACCTTGTAAGTTCCGCTAATGCAAGCGCATTAGCACCTGAAATGTTTCACGCATCAAATAGATCAAATTTATATAACCTAAAAGTCCCTGTAAAAGAATTCTTACCTTTCATGCATTTCTTCGCATACAAATTCCCTACAAGAATACTTTCCATTATACGGGAGCATAAAACAAAACCTATTTGGTACCTTCGGTTGCCAGACAAATTCCAACCTTCCCACACCAGCACCGCAATCTCCCCGCAGCAAAAACATTTCCTTCCCAAGGATAATTAATGCTTTCAATGCATTAATGGAAATGTCAGCAAAAATTTTTTTCTACAAGGGCATTCATACATGTATCAAACAAATAATAAACGTAAAAACTTAATTGTAAATACTAAGTGAATTAAAAACACATAAATTAAAATAAAACCTAAAAGCAAATGTGCATATTGCAGTGAAGTGCGAAAAATAAAATAATAATCAACTATAAGAAACATAATATATCACCTCGGTCGCAAGCGCAAAAAACAAAAATTAAAATATATTGCTCGTTAAGCAATCTGTATTTACCAGGTGTATCGGTATAAATGCATTAAATAAAATCAAAATAAGTGCATATAGAAACAGTTGAGTGAGGTGCAAAAAGTGTTCGAGACAATAAAAACAAAAACAATAAAAAGATAACACTTCGGTCGCAAACGCGAAAATTAAAACAAACAATATATTGCTTGTTAAGAAAAGAATTTTTAAATCATTGCTTGGCGCGAGTGCAAGCTTACTGACTCTTAGCAGGCGGTAGGCGAGTTCAACGCAGCTTGCAGGAGAAATCAAGTCGTCGTGGTTCAAAAGGTCGCCTTTGTTTTTTTTTTTTTAATGAAAACAAACTGGAAAGAACCAGAATGAACACGGAGGACGATAAGAACACGACAACGCACAAACGAAAAGGCGCCCCGAAAAACTCCATTGTGACGCGAAGCAAAACCGCGAAATTGACGATGGATAAAGGAGATCAACAATTGGCGGACGACAGTGAGCTTCCCTTCCCCTCCAATTTTAACATATATGGGGCAAATAATTCATTCGCTTCTCTTGCATCCTCAGAGTCTGAGGATGAAGAGGAAGAGATAAGTGAATTGGAGGCGAAACTGGCGATGGCAAGAGCCCGATTACAAGAGAGACGCCGAAAGAAAAAAATAGCGGCGCTCGAACAAGAACAAAACCAGCAACAACTACAAAAGCTAAAGCCAAAAGTCGGCCAACAGCAACAATTTCACCATCAACAGCAACATCAACTTCAACATCAGCAGCATCAACACCAACAGCAACAGCAACAATCAACACAAAAGCGATCAACGAACCAGCAAGCAACACAGCAGCAGCAAAGCAACAATAACAGCGGAAAAATAAAGATGCCACCAATCAACACCATAGATGTTGACTGTAAGGAATTGGTAAGTCTTTGTAAGCTAGCCATAGGTAACAATTTTGCAGTTAAAAGACTGACGGGTAACAGGCACGCCATTCAAACATATACGGTGGCAGACCACGACAAAATTAAAGAGGTCTTAAAAAGAGCCACCGCGGAATTTTACTCGTTCACGCCGAAACAAACGAAGAGCGTAACGGTTCTATTAAAGGGTGTCGACCCTGAAATGGAACCGGAGGCTCTGCTCGAAATGCTTCAAAACCTAAAGCACGAAGATCTCGAGTTTACCGCGGTAAAACCATTCACCACACCCAAGGCAAGAAGGGAAAACCGCAAGCTACCCTTCTTTTTGGTGCAATTAACACCCAACAGTAGGATTGGTGGTCTAAGAAAAATTACAGTCTTGGATCATCAAATGGTCACATGGGACAAATTAAAAAAAGGCAGAGACATCCTGCAATGTGTACGTTGCCAAAGGTTTGGTCACTCGGCGGCTAACTGTGAAATGCAGCGCCGTTGCGTAAAATGCGGAAAGGACCATAAGGCAGAAGAATGCCCTCTGGGAAAAGAAAGGGTAGAAGACAAAGCCCTTCTAAAGTGCGCAGTGTGTCGGAATGAGGGACACCCCGCTAACTATCGAGGGTGTCCTAAATTCCGAGAAATAATGGCAAGAAGTGTGACCCGGCAAAAAAACACAGAGCCAGCTCGTACGACAACAATGCCCGTAACATCGCAGCGGTCGTACGCACAAGTTGCTTCGGGTGGGAGAACACCAAATCAGGCTACATCACAGGTAGCCACAAATACTCCCACACGGACTGAAACAACACCGCAAGCGGACGTGTTCGCAATCCTGCTCAATCTGCAGAGACAGATGACACAGCTACAAAGCCAAATAAACGAGATCTACTCGCATTTGCCCAGTCTAAATAACAAGTCGATATAAACCCTCTAACCACAACATCAATAAAAGCTCTTGTCGTGAATGTAAATTCACTAATAAGAACCGAGAGAAGAGCCAATCTTTTTAACCTGTTGCAAGAGGAACAACCTGATGTACTTCTGGCGGGGGAAACAAAGTTAAACCAGAGACATAAGATAGGACATAAAAACTACGATATTATACGAAGAGATCGACCTAACTCCTCTCAAGGGGGGGGTGTCGCAATCTTTATTAGAAAAGGGATCCCTCATAAAGTTATATATAGTGGAGAAGTGCGCAGGTTCCGGGTGCTGGAAGCCTGTATCGTCCGCATACCCCTTCAGCAAGGAAGGGGTTTGTATGCGATTGCGGTCTACGCACCTGAGGAGCACCAACAAAACCTATTTATAGCGGAGCTCGAGACACTCTTTCGATGCTTACAATTGCACCTGGACAAAAATTACTTTATCCTAGGGGGAGATATGAACGCCAAGCATAGAAATTGGGGAAATTATATATCTAATGCCAGAGGAAATCAGTTGGCTGGTTGGTTAGATCAGTATCATATTGAATATAGAACTGACCTGCTAGCTACGAAATATCCATCGTTCCCCAGAGGTAGATCGTTCTTAGATATCCTGCTAATCGACTCACGACTGAGATTACTTAACACCAACAGACGAAACACAAACTGTTTACGGACAATTGAATACGACAGCGACCACTGTGCATTCACGGCAGTAATAGAGCTTCCGAACGAGCTCGCAGATCTGGAGGAATTCGTGATCCCGCAACCCTATAACTACAGGGCAATGCGATGGCCGCGGTTCACCAGATCATTAACAAGAGAACTTTGTTCGAATGACTTGAATCTGCCAGTAAACAGAAACCTGACAAATGACGAAATCGACAAATACATTCAACAAATGGACGAAACCGTAAAACGAACAATGGACAAAACAATTCCCAAAACAACAGTTACAGATCACACTAACATGTACAGAAACGCAACAATAAACGCACTCCACAAGAAAAAGAGCAGACTGCTATCGAAATTAAAACAATTACATAGACAGTTTACAGACAGACAAGACCAGGAGATAATATCACTAAAATCTCAATTAAAAAACCTCCAACAATTACTTAAAACAAATTATAGATTAACAACAAATTTGTATTGGAACAACAGAATTCGAGCTATAAAAACTAATAACCCGAATATGTTCCCACAAATAAATAAAATATTCAGGAGAAATAATCAAAACGAGATTCAGTGTCTCCAAATGCCACGTACCGAGGTAAACAAGCAGCTGCTAACCAACATTGGCATAGATACAGAGAACGCTATCCTCAATAGTGAGCTCTTCGTGATCGAAGATCCTTTGGAGAAGGCGAACGCTGTGGGAGCTGTCTTTCAGGAAATGTACAAGGTGAATGAAAGCATTCACCGAAATCACGACCTGGAGGACAGAATTCGACTGAATCACCTGCACCTCCGGAATGAAATTTCACATTGGCAATCGGAGAATCCGGGTTTTACGGAATTCAGTGACGATAATCTGTCAATTGACATTAATGCCAATGGTGGAGCTAATAGCCTTTTAATCACAAGGGAAGGAATCCAGAGTATCTTCGACTCATTAAGAAGCAAAAAGTCAGTGGGAATAGATGGAGTACCTAACATCGTACTCAAGAACCTGCCCCCAAAGGCAATAGATATATACACGGTCCTGTTTAACAACGCGTTGAATAATGCATATTATCCCGCGCGTTGGAAAACGGCAATCATTCAGCCCATCGCAAAAAAGGGCAAAGACTGTACAAACCCAATGAACACGCGTTCGATAAGTTTACTCCCAAGCATCAGTAAAGTATTTGAAAAAATCATTAACAAAGCTCTGCTAAAATGGGTAGACGACAATAGCATTATTCCAAATAACCAGTTTGGCTTTAGGGCGGGTCATGAAACCACACATGCCGCAGCTAAACTGGTCTCCGACATACAATGGAATAAATGTAGGAACCAATGCACAGGTGCCTGTCTGATCGACTTGGAAAAAGCCTTTGATACCGTCTGGATCGAAGGGTTGTATTACAAACTGGTCAGACATGGCATACATAAGCCTTTACTATATGTACTTTACGATATGTTAAAGGACAGGAGGTTCGTGGTCAAAAGTGGTAATGTGACCTCTAATAAAACGTATAATATCAAGAATGGCTTGCAACAGGGCGCGGTACTCTCTCCGATTCTTTTTAACATTTACATTAGCGACTTATTGGATGCACTTCCGCAGGCTATTGCGTACGCAGACGATCTCATAATTTACAGAACAGCTCCGAAAGTTGCGATCATAAATAAGTTAATACAGCGAGACTTCAACAGAGTGCAGCGCTATTGCGATGACTGGAAACTTAAGATCAACTTCCAGAAATGTGAAGCCATCCTATTTAGAACTCCATTATATAAAGCCACGTACGACACAAGGAAAAACTGGCGAAAGCTAGGTATCGTGGGACCGCATGGAGATAAACTGGAAACCAAGAGCTTAGTTAAATACCTGGGCATCTGGCTAGATCAATATCTGTATTTCAACAGACATGTAGAGGCTGCTTTGCTCAAAGCGAGGAAAACTTTTGCTATGACAAGGAGGCTATTTCACAGTAGCCAACTTGACAGCAAGGTAAAAGTCATATGCTACATGACACTAATCAGGCCAATGCTCATATATGGTTGCCCAGTATGGTTCAACATAGGTCCAAATTTGATGGAAAAGATTCGGGTGTTCGAAAGAAAGTGTCTCAGAAGTTGTCTCAGATTATATCGGACACCGGAATCGGACTATAAAAAGTATTACTCAAATGAGACTTTATATAATGAAGCGTACATAAATAGGGTGGATAATTTTATGATTAAATTATTCAGAGGACATATTGCGAGAGCAATAAGCTCGTCCAATGACCTAATTTTCGGGGCCTATTATCCAAACACTCTGTACTATGAGAGCGTGCGTCGCAACGGCTTTGTTCCACCAGAGGCGTTCCTTGACTTGGATATGAAAGGGCTTATACAGGATAGATCCAGAATTCCGCTGATCTATCATGTAAGTAGATCATCCGTAGACGGGCGATTGTGCTACGACCGGGAAGTAACGCGCATCGAAGAAGAGCTCCTGCGCTTCGGTAGGGCTATCTCCCACAGAGACCGGGACGATAGTATTAGACAGCGTCAACAGTTCGGGTGGTTGAATGGCATATAAAGACCTGGATACCAAAGTCGGTATAGAATCATACTATCATCAGCTAGCTTACATAGACTTAGCTTTTCTAGAATTAGGGTAGTATAAGATTTAAGTTAATTTAGGTTAAGTGCTTTTACATAAAAAAAAAAAAAAAAAAAAAAAAAAAAAATAATAGTAAAAATAAAAAAAAAAAAAAAACGTAGGTAAGTTAAGTAAGTTAAATTTTAAGAAAAAAAAAACAAAAAAAAAAAATTGACAAAGTTTTTCAAATTTTTCTTTGTATTTCAACTAATTATCAGTACTGCCACAACGTTCTGTAGCCGAAAGGCAAATTATACAAATGTTAAGTAATGTTTAGCTTAGAGCGTCTGCGAAGGACCAGTAAGTTATTATATAAGATAATTAAGCTAGAATTTAAGCATTTTTTGTCTAGCCTTTAATTTAGAAATTAAGAATATAAAAAGAAAAATAAAAAATGTAAAAATGAAAAAAAAAAATGACGGTCGTATTGACTCTCGCTCCTCGTCGCGCGCCGAGAACGCGTATATACCGGAGTTGTAAAAATTGAGTCGGATAAAATCGTTAGCAAAATACTCGATTAAAAGTAATTTCTTTAGTGGCCACGGTCCAAATAAAACGTGTAAAATGTGAAAAGAAATAAGCTATTAAAATAATTAAAAAACGGTGATCAGCAATAGACAGTGCGTTTTATTTATTTATTCTCCTGTACTGCAGTTTCCTGGATGTTATCGTTCATCCTTCCGCGTTCGATGGACGTCTGCTGTGGTGGAACTTACGTTTTATGATGGAGGAGGAAGGTGAACCGAGTGTCCATGCCGACGATACATTTTTCCTTGTGAATGTTGTATACCGTGTCTTCGTTGCTTTGAAGTCGACGAGATTGGCCCTTCCCCACTGTACGACCTTATTCAGATCCCAATTCAGAGAGTCGATCTGGGTACATCTCAGCTGGTGCGACGTTGATGCACTTATCGGCCGATCACTCGAAAAAGAGGAAACAAGCGTACTATCATCCGCAACTTTGAACAACTTATTACTCCAACCAATGAAACAAAAACAAGGTTGGAGCCCAAATAGAAACTTGAGGCATCCCGGAATTAACAGGATACAGATCCGAAGACTCGCCGTCCACAACAACACAGATTGATCGATTCTCGTGGAAGCTTTTCGTCTAGTCGCAAATCCGCTAGAAAAGTCAGTATGAACGAAGCCTGCTCACCAATCCCCCGTGCCAGACGCGGTCAAAAGCCTTGCATATACCCAATCGTGATCGCTCTAGATTCACCATGTCCCTCAATTGCTGATGCCCATACAGCGGCGGTAGGGGACAAAAAGACGGCTACGGAATCCGTATTAACGATCATTTAGAAGTCCTTTGCATTCAAAATATCTAATCAATTCGTCACTGATGTCCTTTTAGATCAACTTGTATTTTTTTTTTACTTTTCTCACGAAAGGCAAACCTATAGCGCTCTTTCAGTGACCTGAGATGATACTGTGGCGGCACCAAAAACGCCGCTGCCTACTTGCCCAAAAACCCCCAAGATTCCTGTGCTGAAGCCCCTCAAATTCCATTGTTTCCTAATTGCTAATTGCTGCTAATTGCATTAGCCCCTGTAAAAAGAATTTCACCTTCAAGGGCATTTTTCCATGCATCAACGCATCGGCAAAAATGTTCCCAGCAAAGAATTCTTGGCATTCATAATCCAATGCATCACTAGAATTCGCAGGAAAACTATTCCGGCACCATTGTTTGCCAAACAATTTCGTCCCTTATGTGCACCCTAATCTTTCCATATCTAGAAGACCCTTTGTCCAAGGGACAAAAGCAAATACACGCATCTAGCGTCTAGTGCCAGAAACCGAATTCCTTCGCATATAAACATGCATAAAATCCAACCCAGGGTTTGTTTTCCTACTAATAAACAACCACCAATTTCGTGTTTTGCCAACAAACGAATTACCCTGCATTTACAAATGCAGACAAGGGATACGTTTCGTCCACCGACCCAAGATACGATATACAATTTCATTGTATAAAGTATCCCAATCCATTAGAACCTTTTTCTAATGGCTATGCGTCTATTTACCCAAGGGCATCACTCTCCAAGACTTTTATGATGCCCTCGTCCCATCTTTCCTTTTAGCATCATTTCCTCGATGCTTTGCCGGCTATTTATTTAGCCGTGATGCACATCACACACGCACACCACTGCGTGCCAGAGATCGCCTTTCAATTGGTCACCGGCAGTAAGGAAAGATGGCATTTCCTTTGGTGGCCACACCCTAAAGAGAAAATTTTCTCTTTCTCCTCCATATCTCACCCTTAACTGAGGATTGAGGACAAGTTAAAATTCAATCCTCGGTAAGTCGTATTTCAACCACTGATCGAGCCGGTCGCATAACCCGCCACCGTACCGCGCGCCGGTATGGTGGTACACAAAAAGTCGCGTTTCAACCACCAATTAAAAAGTCGAGCTTCATCCCCCATTTCGAGTTTAGTCTCTGCGCGAGTGAAAAAGATTCGCCGTCATTGTTTAATTAGTGATCCCACATAATCCAACGTTAACCTTGTAAATTATAATTAGTACTAAGAAGAACAAAGGATTTAACACGATGTGAACGTACCTCAAAACAATAAAGTGAAATAAGAAAATAAATAACTTGTTTGTTGTTTCTCTTAATCCACTCGTGATGTTGGGTTAACGAACAAATTCCATCAGGATCTGCTATACAAAAGTGTACGTGTTTACAACTGCAGAGTTACTTTGTGAGCTGTTTCAGGTGTCATCGGTTGGTGTGAACAATTAACTTGGTGCTCGTTCGTTGCTACGATAAAAGATGGAACAATCAGTGGTCGACAGGATACTTTTGTGAGGACGAGGTAGAATCCTGCACCCGTGCCGGTGCCACGACTTCGTACCCCCACAATACTTTTTCTCGACCAGGTCCATCAGCCAAGCTCCGAAAGATGATCAAGGATTTCTCAAGGATGTCTCTTCCCCAAATGGGACGAAATTGTACCAATGGTACACCGAAAACTCTCACACCCTCTACTTAGAAATAGTCGCACATACGGTTGGTACGCGAGGCAACTGAATTCTGGACATCTTTTTTATCTCCAAAGGCTTACTTCCTCAAATCCCTCCTCTCCAAGTATCGGCAGATGTATTTGACCACCACGCTGTGAGCACGTTCAGCCGCAGCTATCCACCATCCCGGGCTCATATCAGATTCATACCCGATTATGAGCGCGCAAATTGAAGCAACTTCAATGTCACATTGAACGAAAAACTCCAGCAACTCCCCCTTCTTACTGACAGGAACTTAACGACGGTTAAGTTAAATAACAGCGCAGCTCAACTTCACGACATTCTAGTGAATCTTCGGAGACTCATGTCCCGAAGTACAAAGTTGAACAGACATCAAATTCCCCATGATGACTTCACTCTCATTCGAGAGCGTAAAAAGCTCTGCAGAATGAGAGACCGTCGCCGCTTTACACAAAGGTAGCCATTATTGCAATCAATAATTCATAATGTTGACGCACTGATAAAACAGGGAATCCAAAATAAGTAGTACCCGACAATTGGAAAACAAACTGAAGGGTATTCAGATGAACCAGAACGATTGTAAAAACGTTAAAAGGATATGAGGCACTTCCCGTCTCACTGGCCCAATCATCCATAATAATGTTGTTGTCATTATTGACACCAATAAAGCAAGCATCATCGGAGAGTCTTTTGAAAATAATCACAAGCTCACTATCGGGGATGACGATCCGGGTACTAATGCAATCATTAGTTCAGAGGTACACAATAAATTAGAAAATAGGGGTCAACCCACTACTGTGGTGAGCCTGGACATTGAAAAGGCTTTTGACACGACGTGGATTGATGGTCTCCTATTTATATTATTGAAGAGTGGTCTCAGTGGAACGCTGTGTAGTATCATCTATCACTTCGTTCGAAACAGCATAACAGCGAAAGATATCCCGAACTTTCAACGCCGCCCCAGATGTACCACAGGACGTCATTCTAGACCCCATCTTTAATATCACCATCATCATCGGAATCCGCTCTCGGAAAACTATACCAACAAGATAATGATCCGAGTTGACGTTGGCACCTCGGTACGTTCGTACCGTCATCAGACTCGAGGAGTGGCGGAGATCTATCAACACGTGGTTAATTTGGTTGCAAGTGGCTCTCTCAAGTGATACCCAGGTGGTTTTGTGGATGTCGGAAACCTGGTACTTGCAACGACCCAGTTTTTTGATGCTGCCAGTTCGATGACTCGTAGTCCATTGTCATTAGTGTTCTTATGCAAACTGTGGGAACCTGCGTAGTGCCTGAAAACCGGCTCCTGACCTATTTTCGCATTCAAATCACGTAGAACGATTTTCACATCGTATCTTGGGCAGGCATTGAGGGCCCGTTCGACGTTCTTGTAGAATTCTTCTTTTCGTCGTCAGAGGACTCCTCTGTAGGTCCGTGAACGTTTATGAGGCTTATGTTCTTAAACTTGCCTCGTACGCGAAGAGTGCAGAGCCTTTCGTTTATTGCATTAGAGCTGACAATGGCAGGCTTCAGGCTTTTGGTTGGCTAGAAAGGCTACCCCGAGCACATGGTGTTTTCCATGACAGCTATAATAATGTTCATACTCGTTTCTTTGAATAACACCACTCCCGTCTATCTTATTTTTTGTAATGCTGTTATGTCAGCCTTATATTTGGTCAGGCCATCGACTAGCTGCTGTACAGCTCGAGCTCTGTATAGTGAGCGTCTCACATCGTTTATCCATTTTCGTTTCCGTGGTCGTCGTCATGTATCCGGTCCATATCCGAAGCTTGATAAATTTGCTATAATAGTTTGTTTTTCTGGGCAACGTTATTAGCCTTGCGTCAACCTTTCTCAGGATGTCGCTGCATGCGTTGGTTAACTACTTGGCGAGTGCCAAAGTAGCTATCCAGGCGTGTCACGTAGAGACTGCATGTCAACTTGGATTGAACAGGGACAAGGATCGTCCTAGCCTTCGCCGCGTTGAAAGCAATGAATAACTTTGCCCTGTATGTTCGCTCCCATCCGTATTTAATATTTAGACCTCAAATATTCCTTGGCCTGTGGCCGCAAGAGTAAACCAGATATGCTATACGGTTGACTCCTGGTGTACACGTCATCCAAAAGCCCTAAACACGCAACAAATTGACTCAACCGCCACCTAGACGAACTGTATCAGTATTACAGTCGATGGAAAACTCGACTTAACCCATCTTATAGTAAACACTCCCAACCTACTTCTACAGAATATTCGAATACAAATAGGAGGTACTACGATTAGACCATAGGACAGGATGAAATATCTTGAGGTCACTTATAGCCCAAAAATGAATTTAATTAAACATGTGACCCATATTCTTCAAGGGCCCTGGTCGGTGTAAGCAACTGCACAACATCTTCAAGTGGAGCAACAAAGTTGACACCAAAGTTAAACTTCTCTACCATAAGCAGGTAATCCGATTTGGATAGTAAGCCTTTCTCATATGTATATCTTCGGCCCAAATGAAGAGACTTCGAGTTTTCGAACGGAAACTCCCCAAAAGTGCACCAACCAGTCTAGGGGGGCTGACGGTCGCCGTTACTCCAACTCTCACCTATACGAAGGTACCTTCATTCCGCCTATTGACGAATACTTGCTGCAATTAGGATTTAAATATCTCTTCCCGCAGTGTTATGAGGTATTGAGGGTGCAAGAGCAGTGGGGGATCACTGAAGGAGAGATACCTCCCGTGACCACCGAAGAGGTACTCTTGGCAGCAAGGGTTATCAAAAAAAACAAGGCCCCGGGACTGGATGGTATCCCTAACGCTGTAGTGAAGACTGCTCTAATAAAAAAGCCGGAAGTCTTCACCAGTCTAATCACAACCTGCTTTCAAACAGGACAATTTCCTAAACGATGGAAAAAACAGCGGCTTGTGCTTATACCAAAAGGTGTCAAGAATCCAGAAGAGCCGTCGTCTTATCGCTCGTTGTGCATGTTGGACATAGCAGGAAAACTGATTGAGCGAGTAATTGCCACTCACCTGGAACAATTCACGGAGGGGACATCGGGGCTCTCTGAATCGCAGTATGGGTTCCGGAAAGGTAGATCAACCGGAAAAGCACCATCTGTGGTGTGCGATATCGCTCGCAATGCAATAGCTGGAGCACGATGGCTAGGTGGTACCAAAAAATATTGCGCAGTGGTGGCGCTTGATGTTAAAAATGCTTTTAACTCGGTGAATTGGAATCGGATTCTAGAAGCGTTGGGCGATCTACAAGTCTCCCCCTACTTGGTGCGTATGTTAGCAATCTATCTCTCGGATAGAAGACTGCTCTATGACACAGATGAGGGACCACGGGAATATCAAATAACAGCGGGTGTACCTCAGGGTTCTGTATTAGGTCCGCTGTTATGGAATATCATGTATGATGGTGTGCTCAGAGTCAATGTACCAGAACGGGTTAGAATCATGGGGTACGCAGATGATTTGGCAATAGTAGCCGTCGCTAAACATCTAGACGACCTGGAGAATATTTGCTCCCAAGCAATCCAGAGCATTAAATGCTGGCTGGATATGGCCGGACTGAAACTAGCTGGACATAAGACGAAGGCAGTTTTAATAAGCAGCCGCAAGAAAGTTGAACACCTTGATTTGGAAATAGAAGGACAAATAATCAGATCCAGTCCCTATATTAAATATCTTGGTGTTATACTCGACAACAGGTTGGGGTTCAAGGAACACCTGAGGGAAACGAGTGAAAAAACGGCAAGAGTATGCAAAGTTTTGGCGAGACTGCTACCCAGTGTTGGAGGACCCCGGCCCAACATAAAGAAACTCATAACCAGTGTCAACACCTCCACTATAATGTATGCAGCTCACATATGGGCAGGAGCCGCGCAGTATAAGTCATACATGAGGGGAGTGAACTCAGCGCATAGACTAGCATCACTAAGAGTATGTTGTGCATTTCGAACGGTATCCGAAGATGCCATAAATGTTTTGGGCGGGAGGACACCACTTGACATTGCAGCTAAAGAAAACGCTGCATTGCATAAGGTCTCCCAAGAGAATCGTCGGAGAATGCGGACACAATTAGAGCTCTCAAGCCTAAGAGAATGGCAACGAAGGTGGGATTCTTCCACCAAGGGAAGATGGACCCACACCATGATACCTGATATAGAAACATGGGTGAAAAGAAAACATGGCGAGCTAAATTACTACTTGACTCAGCTAATATCAGGACATGGATGCTTTCGGCACTACTTGCACAAGTATAAGCATGTGAATCACCCATACTACTTGTATTGTGAAGGCAAAATAGAAAATGCGGAACGAGTACTCACAGAGTGCGTAAGATTCGACACCGCACGAACGATTTTGGAGAGACATATGAGACGGACAGTTACTCCGGGAGGAGTAATAATAGAATACATGCTTAGTTCAAAACAGACATGGTCCGTAACAAATGGTATTCTCTGTGAAATGAAGCAGCAGTTGCGACGCGACGAGCGAAGTAACAGGTAAACTCCGTCCCGCCCCGCGATAGAATATCTAAAAGAAAGTTCCGCGGGGATCAACGGGAATATAAACCTGGCGGGAGGCGGTTTTAGTCGGTAAAAACCCGGCATGCCACTGGATAGGTCTAGAGGTATCTTTTGAAGATTTCCACTTTCCTACCGAAACAAAAAAAAAACAAAAAAAAAAACAAACACATTGACCAAAGCACAGATTATAAGACGCCAAAAACGTACGTGATTTTCTCCCCACCATCCCTCCATCTAAGTAGTCAGAGATCATTTGAACTAACCCTGTAGAAACTATCCTGAGATACCCCCCCGGGATATCCTCACGGGCGTACGTGAGTCTGGTTGTCGCAAGATGACCAAAAACCAGAATCACCAAAAATACGATGAAAGACACATTTGCCCTTCTCTCATTTAAATGGGCCTCTCGCCACTCTTTTTTTTTCACTGGATCAATCTCAATTGGCGTCTGATGGTAGAGAACGCCAATCATTTAAAATATAATAAATATTAACTATCTTAAATTTAAAATACAATATATATATACAACACATCTAAATACTATATATACATATATATATATATATATATATATATATATATATATATATATATTACTATGCTATTTATTGGCCTGTAGCAACCCGGAAGTTCATGACCTCGCCGACTCGACTCCGCCATTGTTCCCTGTCTTGTGCACTCTCCTTCCGCGCTTGACCATCCGATCCGATCTCCTCAAGGTCAAACGTAACGTTTTCCTCCCACATCCTTCGCGGCCGTCCTACCTGTCTCTTTCCCGTTGGTCTACCATCAAGAATTCTACGCACGGTCCTTTCGTTGCAGATTCTCGCCACATGTCCGGCCCATCTTAATCTTCGCAACCTGATTACTCTCACTATTGTAGGTTTGTGATATAGCTCTTCCAGTTCGTGGTTGTGGAGTTTCTTCCATTGTCCTCCCCCCTCGTCATATTTACCGCCAACGATACGCCTTAAAACGTCATTCTCGAATACGCGGAATTTGTTTTCTTCCTTTGTGCGAGAGTCCATGTTTCGCATCCGTATAGAACAATCGGCATGATTATGGTTCTATAGACGCGGGCTTTATATTACGTGATAGCAGTTATATATGTATATATCATCATCATCATCATCGACACTAGAACCGGGAGCCGGTCTTGGCCTTATTTAGTAAGTCCTGAGGCTTGTTAAATTTTCCATAATGATTTGTTTTTTCCGGGCAAGGTCATTCGTCTTGCGCCAGATATATCTATATATATATACATATATATGTGTATATATATATATATATATATATATATATATATATATATATATATATATATATATATATATATATGTATATATATATACATATATATACAACTGAAATACAATATATAAATATTGTATCGAGCTTAGGGTTCGCTGGATTAATTATTTTTAATAAATAAGAGCCGTTAAATCGTTTTTGAATTAATGTAACATTTTATTAGTCCGTTAATAACAACCGTTACTTTTACCGTCCACTTGACGATTTCTTGACTTATCGCTTCCGTACTTATCGCGTCTTTTACTGCTTACTTCTTATTTCTTACTTCTTACTTTACTTCCCGATCTGCGTGCGACGTATTTATGCCGTTTTTCCTCATTATGATTCGGCGTTTCGTTTCCGTCCGTTCCATAGCCTCGAATTTTCTATTGTTCACAGTCTCTAGTTTTACAGTACATTCTAGAATATTCTAATACTTTGTTACGGACTTTCTCCAATATTCTAGTACTGATTGTCATTATTATTATTTATTGGCCTGTAGGAACCCGGAAGTTCATGACCTCACCGACTCGGCTTCGCCATCCTTCCCTGTCCTGGGCACTCTCCTTCCACGCTTCACCATTCGATCCGATCTCCTCAAGGTCAAACCTAACATTGTCCTCCCATCTCCGTCGCGGCCGTCCTACCGGTCTCTTTCCCGTTGGTCTACCGTTAAGAATTCTATGCACGGTCCTATCGTTCCCCATTCGCGCCACGTGTCCGGCCCATCTTAATCTTCGCGACTTGATTACTCTCACTATTGTAGGTTTGCGATATAGTTCTTCCAATTCGTGGTTATGGAGTCTCCTCCATTGTCCTGCCTCCTCGTCATATTTACCTCCAAAGATGCCTCTCAAAACTTTATTCTCGAATAGACGGAATTTGTTTTCTTCCCGTTTTGTGAGAGCCCATGTTTCGCATCCATATAGAACAATTGGCATGATTATGGTTCTATAGACACGGAGCTTTATGTTACGTGATAGCAGTCTGGATTTCAGCAGTTTACTGACTGCGTGCCAACTCGCGTTGCCGGAATGCAGTCTCTTGTTAATTTCCTTCGACATTTCGTTACTGGCCGTCAGTATCGTTCCCAGATATTTAAATTCTTTAACTTTTTCAAAAATCTTACCTCTGACGTTTATATGTGTTCTCTGAGACCCACCTGCTCTCGCCGTAATCATGTATTTTGTTTTGTCTTCATTTATTTCTAGGCCCACCTCTTCTGATTGTCATATGCGTCACAATATATTACTACACTACCAGGGCAGGTCAATAAGTCTTTAGAAAGTGAGGACGATTTCCTTATATTTTCTCATTTAGCTGACCTAATAATGACGCAAATACTGTCCAGTGAGCGTCTGTCCCATTTACAAATAGTCAATGCAGATAATACCATTGCATCCCAAAACATAGTACCCGTAACCATTCCGAATTATTTCACCGCCTTTGCTTTATTTGGAGCCCGTTCGGCCTTAACAATCCACTGTTTTGACTGTTCTTTCGTGTTAGGAGTGTAGTGTTGTATTCATGTTTCATCTACAGTTACTAATCTGCGCAGAAACTCATCTGGTTGGGATTGAAACATGAAATAAATTGAAAATTGACAAATACCTAGTGAGGAATGATACTTATTGAAATCAATCCATTAGCGATGCTACGAGAGCCATCGAAGGCGTTTCTAAAGACTTATTGACCTACCCTCGTAGCTTTCACTCAACATAAATGGACGCCACTTTTCTCTCAAAGGATGAAGCACGGTGGGTTCGACCGCAACGAGCCTTCTTAGGAGAGATCTTAAGAGAGCCCTCATCCCTTTAGAGACAAGGAGACACGCTCCCTGAGGAAAATGTTATTACAAGAGCAGCATTGTTTTAAGCCCTATTTTTACTCGCAATGGTCTCTTCGGATTCTCTGTCAAATCAAGGTTTATGGAATGGTTTGCATTTGGTAGTGTGTGGTGCTATCGTCATCATCGGCACTACAGCCGGGATATGGTCTTGGCCTTATTTAGCAAGTCCCGAGGCTTGTTAAATTTTCCGTAATAATTTGTTTTTCCGAGCAAGGTTATTAGCCTTGCGCCAAGTGCGGTACTATACCGAGAAGAAAATTTCAAAGGTTGACTGGGTGGGCGGTAACGTCTGAGTTTCAAAACAAACATCAGACAACGGAAACTATGCGAAGAAATTTGAAAATGGTTCCAGTTGGCAAGTCCGATATCCATACTTACCGACGGTTCTTAGGTTGATTAGTGTTTTTAGTTCTGATTGCCCAAAACACATCAGACAATGTGTCATGGGGCACAGAGAACAAAGAAATTTGACAATGCTCCTCAGCAGGATTTTCATCCAAACGATGTCCAAGTTATAAAGTTTAACAGCAGCTTCCTTCGAGCAAGCCTAATCAGACTGGATGGAGACGCAAATCACAAATTTAAAACGAAATCTCGCATGTAAGTCATATCCGAGACAACGAAAATAATGTGTCGAATTAGTTGACAAGACACCCTGAGTGTCAGTTAGGACTACAATATCGGACTTCGCTGTTTGTAAATATTGGTGGATGACGTTTACATTCGTATTAGTGAAAACGTCGCCTCTGATGTTACAAAATTCTATTACAAGTTCAACGTTGACAGTATTTCGGGGGACTCGATTCACTGGAAATATAGAGTTTTCAAGTCCGTTTTTTATTAAATTTTCGCATTCGCGTATCGATCCCCTTGAGATAGTCTCTCAGTAGAGCCAAATCGGAGACTAGATTAACTCCGGGTTCGTTTTTTTTCAGAGGGTATTATAATGTCATTCAGTTCTTCCCATCAATCAATTATTTACTAAGATTTCTGCCATCCATACAGCTTGACGAAGTGGTATCAAACCCGGCCCTGCTGCAACTTTTTTTCGACCGGGTTCATCAGACAAGCTCAAGTATTTCTTCCGACCATTTTATAGAATCTCTCGCTTAATGAGGTGGTATTACACTGGCCGGCAGAACATTCGGACCGCACCTTCCACACAATCTACTTTAATATCGTTCGGTGTGTCACACCCCTTTATCAGTCCACTAACAGCGGTACTGCATGGAACTGTAAGAAAGAGATATGAGTGAAACATCGTGTTTTCCTCATCCCAACACAAGGATTTAAATACCCCCAATTTACCCGACTTACATTTTTCCACCACTACGTGATATTACTCTACAATCTATACTAAGTGCATTCGTCTTGATTCAAATTGAATTACTTAAAAATACAATTCGGAAAACAAAAAACATCATACGACGCCAGCAAGTCGCGTCGAATTCAATTGTCCGATCAATTATGATCGAACTCAATTGCTCCATCAAGTGTTGCACGGACCTCCATCGATTGGATACATTCTAGAATGCGTTAAATATCTTGAAGCATATCGCAGTTAATCGTGACGCCCACCAAGGCTACCTAGAGAAACGATTACGATAAAAATAAACCCCGAATTTTCTAACGCCCATCAACCGGACCCGCTTGCTATCGTCCGCCTGATCCATAAGGAGTCATTCAAGGCCCAACTGTCAAATTTACAATTTTATTCCCGCATCCAGGTGATTATGATGTATTAGCGGAGCGTTTAGGAATTCATTGAAGACGAACAAAGCACTCTGACGCACCGGGAATCGTAGGTGTTGTCTATCAGGTCTACAATATGCGACGCCTTAGATCGTTCAATGGTGCCACAACGCCACAAGGCAGACGTGCGATTATGTTTAATGAGTTCTCGAGTCTCTTTTTGTTGCTTTCCAGTGTTTTTCGTGTTCATTTTGATATTTTTCTTGCGCCACAGGTGGTTCTAGTGGTTGTCAGAATAGATGAGGTACCGTGGAAACTCCTTCAGTCACGCTGTGGGGGTGAATTACATGCCTTAAGCAAGACGCAGCAAAAACAGCAGGACAAAACTGCGCGCTCGAAACTGTGACATCTCTATTAAGCTTGTTTGGTCTTTATGGACCGATGTTGCACCTAATCATGGGTATCAGGTCGTGATTGTGGATAGAGTGTCTGTTAACTTGATGAATTCGGAATGACACTCTCATATGCCCGCCCGGTCAAGCGATCTAATCTCATAAATTCCTACCGAAACTACCGACCAAAAACTAATGATAAACATTGCAAGGGACGTCGCGCCCTGCCAGCGGAAAGGTAATAATCTCTCAAATTTATAACGAGCCATGTTAGTACTCGAAGCCCAGCATAAATTTATAAATTGGGGCCCTATAGCCCAATCCACGTATCGTTCGAGAACGCAAATTGTCACCAACTGAACAAACGTTTGGCGGCAATCGGGCTCGTCGGGCTTCTTAGAAACTGAGGTGTGCACTTCCCCAGAATTAAAGCCATCCATCGTGATGCGGTGCTGGAGTCCAAACTATAATTCCCATTAGTTGTGCACTCGCTCTCATTCGTTCTTTCTTTCGGACTCTCTTTCTCCCACCGAATCAGGATGGTGTCAGAATTTGGAAGTTATGAGGGCTGCGACTGCCCTTGTGGAATTGAGAATGAATAGTCGAGCCGGTGCGAGTGTTCGGATTAATTTTAACGACTTTATTAATCATTCGAGATACACTGCGGAAAGATTTTTTGGAAGTGCTACCGTTCTCATAGTAAAACCCGATTGATGAATTGTTTTCAAGGGTAGAAGTGAAAACGGGATATATGACCGTTGCAGTGGAGAGGCATAAATCGTGCCCAATTCCAATGAGTTACAGCATTCCTCGGAGAATTTACGACAAGTACTAGTCACACGGGAGCTTTCATTACAAGGAAAGTGGACTAGTACGTTGGTTCTGCTTTGAGACCCGGTATCGCTTTTCCCGCACTCAATTCAATAACTTCCTGCATGACGCCTCTGGTATCTCTGTAGGAGTGTCAGCCGCCAATTGCAGCAAAATTTATGGCAAAGTTCAATTAAGAAATCATCACCTCATACGTGTACTTTCAACACTAGGGCCTCTGTAGCTGCAATCGTGTCTCGAGAAGTTTGCGTACGTTGCCAGTGTACCGCTCCATTGAGGAAATTATTGTGTGCAAGGAAGTTCAACTGTCAGGAGGTGGACCTTCTGATAATCACTGTGCAAGTTGCACTCGGCGTGATGTGCGGTATGAATAATCTACAAAGGCAGAGCTGACGACGCTGTTAAATAAGGAGCAAAGGATAGGCAATAGGCAAACAATCTTTCCGGAGTTCGTGACTCGAAAATTAGTGTTTGCCATGGATGGCATTTGAGGGATATTAGCTGAACGGTAATTGGACAGGCAGTGCCCTGAGCAAGTCGAGGATGTATGGTGAAAAGTCCTCTTGGAGAAATTGCTTATGAAGACGCTCATCAAATGGGCTACTGCCGGTGAGTCTGCAGGAAAACCTTATTGATCCAATTAGAAATGTGGAAGGTAAATGGTAGTTAGGGGTATGAGGTATCTGTAAACTTCTGCATTGGTGATTGAGTTTTGTTTTCTAATTAACGATGAAAGTTGTTGTAACTTAAAAATTAATTTTATATAGTTACCTTTCCGTTAATCACCGATTTCAAATATCACCTTTGCAAAAAAAAAACTGTCTATACAAATAATTATTAAATACTATCGCAAAAATACTTCCACTTCTCGATAGAATAAGAATTTTTGAAAATAGTGAAACAGCTAATCTATTATTGTAGGTTACGTTCAAGGGCTCTTGAATTTAAGTATTTCCACATAAAATAATTACTCAGAGTAAGATTCGGACTCCAAGTAGGTTATTTACAAAATACTTTTTGTGATGAGTTTCAAGAGGAACATTTATTTCAACATATTGGGGCTGTTCTCGCATGTACGGAGTTTAGAAATAGTCCAGCTTGTAACACTTTTTTTCACAATACCATATATGTAATATATATCTATATTAATGTTGAGGGTGTACTCACGTGGCTGCTGTTTTTGCTGATTGTGCTGTTGAACTGGCTGGAGTTCTTTTCTTTTGAATTCGTGTGGATGGCACTTCCCTCAATTGGGTCCTTTTTCCTCTTTAGTCTTTGGTACACACCAAAATTGCAATTTACACCACCGAAGGAAAAGGAATAATTGGTGTTCACACTTCTTTTTTTTTAACTCAGTTTTTCTTTTATATTAATATAATAGTAATAATATTTAATTAATATTTCTGTTAAGCACTTTCTGTTCTTTCGTTTTGCTTCTTTCTTAACTTTGACTTGCTTCTTTCTTAACATTGGCGATTTCGATCGCACACTCATCCTTATTTTCCCATTTCCCCGCCCATTAAGGCGAATAAACTCTTGCGAATTTACCCAACAGTCAATGAACTCAGGGAATGGGAAAATTGCAAAGGAGAGCATGGCGATTGATTTGCAACGTTGATTTGTTCGATTGCAACGAAAAGCGAAACCAGTAGGGTGGCTGCATGACTCCATGTCATGTTTGGATTGCTCTCAGACTGCAGAACCAAAAATGCACTTCTAGAAGGGGAAATGGAGATGGTTGAAATGTATACTCATGCATACTTTTCACCTGACATTGATTTTATTCCCAAGCGAATGCTTGTACACTTAAGTACAGGAAAGAGGAGATTGCGCTTGGGATCTTCCTTTGCATGGGAATGTGCAAAGGGAATTGGTGATAAACGAAACCGTTTCGCTATGTAGAAACAGCGTCACCTACCCATTCTGTGCTGTTGCTAACCAGTATAAACGTTTTGATTTCAGGTAGGAAATCTTATGTGGGGGATCGGGGAATAGCGCTTTTCATGCCAAAAAGAATGCGAATCATTTAATGAATCGGGGAGGTGGGGGGTTTGATTATGTAATAAGCTTATGGATTTTCAGCTCTGGACAAATCCTGAAGATCTCTGACGCAAGTTCTTCATTGGTCCAAGTTGGGTCAATGTGCGTAATGATGAATGTTGTTCGTTTGAGTAATCGTGTTGGAAGGTAAAAAATTGGTGCCGTAGTTCTGCAAGTTTTTTAATGGTCTTGTCGTGATCAACCAGAGTAGTTGTTGCAATGGAGATAGAGGAGCCTTTAGTATTTGTGTTGAAGTCCGGTGTCCTGGTGCATTTTCTATTATTAGGATTATTTCTTTGTCATGTTTTTAATGTACATTGGTGGCGGTCTAACATTTTTCATCGTTGTCTTGTGCTGCCTTGGTTTGTGTGGTGGATTCCTTAAGGGTTGGGGGTAGTTGTTTGGGGGAGGAATGTTTGATGGTTTAAGCTGGGTTGTTGAGTGGGCGTTATTTTCATACTCGCGTCGTCACTGTTTCTGGTGGGTTGCTGTAGGGAGAGAATCTCCTCCTGGAGTTGCTTCATCTGCATTGTTAGTTGTTTTATGTACTCCATGATTCGTCGAATTTTTATTCGTAGTCAATGTGTTTTGCTTGACTTTCCAAGTTTGTGGTGTTCTTTGCTGAGTTTTGTAGAGTTATTATGGCTCTTCTTTTTCGTTCCAATATATAGTCGCGGGTAGTGCTAGGATCATTGTCTGGCATCTGTGACGACAGATTTCGACTACGACATCTAGCGAAAATCGCAGGTGCTTGTATAGCGGAGTTATAGTTTTTCTTTTTTTTTTTTTGCAGTCAGAACTTATCGCAATAAACGCAATATATCACCCAAAAATTACACTAAGTCACAAAAATCAATGTGAACCGCGATAGATGAATGTCACTTAACGATTGTTTTTGATGAATGATCATGAAATCAAAAAAAAAAAAAAGTGGGTGGCGAGAGGGCCGACTTTGGCGAGACAAGGGCAGATGTGTCCTTCATCTTGTCTCTGGCTTCTGGTCATCTTGCGATAACCAGAATCACCCACATCCGTGAGGATGTTAGGCTCGGTCTCGAGATATCTGAAAAAGAATGGTGGGGGGGGGTCTAAGGATAGTGTGGACAGGGTTAGTTCGAATGTTCTCTAACTACTTGGATGGAGGGATGGTGGGACAGAAATCGTACAAGACCGGTAGGTCTTGAGTGCGGTAGTAAACGCAGATCACGTCTTTGGCGTCTGATAATCTGCGCTTTGGTCGTTGTGTGTGTGTGTGTGTGTGCTTGTGCTGTCTTCAGCAGTAGACCCTATGGGGTGGGTCCAGGGATCCTCTATTATAAAGGACAATGTTGTTGGGAAGGGTGCTTTCTTCAGTTTTGTACTGAAGAAGAAATTGTGGTGGTCTGATCCGAAGAGATTGAGAGAGAAAAGGGTCAAGAACGCAAGATTCCCGTACAAGTGGGTTCTCGCTGTTCTGAATGCTTTCGAGGTACTTATATGCTAATTGTAGCAAGTACTCGTCGATAGGGATAATGGAAGCACCTTCGTATAGGTGAGAGTTCGGGTAGTGGCGGCCGTCAGGCCTTCTGTAGTGGTTGGTGCATCTTCTGCGGAGTTTTCTTTCGAAAACTCGCAGTCTTTCCATTTGGGCCGAAGATATGCAGGACCATATGGGAAAGGCGTACGATATTCCAGATGGGATTAGGTGCTTATAGCAGAGAAGCTTAACTTTGGTATCAACTTTGTTGCTCCACTTCAAGATGTTGTGCAGTTATTTAGACCGACCGAGGCCCCTTTGAAGAATGTGGGTCATATGTTTGATGAAATTCATTTTTGGGGTATAGATGACCCCAAAATATTTCATCCTGTCCTGTGGTCTAATCGTAGTACCTCCCATTTGTATTCGGATATTCTGTGAATATCGAGAAGTAGGTTGGGAGTGTTTACTACTCAGAATTATAGCTACTGCTTTAGATGGGTTAAGTCGAATTTTCCATCGGCTGTAATACTGATACAGTTCGTCCAGATGACGGTTGAGTCGGTTTGTTGCGAGTTTTGAGCTTTTAGATGACGTGATCCGCATAGCAAATCTGGTTTACTCTACCATCCACAGGGCGAGGAATATCTGAGGTGTAGATATTAAATAAGATGGGGCCTAGAATGGAGCCCTGTGGTACGCCTGCAGCGGCGTTAAAAGCTCGGGAAAGCTTTCCATTCACCCGAACTTGGAAGGTTCTGTTTAAAACGAACTGGTAGATGATACTACACAGCGTTTTACTGAGGCCAGTATTCAGTAATTTAAAAACGAGACCTTCGATACAGGTTGTGTCAAAAGCATTTTCAATGTCCAGGCTCACCGCAATGGTGGGCTCCTTATTAAAGAGGCGCACGCAAACGTGGTTTTGAAATATGTTGAGAGCCATAGTGGTGCTGTGCGCTCTTCTAAATCCAAATTGGAAGTCAGGTATTAAGTTCCTGACACTGATAAATTTATTTAGCTTCTCGTATATGAACTGTTCATATATTTTGCTGATGCAGGTGAGGAGCGAAATAGGACGAACGCTTGAGGGGTGATAATTTGGTTTCCCAGCTTTTGCTATTGGGCAAACAACAGCATGCTCCCAAGCTTGGGGAAAGTACCCCATGTTGTAGGCATGGTTGCGCAGAATGGAGAGCTTTATAAAGAATAAGGCAGAAAGCCTTCGCAACGAGTGGTATGACATGTTGTCGATACCGGGTGACTTCTTAGGGTTTCGAAATTTAATCAGGTTCTGTAGGGTATTTGGTGCCGTGACCATCATCACGTGTGTCATCGAAGTATGCACTGTTGGGTTAAAGACAACAATTGGCTCGTTGAAGTCGTCCAATTTACTGTGGACCTCTGAACTAATGATCGTATTAGTATTCGGGTCGCCATCTTGGAAAGTAAGTTTGTGATTATTTTCGAAGGTCTCTCCGATGATATTTGCTTTATTGGTGTCGTTATTAACAACAACACCATTGTGTATGATTGGCCCAGTGATACGAGAAGTGCCACATATCTTTTTACATTTTTATAAACGTTCTGGTCCATCTGAATACCCTTCAGTTTGTCTTCCAATTGTCGGGTGCGATTGTTTTGGATTCTTTGTTTTATCAGTGTGCCAATATTGTGAATAAAGGCTCGCAATAATGGCTCCCTTTGCGTAAAGCGGTGACGATATCTCATTCTGCAGAGCTTTTTACGCTCCCTGACGAGACGAAGAGTGGGGTCGTCAAGGGGAATCTGATAAGTCTTTTCTCAGTCTCAGAAGTTTCAACTAGAATCTCATGAAGTCGAGTTGCAGCGTTATTTATCTCAACCGTCGTTAGGTTCCTGTCAGTGGGGAGAGAGAGTTGGTGGAGTTTTATATAATCCATAATCGGGTATGTATCTGACATGAGCCCGGGATGCTCGATAGCAGCGGATGAACATGGTCACAGCGTTGTGGTCACATACACCCGGCGATACTTGGGGAGGAGTGATTTGGGGAAGTAAGTCTTTGGACACAATAAAGATGTCCAGGATGGAGTTACCTCGGGTACCACCCGTAGGTGTGACTATTTCGAAGTTGAGGGCATGACAGTTTTCGGTGTACCATTGGAACAACTTTGTGCCCTTTGGGCAAGAGACGGAGTTATTCCCGTGGAGATGCCTGGAGTTGAAATCGCCGCCTATGATGAAGGGTGTATGCCCCGAGGACGTTATTAATTGGCCGATATCTTCGGGATTAATGGGGCCATTATTGGTTTTATGTTAGTGGTATACGGAGTATATGTTCACTCTACCACTATTAGCTAGATGCAGTTCAACCCCGGAGACCTCTATGAACTCAAAATGTGGGAGGTCAATAACTTCATGGCGAAGTTCGCTATTAACTAGAATACAGATGCCACCTCCGTTGATGGTGGGGCCGCCAGTGAGGGTTCGATCTTTTCGAATCATTGAAAAGTTTGGGAAAGTGGGGCGGTGACATGGATGCAGCCTAGTTTCGGTTACAAGAACCACGTCCGCCCGGTTATCCTTTATGAAGTCAGAGACTATCGCACGCTTTGATAGCGAAACAAGGGAGTTGACATTTATAAGGATAACTTTAATTTTGGGATCCATTTTGAAGCGTATGTCTTACATATGCCGTGTAAAGGAGTGCATCCCTCTCAGCCTCAGTTGTTAGTTTTTCATATCGGGGTCGAATATTCTCAATCACGCGAGAGAGACTAAGTAGTTTCTCCAGCATTGAGGGTTGCCCCTTTAGAGGCTTTTGTGCCGCCGCTTGGATTTGTGGCATTGTGTTGGCCTGTACAGCGGATCGCTTAGGAACTTGAATATGTTTTTGGGGGAGAGGTTGTGGGGTTTTCATATTCTTTGTTTGGTTCCCTTTAACCTTATCAGCGAATGTAAATCCATTTCGGATGAAATTTTGTGTGGCCTGTTTTCCGAAATTTTGACTTGGCTACTTGTTTAACTCGAGTCTCCTTGGTTCTGTGGACTATCTCTTTATATTTGGGACAGTTCCTGTAGCTGGCCGGATGTCCTTTCTTACCGCAGTTGCAGCAAGTTGGCAACGTAATTTCATCCTGCACATTTGTTGTGGGATCGTATTTTGCTGACGGGAGTTCGCACTCGCCGATGTGGTGGGATTTTCCACAACGGACGCAACGGCGATCCATGATGCAGTTCCGGGAGAAATGCCCGAAACGTTGGCAACTTCGGCATTGAGGTATTTCATTGTTATGAAATACTTCGAAGACAACTTGTTGATGGAGAGTTGGAAGCGACTTTGTCCGTATTATGGAGTCTATGTCGGTTCCTGGGGCAAGGTGAAGCTGCCATATGTTGCTGTATTTTTGCGGTCTGATGTTCACAAACCGTTGTGGGGGAGAGAATTTTTTAACGTAAATGAATTTGACGTGGGGGAATGTTGCTTCAAGGGCAGTTACGATGTCGTCCTTTTCCCAGCAGGCAGCGACTCGTTTTAAGAGGATGGTCATCGACTTTTCGTCGGCCGGGGTGAATGTGTAATAATTCACCTCCTTGGCCTTCAGGGTATCGTTAACCTTGGAGAACGTTTGTCGACCGTAGGTTACGATTTTATTGAGACTTGGACTCAAGGTCTTAAAATTGGATATTCGTTGTCGGTTCATATCACGAACGAACTCCTTTAGGTTGAGGTCCCGTGGAAAGACCCCAGGTTACTGCTTCTTTTTTTAAAGCAGGTACGTCTGCCCCGACCGATGTTTGGTTGGCCTTTTGAATTGGAGTGGTCTTTGGTTTCGGGGTTGTGGGGGGGGGGGGGGGGGGGGGGTACCTTCGGGGTGCACGATTTTTCCAATGGAATGACTTTTTGTGCAGTGGGGTGTACTGAGAGGTTTGCCACGATTTCATTAGCCGAAGCTGGAGATATTATTGGCGTACAGCCGGTGGCAACACGTTTACTGGAGGGACCTCCGCGCAGTTCAGCTTGGGTCGAGGTGTTTTCCGCTTTTCCGCGCGGAGAGAGGTGGGCGTGGAGCGGCAAGTATTGGGAGTAGAGACATAGAGACCATTCTCGTCGACAGAGACATCAAAGTCGCTGTAGAGGCTTATCATTTCAGGTTCGATCTGTGAATGACGGGTTTCCAGGTTTCTGTTGGAGGGGGTCGGGGTTGATGTAGCTTTCAATGCTGCGTTCTCAAGAAGAGTCATCAAATCCTGATTGCGTTGATTACCCAAACTCTGAGGAGAAGAGAGGTCCATTTTGCGAAAGATGAATGAAAGAAAAGTAATGGACTCGGGAAATCACAAAGCGCGAGAAACAGCCCGATAAGACTAGATGAATAAAGCAAGTAGGAATGCAGAAAAACAACGAAAAGAGGATAGGAAAAAGAAAATAGCCAGACGGAACCTAAATTCAACACAACACAAATAAGAAGAATGAGATTTCAGTGAGAAGAAAAGAAAATGAAATTTAAACGAAAAGAAAAGAATATGAAATGTCATCATCATCATCGGCACTACAATCGGGAACCGGTCTTGGCCTTATTTAGCAAGTCCTGAGGCTTGTTAAATTTTCCATAATGATTTGTTTTTTCCGGGCAAGGTCATTAAGTCGTGCGTCAGAGGCTATCCGACGGGAAATCAAACCACGGTCTCCCGCGTGATAGGCGGGTATACTAACCACTATACTATCGAGGAACAATATGAAATGTAATGAAATTGAAATTAAGATGATGAGAGGGGTGATTTTGGATCACTACAGTTGTTTTGTGTTTTGAATTGAAATTTTAGTCTCAATGTGAATTTAATATATGAATGTAAGTATTTTTGGTGTTTGTGAATAAATGTATGTTTTGCATACTTGTTTTGTTATGATTCAATGTATGTTTTGTACATTTGTTTTGTTAAGCTGGATTCTCAGCGGAACAACTGCGAGGGGAAGGGGGTTACTTCTTAACACACCTACCTGAGAAAAAAAAGTGCACACCTTCGACTACCGCAGATAGATCGTTAAGTCCCGAAATATTTTTGACAGTGAGTAAAATTGGCAAAACACACTGTTGCCACATGTCATGTTCTGTATCTATTTTTAACACAAAAAAATAATCCACTGCATTGAAATCAATAACACGTTCCAAATTTTGCTAAAAGTCGCTTATATATATTTATACTCCTAATTAATTTAAAACATTTCGATTGAATTTTTTTTTCAATGCACGTTTTTGAATATACTTAACTTTAAAAACTGCCTCACCTTCTATTCTCTATAATGAACCCCTGCTTCACATGAATTCCTAAACCATATATAGTAGGTGAACAGAAACACCAAGTAAATAATGTTTATTACGTGATAATCAAGACCTGTCATTAGCCTTCTTTGGAATGTGAACTTCCCCGGCGAATCTATGGAAAAGAGGTAGAGCATCTCGATCCTTACTTTTACACCTCGTTTAATCAGACATTTTATAATGCTGCCTGGAACTTCGGAACGACTATTAATAATATGTTCACTTGAAACGATCTCCAAGCATACATTAAGAATAATCTTCATAACTACTCTCATTTCTGGGAAGGTGTTCTTTAAAATGCTGTACCATTTTAATCAAAACTGCTTTCTCTCGCACGTCTTAATAAACCAACCATTGCGAACACCGTGAAAAGTACCATAAAGTGTCCCATGAAAGATTTGTCTTCTAATGAATTTTTAACCTCTTCGTACCAAGAGTAATGTGCAATACTATAATAACTATAACTAACTGAATAAAGAGGTCTAAAATGCTCCCGAACACATAAAGTGTGACATTTACTTACTGTTTTATGATCGCACTTCTGGGAATTTTTATTTATCGTCCTCCACCTGAGCACCACATAATGATAATGATTGCTACCTTTGCTCCCATTTCGTTATCCTGCTCGTTTTATGTGTGTGATTATGCAACGGATATCTTATCTTTCTGACAGTGGTAGCAGGTTGTTAACAAAGAGTTGGTTCCGTTTTTTTTTTATCGCTCTTCTTGTAACATACGAATGGACTATCAACAATTTTACTGATCGTAAAAAAATGTCCTTACACCCAAAATGGAACACGTGAATGCGTTTTTCGGGTTGTCGAATACAAACCAGAGCACAGCGGCACGCGTAGTAAAGATGTCAAAACTAAGAACGCTCCCTGAATTATATTCGATAATTCTACGAAATGTAATTAAATGGCATAACAAAAAATTTTCTGGGACTTCTGAAAATATTGAAGATTTCTATCTAGCATGCATTCCATTCTCTAAAACACACTAGCATGTATGTAGAAGCTATTAAAAAATCCCAACACCGAAATCAATTACTTTATTACCCAGGATCAGAGCGCGACGGTTCTGAACGATGATAAATTGCACGTTTCGCAAATTTCTAATTAATTCACAATTAGCTTAGTTCCCTTAGTGAACCGACGACGAGTGTGACGACACCGGCCTCTACCTTAATTGCAGCTAAGGTAATAAAGGTGGTGGCCGATAGCAAAAGTCACCAACGGGCTACTTGTGTCCCGGACTATGATTAAATCGCAATCAATTCTAATTGAATAGAACAAGAGTTGTTTGGCGAATAACAATAATTTTGCAGTCATTAAGACCCCCCTAATCGACGTAAGCCCTGCACAAGGTAAAGGTAGAGAAGCAGATGCATTGAATACCATCGAAGGCATACAATGTGCATGTGAGTATGTAAATCAGTTTGGTTTTGAAATCTTGACAGCACAGTGATGATGTGAGAAGGAGTTTGTGCTATTATAAGCGAATCACGCTGTAATTTGATAAACAATTAACGTTGTAAATCGTAAAGTGCCGAGTACAAAGCTGAACGACCGCAATGGGTGTATCGATGTTCGTAGAGAGGTTCGATATTTAAGTAGCGTTCTTGTGGAATAGATGACTATCGCAGGGCGATTCCTAAGTAGTCGACTACTAATCCTACATATATATACTTTTTTTTTTTTAAATAAACAAGTCGTTGAATAAGTCCTTAGAAAAAGACTTTAGATTGACGACTTTATTCTTTATTTCTTTGGTTAACCGGTGCTGATTGACGCATAATTCCCTCCAAGTATTATTTTTCCTTTTTCAACGTAATTAATATACACGATTCTGCATAAAACCCAAGGTACCCTTGATATCACTATGTCGGCCGATTTCTTATCTTCGCCTTTTTCGAAGCCCGTTCGCTTCAAAAACCCATTGCTTTGTTTTATCTCTGGAGTGTAAAAGTCTTTCGAGCACAGTTACGTAACATCAGGATTCTGATGGCAAAGCTCAATATAGTCCCATAGTTGATCACACGGTTGCGTTTATTCTCTAAAGAAAATACTTATATGGTGCGATAAAAAATAATTATAATTGTCTTAACCGAACTTTTTGTTGGGGGTTTGCGGCCTTGAACTTGATATGGGTAACCCGAGTCCATGCCCGATTTACACCATTCCCGCTAATCCAACAGTGCCGCGGGACTAAGATCATCCCCGATTTGTAACCCATTCCCACTGATCGCCCAAGTCCCAATGCTTGCATTTTTCTCCGAAGACATGCTAGAAATATTCTGTCTCTAAGTTGTTGCAATCCTTGTAGTCTACTGAGCCTCTGCATAACGTTGTCGAGCCCTGAACTGAGGTTCCATCTGTTGCTCGAGCTTAACATTAGTACCCTTATTTAAGTCGGGCATACTTCACAGTTGACTTTCTCAGGGGCATATTGCACTCTTCTAGGAATATACCGCATTCAGTTACAAAGGGGTTCTTCGTGTTCTACACATTCCTTTGCAGAACGGGCTGTATGGGTCCTGTCTTCTGCTTAAATCTGTGCGGGTGCTGTCTACAACACTCATGCTCTCTCAGGCATTGGGACATGTGAAAACGTTCCTCTCGGTGTGGTCTACGTTTTAAATTATAACCTCCGTGTCAACTGCAACAACCAATAATTAAAGCCTTCTATAATGGTACAATAACATCTTCTAGCAATCACTACGTTTATGATTTCCGTATAGTTAACTTTCGCTTTATCAACGATTACCTAAGCAGTCTTTAGTTCAACTCTGTCGATGGTGCCCATCAGTTCATTTAATTCGTCCACTTTGGTCAGTAAAGTGACCGCCACAAGTCGCACTGAACACCAATTACAACCAAATTTAAACTGTTATCACTTCTACAATTACTGTACGGATTCTCGTTTTCAGTAAGTAAAGCTGTCTAAACCAAATGCATGAAAATATGGTTCTTTTCGGTAGTCAACTATCGGAACCGGGAATATTTTCCTTTTTTTATAATTCACAAATAGTTCACAGAAAATGTGGTATATACTGATGGAAACTTTTTATATTCGATGGATTTATCTTATCAAGAGTCTACAAACGTCATAATGATCTCTGGGCGGAGTGTAAATAGTATTTTGTCACCCGAGAAAATTTGCAATCTTTGGGCGGAGTGCAAAATTGTTTACCGGATGTATAAGTTGATATCTGTTATTTTTCAAATCTTTTAATTAAATCTTTTAATTTATTTCCTTACGTTATACTCTAGATTTATAACATCGACCATATCCCCATCTTGGTACAATCACAGGCTTTGTTATCCGCGTAACAAAAGAAACAACATGCGGACCACCTTCCTACGGAATTAAACTATTTTCGACTATTCTAACTTTCTCAGCTCTTACCTCCAATTACCTGTACTACAAAACACCGTGTGCCGAAACCTCCTAATCAAAACTCAAACCAGCTTAAAAATGAGCCCAAAGCTCATCTTTTGCAGTTTGTCAATCATAAACTTAAATCCGAAATTTATCCCACAACACTCAAATGTAACACTCTCAGCTCAACTGATCCTCTTACTGGCACCAATCTCTTTGTCACCCATTTCAAACAATCATTCGCTAATGACTCCTTTGGGCCTTACCTTCTTACTTCGATTATATTTTCAAGTTCTCCATTGATAACTTCAGGCCGACCACATTGATCCGCCCCTAGTTGAAACTAAATTACTCGAATTCAAGGATGAGTTCTCTCCGGGCTAAGATGGTACTCCAGCAATTTACAGATCTTTCTGCTCTCTTCTAGAAAATCCTCAGTCTTTCCATCTCTTAGGTGTATTCCCTCCTCACGTTTGGAAAACCTCCTTCATCACCTCCTTTCCATAAGAAGAACACAAAAACGATGTGGCAAACAAATCCCATTGCCAAATTTTCCCACTTATCGAAAATTTTCGGAAACATTCTATACGAAACTTTAACTTTCGCTGCAAATCTCTTATTTCTCAAGATGAAATGGTTTTCTCCTTGGCAGATCAATCACCATCAAGCTTGCCGAATTCACATAATTCATATACACTTTTGGCACTAGATGTTGGGAAAGAGGTCGGCATGATCTCAATCGATAAAGCTTTATGGTATAGGAAAAGGGGACGGGACTTACTTGGTGTTTGTTCTTGAAGTGTTGGACCGTTCCTTGGTCATTGTGTCTGGTTGCTGGGTGCATAAGGTGTTGAGTTTTGTTCCCCCAGATTCGGTCCGCTTGTCCGTTGTTCCGGAACTTTGTATTGAGGTGTAAAGGGAGTGGCTTGGCTTTTGGTTGATTTAGCTTTGCTCCTTTATTTCGAAAGCTTTGCTCTTGGTGTTTTTCTTTTGATTTTATAAAATTTGTAATCCGTCCGTTCTATGTCCTATCTGGTTCTCTATATTCTTTTTCTTTGCCGCTGACGTTTTTATTTTTTATTCGGCATCAACGCCTTTTTTTTTATTATTTTTCCTGCCAAGTAGAATTTGCATAAAGTAGTTTATGGAAATTAGCTACTTGACGATATTTCCAATTTACCGGTAGAAAGGGGAAATTCGTGGCTTATAGTGTGTTGGGCGAGGGCATAGACACCCTCAAGGAATCCATTTGGTCCTCTCCTCTTTAATATTAACCACTAATGACATTGATAAAGTCATCAACCATTCCTGTGTACCTTATAAACCGATGACACCAAGTTCTAAACGATCTTCGGGTCACCACTTAATTCTGCAAGGGAAGAAACTGACCGCGAAAACTTCTCGACTTGGTATAGTAATTACTGTTTCATGCTTTACATCGCTAAATGCCAATCTATAATATTTTCTCGTAAGCTCCTTATCTTTTCCCCCGCACCTATTTCCTTCATATCCAACCCGTACCCATTAGTCAAACTATCCGTGACGTTGGCATACTATATGATAAGCAACTTAACTTCCTCTCACATATTGACGAGATTATCCTGAAAGCCAACTTAGTCCCGGGATTCGCGAAACGCGGAATTTTCCAACCCCAGCGTCACTCGATTCATGTAATTTTCCTTCGTCCATTTACTGCTAGAATATGCAAGCCGGATATAGTCCACCTATCAGAAGATCCACATCCACGAAATTGAATGTATTGAATATCGTTTCTCACGATTCGCTATCAGTGGTCTGGGATGAAAAAGTTTGATCCTCCCGCCTTACATTAACCGCCTCAAATTAATCGGCCTGAAAACCCTTAAGAAGTGGAGAGACCTAACTGACATTCTCTTTATTCATCGGACGCTTTCCTGCTCGGTCGACTGCTCCTTTCTCCTCAAATCAATTCTCCTTAATACAAAACCTGGTACCCCTATTTATCCCCCCCCCCCCCCCCCCATACCGCCCACCCAACTTACGTGTTCAATGAACCGCTAACACGTATGCTGAGAAATGTCAACACTAACTCCACCGTATTTGATTTTAACTTGACTAGCCCCGCTCTCAATAACAACCTCGTTAACTGTTCCTCTCGATCACACCCACAATCCGAGGCGCTGTTTCCTACGCTTATTTCAGCTGCCTTCTAAACTAAAACAATTACTCGGAAAGCATTTGTTGCGATTAGATATCGTTCTGGTCCAAAAGAGTCCTGCAATTCATGGTCCTCAACATCCCTGGAGCGATTTTGACGCTTCGTGTCATTCAAGTCCAAAATGCCGTCTCTGTACATTGAAGTAACAAAATAAATCTATGCACGTTGCTTCCAATAAAGGACTCAGCCTCCACTTGGTAGACAAATTCCTTGAATTGAAGTAGAAAGCCAGAGCTTTCCATATATCCTTTCTGGCCAAAAAACGAGATATAATTACCAACGGTAAAATGTAGGTTGTTATGTGAAATTGCTGACTATTCTTGGCAGATGAGAAACTGATAAAAAACAAAAGTATGGTGATGCCGTAGTAACAACTCCATCAATAACAAGCTAAGCTAATTCACCTGGTAGATAATAGAAAGACAATCTGTTATATATTTTTAACAATTAAATATGAGACTTTAAGTCAACAAAACTTACCCCGGATTGGGTTCGATGGTTGGGACGTTGGCGACTTCGGCTTCTGCTGCAGATGGATATGGTACTATTGCGGGTCTCAAATGAAAACTCTCCTTTTGTTTTTTTGTTTTTAATATATTTAGTTCTGTTAATTCTAAATTTTTGTTCAATTTCACAATTTCTTTTCTTTCTCTTCTTTTTATTGAGCATAACCGCACGCGTTCACTCGATTAAAAAGGTGATTTAAATATCCTCCCGTGTGTACGTCCACACTCGTTGAACACACAAGTTAACAAAGGGGCTGAATCCCCCTATCCGCCAATTCATATCCTTTTTCTTTCGTTTCCTTTTTCAATGCACCATTATGTGACATTGTGAGGAAACCTATTGGGGAACTGTTGTTGCATTCAGTGTATAATATTTGGGAGCTTATGGCAAACCAAATATTATCTGTTGGGATAGGGATCAGGTATTTTTAGGGATCTTATTTTATTTTAAAAATGTGTCTATTGCTTGGTGGGAATATGCTATTGTACTGTTAATGTGATGTTTTGGTAGTGGGAAAGTATATGGATTGGGCAGGATTTTAATTGTATTTAACGGAGTAGGGAGGGGGGGGGGGGGGGTGATAAATAATTGATATTGATTATATAACAAATCAAAGCAACAGTATTACAGCCAATGTATATGAAAAATTGTTTGAAAATTCAGGATCTGTAACTTGACGCTATTTTACAAGAATGGTTAGAAAGCTTATTGCTCTACAACAATAATAGAACCGTAAGTTGAAGTACTTACAAATAGAAACATGTAGCACTCTTTCTACCAAACTCAACCATTAAAGCATTTATTTTTCGGGTGGTTCGGTCAATATGATACTATAAAAATATACCCCATTTAAATGACTGGGATAGCACAAAATACTGGCGATAAAACAGCTTCGAAATGAATCCTCCACCAATTTATCTGGACACAAATTTTATAAAAAGTACTTTGATGATGTGCATGTCAAAAGAAAACGTAGAATCAATTCAATTTCAATTTTCAATTTCAATAACCCACGTTTACGATTTAGTGCATTTGACGATCATTAAAATTCCGAAAACGGTTGAGGTGCCTTACGTCCTAGTAGCCAGAAACCACATATTTGGTTCTCGACAACCTCCACATCTTAATGATTTTCTAACTTCAAGCTGCCCCACAGTTCAATCTTCGTTCTAAATAACATCATAGTGCAGAAAGTATAGAAGCTATATCGCTGAAGGTGCTGTTTATTTTATTAGAAACTTATGGATGTGGAATTTATAATTTTTTTCAAAAATAGGCAACCAATTTTTTTATCCGTGAACTTTCTAAAACTGGCATCAAACACGACCTCAAAACTTCGACCGCTTAATTATTGACGTAAATTGATATACTCCCCATTGTCGCCTCTACGAATCCATCTATTTATTTACGTCCCATCATCATGTATGCAATGCAACACTTCCAACTCATCGCCTCGCAATTAGCGTCTTTCCACAACTAATCGCGTCCCGATTCATCCAAAATCTCGCCAGTTAATAAAGCACTTAAGCTTATTGCTCGGTAAATTAATGGTGGCCATCCATCACGAATCAGAGGTTTTCCTCAATCGATGTTCCCACCCACCCCTTACATTATCACAGGGTGTATTATACATAATTTCCTAAAATGATTTCAATACATTCTCCATTACCGAAATAGGCGGATCAATAGGGCTAGTTGGATGAGGGGAAATGTGGGGGGTTGAGGCGAGAGATCACCGAAAGGAGGACGTCGTCGCCGTTGTCAGTGATCGAGACAAATCGCTCGTGTGGCCGTAGATTAATTTCCTGTGCGGAGGCAAGCACTGAAAAGCTCTTTCAAAACAGTCTAAAACTTAATTTTTCATCACCGCAACAGCAACAACAACGAGCGACAACATCATACCACGAAAACGACAAGCGAATTTAATAACTCCTCCAGTAAATCCGGCCGAGCACACATCATAGCGCGGAATACAAACAGCCAATTTAGATTATCGCCATTGATTGCTGTGGCCAGGGAGCACAGTAAGGTGGACCGAGTCCTCTTGTCCGACCATTCCAACAATGGAACCTCAAAATCTCCCTCTCAACTTATCTTTGTTTGATACACGCTTGGCCATCGTGTGCCACGGAACGATGTTAATCATTCTTCATTATTTCTTGGTTAAAGGTGTAAGAGCGAATGTTGTTGGGTTATGGGAGAGGAGACGCTAAAGGAGGCTGGTGGATTTAACTAAGCTGCGAAATGTTGAGACCACTTATCGCCTTGTATAATTTATTTGCTTCTTATTGGTTCCGATGTGCGTGGATTGGTAAGATGATTACGACCGATTTTGAGCTCAATCATGTAATCTGGGAAATGTGAGAAATAACAAAATGGATCAGAGGCGGACAACAGAAAGTATATATGATTGTTCTACATACTATATTATTTGGTTTTAAATGTTAAACACTTTTGATAATTGGAAGTTTTTTGACTGCGGAAATTTGGCAAGAATGTCCCATATCTGAGTCTAGATCTGTTCCCCTATACATCCATCGTCCTATGATTGACGTTTTGGAATTCGGAAGTTATTAATTCCACTGACAGATTAAGCTTTGCGGAGTTTATGATTTATACATAAATTACGTACCTAGTATAGATGTAGCCATAAATACAAGTTCTCCGAATATCAGCAACCTATTCTCAACTACGAGTAAGATTTCTAACTTGTGTTTATCAACAGACGGTTTTCATAAAAACAAGTGTTCTCATAGATAATTGAGAGAATAACCTTCGCGATTCGTCCATATGGTCTGCACAAATATTTATCATGTTCGTATGAACATTTTATTTCATTTTATTCCGGTAGCTTTCAAAAGCCCACGTGACCGTTTTACTATGATCATCAGGTCATAAATAAATATGTAATTCAATATTTACGATGTACTACTCTAGTCATAAGGATAGGGAACGATAGCCATAAACGTTTGGGGTCCTACAGACCAATAAATAGAAGTAGTAGTAATTTTAAGGACTAGTAAATGTCATTATATGAAATATTGAATATCAATTTAGTTTTATCAATAACATATCGGCTCTCCGAATACTTTAAAATCCAACGGAGCTATGAGAAGACGAATTAAGTCTAATACATCTGTTCGCGGTGGGTCAAATAAATTACCACATCACCATAATTAGAAAAATAAATTCGATATCCAATTAAAACACTAGGTGCTGGTCGTCAGGTACTATAGTAGGAGGCCACTTTTGAAAACTGATACAGTTCTTCGTAAAATTCTTAGAAACCCACTCCTAAATAATAACTAAAATTAATAAATAATTCTAAAATATTCAATTTGAATTCGTTTTCTTTTTGAGCGGCGTGTTACGAAGTAATCCCCAACTCATTTGTTCCGCTGAGAAACCAGCCAAAATCAAAATTAAAAAAAAATCCACATTCATTCATTTTCATAAACAACAATATATATATATATATATATATATATATATATATATATATATATATCATCATCGGCACTACAACCTGGAACCGGTCTTGGCCTTATTTAGCAAGTCCGGAGGCTTGTTAAATTTTCCATAATGATTTGTTTTTTCCGGGCAAGGTCATTAGTCTTGCGCTAGTATATATATATATATATATATATATTATATAAAAAAGTTTTTCGTGTGTCCGATTTTTTTATAACATGTTAATCAGTTATTAGTTATTAGTTTTAAATAAAGAATATAGTGTACGAGGAGGCACTGTCGTAAGTGCCTAATATATGAAAAAAAATTCAACATAGATTTTTTTTTGACGCGTTACATTAAAATTAAAAAATGGTTTTAAAACATTGTTACATTGAAATTGAAAATTAGTTTAAAATTGTTGATAATTACCTTAAAACTGTTCTGTAGTGGTCACAGCACAATCCACCAAGTCTTGCGCATTAAAAACCACATAGCTGGTAAATTCATCGACAAGGAGTCAACGGGACTGGTTCTTCTAGACATCGAGAAAGCCTTTGATACGGTATGGCACGATGCCTTGATTTATAAGCTACTAAAACTTAAGCTGCCAATACCGCTTATCAAAATTATACAGAGCTTTCTTCGTTCGAGAAAATTTGTTGTGAGTATAGGAACCGACAAATCCTCTACTCACCAAATCCCCTATGGTGTACCCCAAGGCTCAGTCCTTGGTCCCATATTATTCACATTGTTTGTCGCAGATTTACCATGTCTAGATGAAAACATTCAGGTAGCTATGTTTGCCGATGATACGGCTATTTTCTCTTCGGGCGCCTTATTCACTAACGTGTACAACTCTTTGCAAGTAGTTCTTGACAAACTAGCAGTATATTACAGGAAATGAAAAATAAAAATAAATGGTAATAAAACACAAGCTGTATGGTTTTCGAGATGTAGGAAACTCTGCTACCTACCAAATGGCACTAAACTCAGTTTGTGTGCAGTTGATATTGATTGGTCCGAAGACTGTAGATATCTAGGTATTATTCTAGATAAAAAACTAATCTTCCAAAAACACATCACTACCACAATTGACAAAATAAACAAAGTCGTAAGAGTTATGTATCCATTAGTGTGTAGAAAGTCAAAGCTTAGCGTCGAAAATAAAATTATAATTTTTAAAACCATTTTTCAAGCTATATGGTGTAATTGTGCTCGCACACACAAAATAAAATTGCAAAGGTGTCAAGATAAAATATTGAAAATGTTGCTGAATTTGCCATGGCATTATTAGACACATGAACTACATGAAAACGCTAACGTTAAACCGGTAGAGTTCCTTATTGACAATATCAATCGAAACTTCTTCGTCAATTGTTCTTTTTCTGACAAGGTTCTCGTTTCCCGTCTTGCGTTATCCTAAATCACTACATATGTTCTCTGTCTATGAAAATTATTGTTTGTTTGTTTGCTACAGGCCAATCCACCTTAACGCTATGTAGTGTCGCGGCTATGAAAATTATATCGAGGTCATTATTACATAAAATAACCGGGAACCTGTGCAATATTAGTCTTAAGATTGAAATAAGGGTTTTTTCTTGTAGTTTTCCCTTAGTTTATTATTTATTATTCATTAAAATTGTGCTATTGTCATTATATGGATTTAAGATTATAGTTGTAAAGGAATTGCTGTCCTAAAGCTCTTAAATACGAGGACTAGTTGTATAATATACCATAAATGTAATTATCTACCTAATAAAAATTGAATTGAATTGAATTGAGCATTAAAACTGATACGGGGGTTGGCGAATCCTCCTAGTATATATATATATATATATATATATATATATATATATATATATACATATATATATATATATATATATATATATATATATATGTATATATCATCATCATCATCGGCACTATAACCGGGAACTGGTCTTGGCCTTATTTAGCAAGTCCTGAGGCTTGTTAAATTTTCCATAATGATTTGTTTTTTCCGGGCAAGGTCATTAGTCTTGCGCCAGAGGCTCCCCGACGGGGAATCGAACCACGGTCTTCCGCGTGACAGGCGGGTATACTAACCACTATACTATCGAGGAAGTATATGCATATATATATATATATATATATATATATATATATATATATATATATATATATATGTGTATATATATATATATTTGGTATAAAAATATTCACTTTATTAATTCATCTTAGAACTAACTATTACTTTCAGCTTACAATTAATCTCAAATTGTCTTTTTATTTTCAAATGTACCTGCCTTTTTTTGTTTTATATCCACATTTATTTAACAAATTAATTACATATTTTACTTAAGACTAAATGTTAACTTCTATTTTACAAATATCATTCTTACATTAACTTTCCGGGTCTTCGCAAGCACATTAAAATAATACATTATTATTTTACTTATGCCTTTCGGCGTACAATAACTGTTTTTAGAACATGTCGCAATAATTGATATGTTTTCTTGTGTAAATGTATTTTATTTTTTTCTACATCATGTGTTATAATAAAAATTTTTTTTTTAATTACATATATGGGGGGTTGACACGCAAAAAATAAAAAATAAAATAATGAAACAAAACGGACAAACATAAACAAGGAATACGAATAAAAATAAAAAAAATAAATTAAATTAAAAACGAAAATAAAAAAAATAAAAAAATTGGGAAGTGGGTATAGGGGGAAGGAAAGCGGTGCGCCCGAGAGGCATACTGTGTTTGGGGGCGTGTAGTCCTTTCTTCATCAGTGATCCACCACCAGTTGGGATGAGATCGATCTTTTATTGATTTATCTCTTTCGCCGATCACCATACTAAAACGCTGGTGGTCTGGAAAATTAGAGATATCGTTATCGGGGAGAATTCGTTTATCCCTGGCACCACGGAAAGCGTGGTAAATAATAGGGACTCCACGTTTGTCTTGGAGAAGTCCTTTTTTAACCAAGAAAGGGAACGCTTCTGGGAGAATCAACCCATTCTGGAGAGTACTCTCCATATATGTTACATACCATTGGGATAGAATGCTCCCGAAATGAGATCATTTTCACTGCACATTGCCCTTGTTGTGTGACCACGAATAATCTTTATAATGAAGTTCTCTATTCTGTTTAGTCCTGATTTGTCATACAGGACTTTATTGGGATGGTATTTCTTATACTGCGAGTCTGGGGTTCTATACATTCCGAGGCAGGAACGAAACTTCTGCTGAGTATGAAATTATTTTCACCTTGGGGCCCAGCAGACTACTACGGAAGTCTTCGTGTCATTGCATATGCATTTTTAGCTGCTGTAAGAGCAGCTGCTGTATGCTTATCAAAGTAAAGATACTAATCAAGCCAGATTCCAAGGTATCTGACTACAGTTTTTACTTGTAGAGGAAGATTATTACTTTTTGGCGGATTGGTTTTGTCCTTTAGGTCGACTGTTGATGGCTGTGGTGTTCCGCCGAACACGGTCCGCAATGGAGAAAATTAAACCAACCGGAACACGGAGACGATCACACAAATAAAACACGGCGAAATGTTTTGTTTTATTTTAGAATTACTTGTTGTAAATATTAAGGATTTAATACACCAATTTTTAATGTTTTGTTCTCACAACGACTTTACCTAATCGAAACGAATATATTTTTTCTATTGAACACGAATCTCACACAACTCACACATCACGTTAACTCGACACACGTTAAACTCGACTTTTGTTTTTCGATACGCGAATACCTCCTCCTCGGTGGGGTTCTCTCTAACTGTACTCTGCTCGACCGTCTGTTAGAATTAATTTTTCCTAAGACGACTGCCCTATCTAAATTTTCCTATCCATCCTATCTGTCTCTTATCTTCAAGAGAAAATTTCGATTTTGGTTTTCGTTTCCAACTGCTTATCGGAATCTTATTGCGAAGGATCTGGCTAACGACAACAGCGTTTTTGTGTGCTTCAGGTGGATAACAAAGGAACCGTGGGATTTGGTTGTAGATCCCATTGCCTAATCATAAACATCTAGCGTGGGATAGGCGTTTACGATGTTTATGTTTTCTAATTCGGTTTTGTAGCCATTGATGCACTGGACAGGGGCGTTCTGAAAAGGATAGTCTCTGTTTTATTGGAAATTTATTTTTAATTTCCAGTCGTCGCAAAAACGTTTGATTTTGCAGAAGTCTGTTGATGACATTAATCTTTTCTCCAGATCTATACACCACAATGTCGTCGGTATACGCAATTGCATGGTTGAGAAAACCCATTAGATCACTAGTGTAAATGTTAAATAAAATGAGAGAATTCACTAGTAACTGTTGTAGACCGTCTTGTTAGAGATTATATCTCCACATTTCACAACAAATTGTTTACCCATTATCATGTCGTAGATAATGTACAATAAATATTCGGGCATACGTAGATTTGATAACTTATATACCAGCCCTTCTAACCATACGGTGTCGAAAGCCTTTTCAAAGTCAACCAAACAGGCCCCTGTGCATTGTCTCTTCGCCTTGTTCCACTGTATGTCGGAAACAAGTTTTGTCGCAGCATGAACTGTGTCATGTTGGGATCGGAAACCCAACTGGTTGTTCGGAATAATACCATTTCCCTCACACCAGTTAGTCAATGCTTTATTTATAATTTTCTCGAATACCTTGCTGATGTTCGGAAGCAAACTAATCGAGCGAAGATTGGCTGGACTGCTCCTGTCCTTGCCATTTTTGGGGATAGGATGGACTATTGCAGATTTCCATTGGATTGGATAATATGCATTATTTAGAGCGTTATTGAACAAAATAGTGTAAACCTTCACTACTTCAAGAGGTAAATGCTTTAGAACAATGTTTGGAATACTATCTATTCCAGAAGATTTTTTGTTCTTAATCGATCTAAGAATGTCCGTCAGTTCATCCTTGTGTACAAATATGCTAGTGTTTGGATTTCGAAGTGCGGAATCCGCTCTAGAATTTTCACTAAAGATAATGAAACTTCGACTTAGAGAGGCCAATTGTTAAGTTCATTGCGAAGCGAAATGTGTTTTTGGAGAGCCCTATTTCCCAGGTCAAGGTTAGAATGACCCGATTCGTTCAATCTATACACTGCTTCGAAACAAACATCAATTGAGTTCGCCTTTTTTTGCGGATCCTCGACTATTATGAACACTTCGTTAGAGTTGATGTGTTCCAGGGTAAGTCCTGCGTTCAGCAGAGTTTGACAACTCTCGGGAGTCAGCGGAACTCGCAGACATGGGATGTCATTATAATCTTTCCTTCGAAAGACTTTATTTATTTGAGGGAACATATTCGGTCCACTAACTTTAATGGCTTGAATTCTCTTGTTCTAATCTTCATTAATTACTGATCTATAGTTGTCACGGATCAGTTTTTGAAGATTTTTAATTAGTGACTTAATTGTTTTTATTTTGTGGCTATTTGGATCGCTGAATTGTCTGTAGAGCAGTTTTAACTTAGAGAGCAGAATACTCTTTTGCCTATACAGCTCCTCGATCGTCGCATTTCTGTATCGGTTTGTATGGCTCTCCACGTGAGACGCTTTGGGATAGAACGATTCATTGTATTAGTAACAATGTTGTTCATCGTCGAAAGATAATGATCAATTTCATCATTATGAAGATTTCTGTCAGTTGGTGGATCTATGCCATTGGAGCGTAATTCTTTTTTTATTATCCGATCAAAGCGCGACCAGTGTGCTTTTCCGAAATTAAAAGAATGTATCTGTTTGTACTGCTCAAGTAGTGAATGTTCGTTTGGCACATGTATTACAGCACCAAGTCCATAATGATCGCTATCGTACTCGATTGTACGAAGACAATTTCGAGTAGTTAGATCCGTATCTAATAATTGTATTCGCTCGTTCAGCAACAGTAAATCCAAGAAGGAATTTCCTCTTAGATATGACGGAATACTTGTAGTGTACAATTCTAGTTTACGTTCGATAGCGTTTGTTTGCCACAAGTCAAGCAACACATTGCCTCTTGTGTTTGTGATAAGTTTACCCTAAACACTGTGCTTGGAATTGAAATCTCCCGCCATAAAGAAATAATTATTTTCCGAGTCTAACTTGAGACTTCGAAAAAGGGTATCAAGTTCATTGATAAACTGTATACGCTGTGGAGCTTCGGGAGCATAAGCAGAGATCACATATAGATGCTTTTGACTTTTCAAAGGAATATCTATAACGCAGGCTTCTAGTACCTGGAACTTTAATACATCTCTACTGTAGACGACGTTGTGTTGTAGACCATTTTTAACTAAGACAGCGACCCCGCCTCCCAGAGTGGAATTTGGACGATCTCGTCTAATTACTTTATAATTTGGGTAGCTCAATTTGTTCCCTTCATTTAGCTTAGTTTCGGTAGCCAAAAGCACATCTGGGCGTTCAGCTTCCAGCAGATTGTTGAGATTATCCCTTCTTTTCATGCGGATTAGTGAATTAACATTCACAGCAATAATTTTTAGGGTTAATTCAGTCGCAGTGAACGCTATGATTAGAATGTGGGTTCGTCTGGAAACACTTGTTCCGTCATTTTTTTTTTTTTTTTTGATCATTGCGAATTTTTTATCAAACGCAGCAAACTGTCAATGTATGGACAGTAATATTGCTGTTATATCAGTTTGTGCCTCTGGAGCAGGCGGTTTAATGATATTGCCTGATTGTTCTAAGATTGGCGCATTTTTTACTCCACCTACCATTTGGCCGTATGAGACACTTGGTGCCACGAAGTTGTTGTAAGAGCAAGCTTTCATCCTTTTCTCTTCTTCAACTTGCTTCTTTCTGGTTTCCAACTTTGATTTTAGTTGTTGGTACTTAGGGCAACCTCTAAAGTTAGCAGGATGACCTGAGTTGTTACAAAGGTCACAGGATACTTTATCTCTATCCGGGAGCTGTTCTTTGCCCAATGGGCATTCTCCAATGATATCCTTATTTAGGCGTTTGACGCATCTGAAATGCATATTGCAATTCGCTGCCACATGGCCGAAGCGTTGACAGCGCATACACTGCAATACGGGGTCGCACTTCTATATTCTCTCCCAACTTATTGTTTGGTGATTAATGTATTTAATATATCTAAGTCCATCAATTTTACTATTGGGGCTTAGCGACACAATAAAGAAAGACAACTAACGGTGGCGATTTCTAGAATTTGCTGTAGAAAATGGTTTCACACCTGTACATTTCAAGGTATCGTTTTCGAAGCTTTTTAGTTCTTCGAGCACCTCTTCGGGAGTAAAGGAAGGATCAACTCCTTTGAGGAGCATGGAGACAGTTTTCTCCGATTTAGGGGTGTATGGGTTTTCTCGTCGTGGTATGGAAATTTCGTGTGCCACAGGGGCACAGGTTCACCACGTTCGCCCTACTGGTCCGTTTCAATATCCGACTCCACTAATTTAAACGCAGTCTTTAACCAAAGTTTATTTATTCGGAAGCTTCAGGAAAACAATATAATGTAAGTGAAGGAAAACTATACAACTTCTTAATAGCACTATAACGATATTAATTATGAGTTCATAAACTATATGTACATGTAAATGAAAGTAAAACAATACAACTTTTTGATAGCACTATGACGATATTAATTATGAGTTCGTAAACTATATGTACATGTAAATGAAGGTAAAACAATACAACTTCTTGATAGCACTATGACGATATTAATTATGACCAATATATGGCGCACCACTTGATCTCAGCCCGTATGATATTCTACCAGATTCTCGCGCTTTCAATTGACGACTGACTTCTCCATTCCTAAAAGATCCTCCTGGGTCACCTCTTTTCTTTTTTTTTTTATGTATCTGTGATTGCCATTTCAAGCCTTTTCCCTCTCTTTGCCACCGAAGCGCCCGAACCCGAAAATCTCAACCAACGCTTTGATGACCATATACGGTGCGGCTTAGCTTTTCGGTTAAGCAAACAAGAAAAGGGGTGAAATACACACACGACGATTGCTTCGGCAGCTCAACGTGTGTATCCCCTAGTATGCAGACATAGGATCATCTCCATCCACATGATTGCAGCAACACACACAGGGGTTGAAATGTTTACACGATCAACGACTGCGTAAAGCATTATTGCTGATCGTGCACATCTCGCTGGTGTATCCTCGCAGTCGAATTCTGATGGTAAATTTCCATTGCGAACTCAACTGCCCGGACGTCAGCCGGATGCCCTCATGTATCGGTCGGTCGTGTGACCGATCGGTATGGGCATGCTATGCTGAGGAAAGCTACACATTCCTGCAGGTGTACGGCTGGCGCGCAAACGAATATCGTGCAGATATTGCACGGGCAACATTGGTTGCCAAGGGGCACAACAAGTTGCGCTTAAATGTAGAGGAATGCGACCCGAGACATGTACTGTGTATTTGGTTGGGTTCATGTTGGTCACGTGATGATGCGACTACACTGCATTTTATGTCCGCAATCATTACTGTTTTACAGGGTTTTTCTTATGGGGTAAGTACACGCTTTTCATGTTATAGGGCGCGCGAGGGAGGTTACCTGGTGGTAAATGAAAGGATAAGCGGTGGCGTTTGAGAGAACCGCCACAGGTGTACTTGTAGTACTCGCTTTTCGATTTCTCCAATGCGGATTTAATTTTGTTATACCCTTCTAAATCATCGCATGTTAAACTATCTTAAAATTATTTATCCGTTTTGTTTTAAAAGTTTTGCAAATCAACTCACCCAATTTTATGAGATCCTTTGTCTCCATATAGCTAATGTAGATAGGAGGTACTTTCTCCCTTTTTTTGACTGGCACCTCCTGAGATGTTTCCTATTGTTGGTGTGGTTCCTGCTGTTGATATGGTTTATGCTGTTGTTGTTGATGTGACTCCTGCTGTTGAGTTTCCTTATCTTGTCGTGTTTTCTTTGTCTTCGTGGGTTGCTGTTGTCTTTGTCCTTGCTGTTGTTGTTGTATCATTTTCGTTTTTCGCTCGTTCTGGCTCAGGTTGTTTCTTAGTTTAACAACTTCCTCCATTTGTTTATCCAGTTTTTCTTTTTTGAGACTAATCTCATGGATGAGTCTAATCTCATGGATGAGTCTGTTGAGGACCTCGATCTAGCCTCTGCATTTGTTTCGCTGACAACTAGTTCTTGGAATTGGTTTCCAGCCCCTGAGTACTGGGCATCATAGGTGTTGTCTTCGTCGTCGCTGTTGACAATCGAGGTGTTTGTATCCTTATTTTCATTTGTTCTAAGGCGTTTAGCCTTTAGATTTAGGTCCGTATTTTGCCTTCTCCGATTTATCATTTTGGCATCCATTTGTTTTACGTCCATATTATGGTTCTCACTTTTTTTTTATTGTTTTTGGATCTACGTCCGTATTATGAAAGTATTCACTTTTTTTTGTTATTGCGTGAAGGACAAACAGATTGTTGCCTCGCACACACACTCACGATGTTCATGCACTCACACGTAAACACCGTTAACGTGTTACTTACAGACTTTTTGTATTAAACTGTGTTCTTCGTTTTGACTGCCACAACACGTGGCTTCGTTCTCTTTTATTTGATTATATTTATATATATTAACTTTGTTTTGACTGTTTTTATCACTAGAATTTATTTGTTTATAAATAGTTTTTATATTTCAGCCACTCGCGACTCATAAAAGGAACTTTTTTCATTTAACTCGATCGCCGAATTGAAAACACGTCCGCACTCGGTCACTGTGTATTGTTGATTGGTTGAGGAAAATGTCCTGTTTGGATGCAGGTCAGGTCGTGAAGAGATTGCTGAACACTTCCGGCTTTCTTGCCAAGCCATTTTTAACCACAACGTTAGGAATTTCATCCAATGCCCGGGTCTTGTTGTTTTTAACGACCCTTCCAGCCATGAGCTCTTTTTCGATGTTCACTGGAGGCTTTTCTCTTTCAGTGATGTTTCATTCCTCTTGTGCTCTAATCACCTCACCAAACTGCGGGAAGAGGACACCAACGATTTTGGCCATTTCACTTTCCTTTTTGGCATTTGACTACTGTTGTTGTGTAGTCTTTTCGTGACTAACGTGTAGGCGCTGCCCCATGGGTTGTTATTTAATACATCCCTTAGGGGCAGGCCGCGTCATATTTACTTTTGCAGATCACATTTCTCAACTCCTTCCGTTTGTTGACAAATTCCACATGGAACTGTAGGTAGGTGTTGCTGTTTCTTGCTCTTTGTTGCAAGCGTCGTAACCTATTGTCCTCCGCTCGTACCAGGGCGATTTTTCGGCTCCACCAATATACTGGTTTGATAGCCCCTGCTGGTCGTCTTTGCCATGGCATAGAAGCATCGCATGCCTTGGTTAGCCACTTGATGAATCTTGCAGGCTGCCTGTTCGCATCAGGCTCTGCGTCGAATTGTTCGACTGGGTCTTCCAGAATATACTCGAACAGCTCCGCGTCGAGTTTTTTCTCTTTTGACCCATTTTTCTATGCTTTCTTCGTCAATCTGTTAATAATGAATCGCCCGTTTGGGAGCATTTCGTACATCACAGCTTGGTGCTCACAATGGGTGCAATAGTGCATATAGGTAACGTGTGGTGTTTATGTTGGACAGCATTACTTATTGGAGACGAGAATTTTTACAGTAATCGTGCACAGCTTAAATTTAATAAGTGTTCAGCGCGACCCGCTGAGGAGAATATATATATAAATATATTAGGTGTACAACTTTGCTTCCGCCGCTTTGCAATAGATGGCTGTAGCGGTAAGTGGTAGTTGAAATAAATATATCATAAATGTCACACAATAAGCTTAGGTATTTGTAAACACAACGCCATCGAAATATTAGTCGATTTGTGTCTGCATCATAAAGTTATTCTCGATTAAACATGTCAGCTTACGAGCCAAATTCTCGTCATTTGCGGGAGGTTTTAATTTTCTGCTTTAATATGAAGAAATCTACAGCTGAGGCTCATTTCTGCATTTCTGCATCGTATTGTGACTGGGGACGAAAAATGGGTTCATTACGATAATCCCAAGCCCAGAAAGTCATGGGGATATCTCGGGCATGCTTACACGTCGACGGCCAAACCGAATATCCAGGGTTCCAAGGTCATGCTCAGTATTTGATGGGACCGGCTCGGCGTAGTGTATTACGAGTTGTTAGAACCGACAAACAACCACAGGCAGTTTTTTACAATAAAGCCTCGAATTTCGGAAAAAAAAAGCGGAAGCAAAGTTGTACACCTATATATATATATATATATATATATATATATATATATATATATATATATATATATATATATACATATATATATATATATATGTATATTTAGGAGATACGGTTGGCGCTTACAAATGTTGAAGTTTTACACTTTTCTTTTACATTGGTGCCGAGGTTGGCATTTAAAAAATAACTGTCAAATGATGCGGGAATAAATTACGAAAGCACGGAAGCAATTGAAGCTGATGGAGAAGATGCGAACAAAGTATAGAAGTTAGCGTATGCCCGTTGCAGCCTCTATTAATTAACTGAAATCAAGAGTTTAGTTGTTTAGTTAAAAAGCTCTAAAAATGTCTCCCAAAATTATTAAAAATGAAGTTTTCCAAAAAAGACATTACTCCGAATGGCTGTGGAGTCTAGTGAGCGATAGCTTTCAAGAGACGAACACGATTTTTCTAAAAAAAATATAATATTATGCATGCTTTTACATATTTAGATTTATATTACTATAGAAACGAATGTCAATATGTAATGATAGATACAATTTTGTCTATTGAATACCTTATGTTACCAACATCAAAATTATTATTGATACATTACAATAAGAGATCCTGGTTTATATATATTAATATCCTAATCACCAACATTTTATATTAATTTGGCAAATTGACAACAGGTTCGAATCCGAGTTCAAAACATGAAACACTATATTCTCAACGTCATCCCATAGACTGTTATCTCTCTAGAGTATTTTCAATCTCCTAAAGCTAGAGCACGTTTCAAATTGGAAGACATTTGGCCTCAGAGTGCGAGAATATGAAAAAGCAAACTAATTAAATTAATCCCCTGCTAGTAACGTAATACAAATTCGTGGCTGAGGAAACAATTTTGGCGGACCAAACCTCGTTCCAACGCGAAGACTCCACAGAAGCAGACACAGCGACGATGACAAAATTGTTGATAGAGCGATAAAGAAAGGACGCAACTGGGACAGTTTGTTGTAAAGGGCAAGTTGGCGGCAGATGTGTGTGAGCGCGTAATAAATTTTACTAAGGATTCGCGTGAAAATCATCGCCATCCTCGTTAAATCGGTAGCATCAAACGTTGGACATCGGAGTCACACATTTGTCGGATATGTAGAGAGATAGTAAAAACTTTTGTAATTACCATCTAGAGAAGCTGCGATTTTATGACAACATCGCGGCAATTTAAGCAATAAAAGGTTAAACAGACGACCTGAAGATGCTGCGCATATTTCCAGAAAGATGACGTTAAAGATTGATTTTGATATCTGTGTAGATTCTAATCATTTCTGGGAAAGGTCTCAGGATTCCTCGCAAGTGCTAAAGTGTTGAATATAATAGGTAGAATATTTGGATTAGATTTACGGTGGGCTCAAGTTAACTCAGTCGTCTACATAAGTAATATTTCGTCATTTTGGTATTATTGCTTTGTGGTTTAAATTGTAAACTACATTTTTGATAGTTGGGTCCGCAGGTTCTGAGGTTGAAAGTTTTATCATCATTAAATGCAACTTAAGGCGTAAGAAATCAATAAACACATACATGATAGGGATATATTGTACAGTAGGTTTCCCAGCATGACAATTGTAGTAGGTTGGCAAATTTGAAATTTGCAATGAATACAATTTGACATTGACACTTTACCATTTGATATTGGCTCAATACCTCCTTTTTTTTTTTGAAAGGTACGTATTTCGACTGTTTAAAGAAATTGCTGTCAACTCTAAAAAACATTAAAAACATACTTTAATACGTTAATTAATTCCTATTTTTTGACAGGCTCAACCAACCACTTTCTTTCCCACAAATTTCTTCCTAATAATATACTATACATTATTATTTAAAATTTATTATATACCATTTATTAATTAGAAAGTAAATTAGCACTCTTTGAACACAAATAAATGTATAGGTGCACAAACAGAAAAAAGAGGAAGAGAAGAATATCGAAAGCGTGGTCCCATATCTGCTTCAAACCCTCTCATAAAAGAGATATCCAAATTAACATGTTTACTGGACAAATATTAATCGCCGCATGACGCAGCGTGTTCCTAACGCGAATAATGATTAATAACAGTGGGGCCATCATTTCGATTCATTTGTCGGCCATCCACTGATCTTTTCCTGCTAAAGGTGGCGTGCAACAGTGCTACAACACCGCTAGAAACCAATCAACGTTGTATCGTTAGATAGAGGCGAATGGGAATTTGCTGCTGGACGTTTGACTGCAGGTAATTTTCCAAAAAGATCGATCTTGTCAGTACAGACTGAGGTGAAGTGATCATAGGTAAATAGTGGAAACACAGCCGTGTTCTACTTGATTCGTCCCTTGCCAAACACTGAACCAGGTCATAAAGGTGGAATATCTGTATCGAACTAATTACATGAATTACTTATTTCATCCATGGATGCTATCCTGGGTTTATCTCCTGCAACACCACTACAGTCTGATGGATTGACGGTGATTAAGCAGATTGTTGATCTTTCGTGTTAATCTAAAGTTGTAACATGAGGATGTTTTTCCTTTTCGTTTTTCTCAGTTTTTGATTGTGTGAGACATGATAGTTGGCTGAGCCTAAATCTGTGGGGAGGCGTATACCATACGTGTAGGTTTCTTAATAAAGTCATTAGTAATGAAGAGTTTAGAAAGTGGTTGGTAATAAAAGGTATATTACGTAAAGATGACGCCGGTGTTTTGATGAAAAGGAAAAAGTACCTGTTCGATGATTGTGGAATAAAAAATTTTCTTTCTTGCTGTGATAATTCGATTTGGGTGGAAATGATCCACGATGGAAAATATTACCAAGAATATATATATATATATATATATATATATATATATATATATATATATATATCTGTAATAATAAAACCCTTCTTACAACTTGTGTAGTACTTAATATATATAACTTTTCAAGATCAATTATCAGTAGGTTCTCAGTATTGTGTAATAATCTACAAGTCATTTACAACTACCCCTTACTAACTTCGCATCTCATCATAAAAATCAGTAAATTTCCATTCTGCTAATTTCAACTCTTCAGCGTTCGCCAAAAACAAAGTATGTTTTTGCACAACCACGAATAATGAAATCTGAGATTGAAAGCTATTATTACATGAAACTTGAATGGACTTTGATTTAATTTAGAGTTCAATACTAAATCGGTCAAGAGATTCCAACATATTTCTTTAAGTATATCGTGGTTCATCGCCCGTTTTTACGCAGTCGTTTCTCTTCAATATAAAGACGAAGTGGCTCTATTTTTATAACTAATTGATCAACACTCAAGCATTTACTTTGTTATGCAATCTGAGTATAATTTAATAGCCTTTCTGGGAAAGAAATGTGAAATCATACACTGTAAACATAAGGTTTTCTACAGGACCTCTAGTGTCTAAGATCACATCATCATCATCATCATCATCATCATTCGGCACTACAACCGGGATCCGGTCTTGGCCTTTTTTAGCAACTCCCGAAGCTTGTTAAATTTCCCATAATAATTTGTTTTTCCGGGCAAGGTTATTAGCCTTGCACCAATGTCTAAGATCACACCTAATGTTTATTATAAGGAATCTCTCAAGTAAAACTAGTAGTAGTAGTAGTAGTAGTAGTAGTAGTAGTAGTAGTAGTAGTAGTAGTAGTAGTAGTAGTAGTAGTAGTAGTAGTAGTAGTAGTAGTAGTAGTAGTAGTAGTAGTAGTAGTAGTAGTAGTAGTAGTAGTAGTAGTAGTAGTAGTAGTAGTAGTAGTAGTAGTAGTAGTAGTAGTAGTAGTAGTAGTAGTAGTAGTAGTAGTAGTAGTAGTAGTAGTAGTAGTAGTAGTAGTAGTAGTAGTAGTAGTAGTAGTAGTAGTAGTAGTAGTAGTAGTAGTAGTAGTAGTAGTAGTAGTAGTAGTAGTAGTAGTAGTAGTATTAGTAGTAGTCGTAGTAATAGTAGTAGTAGTACCTATTATTATTTATTGGGCAGTGCACTCTACTTCCACGCTTGACCACCCGATCCGATCTCCTCAAGGTCAAACCTAACATTGTCCTTCTATGGCGTCTCTAACAGATACACACACAATACACAAGCAAATAGTGAAGAACACCGAACGAAAATCGAATAAGAAAATGCATCAGAGCCGTATACCATAGCGATAACATAACAAATCCACATCAGTTGAGTGTACTTGAGTTTCGAAATCGAATTCGTACACGCGGCCAGTAGCCCGATGCTTCATTGCTTCGCTTCTCAACCGTTTCGTCGTCTGTTCAATTCACCTTCTTCACTATCCTTGCTTAACGCAACAATCCGACGTGATCTGTACATACATCACACACTTCCCCATAGTAAACAGATCTTCACGACTCCATCACGACTTCCGCATAGAGCACCGGCACACTCGCCTGCTCCGACGTTTTCTCGTTCGCTGCCTCTTCGCTCCATCGTTCGCACACGAAGCTGATCGTAACAAAGTTACTGAGGAGGGAGTAGTGTGGCGTTTCTAACAGATACACACACAATACACAAGCAAATAGTGAAGAACGCCGAACGAAAATCAAATAAGAAAACGCATCAGAGCCGTTTACCATAGCCATAACATAACAATTCCACATCAGTGAGTTTAGAAATCGAATTCGGCCAGTAGCCTGATGTGTTAAGCATTGGTTCATTTTTTGGTGATTCTAACTGTCGTAGCGTCAGTTCGAATCACACGTTCTTCACTATCATCCCAAACACTATACTTCCAACTCCATCGCGGCCGTCCTGGTGGTCTCTTGCCCGTTGGTCTACCGTCAAGAATTCTACTCAAGGTCCTATCGTTGCCCATTCGCGCCACATGTCCAGTCCATCTTAATCTTCGCGACTTGATTACTCTCACTATTGTAGGTTTGCGGTATAGCTCTTCCAATTGGTGGTTGTGGAGTTTCCTCCATTGTCCTGCTGTGGGGGTATAAGCCCGATGGCAAGACAGGGGCGCTATTTCACTTAATCCCCAGCGACGTTGTTCCGATGAAAATGATAGATCCCGGCGAAGATGGTTCGTCGGGAGGCGCGAGATGGCGGAGCGGACACAGAACCACTGAATTAAACCGAACGGAAATGAAACTCTTGGGTGACTATTGTACCGAATGTCCTTTTTTTATTTTCAGTTCCTTAAGCTATTTCATCACTTTTGGTTTTTGTTTTTGTGCAAATTCATGCTTTGTAATTTATAAAGAATTCAACACAAAATTTCACATTGCTTGCAGGCTCGTGGGCCTTGCCGATAAAACCCCTCCAAAGGGGTATATTTCTAAGGTCGCGAAACTAAATACGGCCGATAGTTTGTCTTTGAAACGCTCGCACTTAGGTCAACACTCGCGCTCTTTGAGTTCATTCGGAATTTGGATTCGCGACACTAAGAAGTCTCAACTTTAAGACACACACATTAACTCTCCGACTCACGACTCTCAAAATCCTCGACTTTAAACTCTTCTTTCCGACCGGTGACGTGTGCCTCGTTTGAGAAGTGTAAACTGGCTAAAAATGTATGCGTGCACCTTGGTGGTTGTGACTCGACTTGTGTGGCGTGTGCGCACTCAACGTAGACGTAGGCTAATGCTCGACTTTTGCGGCGTGGCCGCCCGCGGTGATGATTGTGTAACGACTGACTGTGAAAGGCAAGAATTCATTCATCGTGTCGTGGCGGGTGAGTCATAGCGAAGTAAGCTCACTGCCGCTTACTGGGAACTTGAAATGGGTTGCTATGCGTGCATGGAGAATTTAGTTCTAGCAAATTACAGCCGTACAGGCTGGGCTAGATTCCTCGGTTGCTATGTGTACTGAGAAATCGGTTTTGAGAACACGACCAAGTATGGGCATGAGTTGTCGATTAGACAAGGGAATGTCGGTCTTGGTCGTTGCGATGGTTGTTTCGCGGAAATGCAACGCATCGTGCTGATGGCTTACTAGTAAAAAGAACTGATGTTGTTTCAATTGGTTTAGTTGGAATGGGAACCGAAATGGTTTTCGGGGAAGATAAATGTTGCTTGGTTACAACCGAGGGAAATGGCTTAAGCAGGCAGTGAGCCGGAATGGTTTCGGAGGAAATTAATGCTGCTTGGTTGTAAGCGATGGATATAGTTTAAATAAGAAATTAACCGAAGCGGTTTTTTGAAAAAATGTATGCGGTTCGATGTATTTGGGGGAGATGATTAATATTCCGTTGTGGGTTGAATATGCGTTTTATTACAGCTTGGGAAACGGATTCTTGGTAAGTTTGGAGATGTATGCGATTGCATATTGATTGGGGACGGATGCTGTTGCATATTGGGAGGTGTGTGCTATTGCCGGTTTGGGGTATGGTGCGCGCTGTTAGCCTTCAAAATTGGTTGGAATTGTGAATTGGTTCTCCATGTGGTATAGAGAACCCCCACACTACCTCCTCGTCATATTTACCTCCAAAGATACACCTTAAAACTTTATTCTCGAATACGCGGAATTTGTTTTCTTCCCGTTTTGTGAGAGCTCATGTTTCGCATCTGTATATAACAATCGGAATGATTATGGTTGTATAGACCCGGAGCTTTATATTACATGATAGCAGTTTGGATTTCAGCAGTTTACTAACTGCGTGACAACTAGCGTTGCCGGAATGCAGTCTTTTGTTAATTTCGTTTGACATTTCGTTACTGGCCGTCAGTATCGTTTCCAGATATTTAAATTCTTTAACTTTTTCAAATATCTTGCCTCTGACGTTTATATGTGTTCCTTGAGGTCCACCTGCTCTCGCCGTAATCATGTATTTTGTTTTGTTTTCATTTATTTCTAGGCCCACATCTTCTGCCGCTTGCATGATGATTTCAGTGTTTTTACTTACAGTTTCTAGGTTATCGTCCAAAACGACGATGTCATCCGCATATGTGAGCACTTGTGTGACCCCGTTCAGGGATGATCCGGCCATGTTGTCGTCTGGCACCTTTCTGATGACATACCCGAGCACAAGGTTAAAGAGACATGGTGAGAGGCCATCCCCTTGTTTTAGTCCGTTGCGGATTTCAAATTGTTCTTGCATCTGAGTCGTAGGGTTTTTTGAAGTCAACGAACAGTTGGTAAACCGTTTCTCCGTATTCCCACTTCTTTTCCAGCAATTGCCTTATTGTGAACATTTGGTCGCTTGTTGACCGGTTCCTACGAAATCCGCACTGGTAGTCTCCCAGTATTTCTTCTGTGTATGGTGTGATTCTCGCCATTCATATATTATTCATTTGTGTTCTCACGAACCTTGGAGTTTGAAATAGTCCGCCATATCAGAGCCCCTCTTTGATATGGTAAGGTCTGCTTACTGCTCTGATTCGACCCGGTGTCAGAGAGGCGCTCTTAAAATACAACAGGTATACCCCTGGGTGCAGGTTAATAACCTTGCCCGTAAAAATAAATTATTATGGAAAATGTAACAAGCCTCGAAACTTGCTAAATAGGCCAAGACCGGTGCCGATTATGATGATACCCCTGGCTGCAAACCATCCAATGGACACGGTGACGCGTAACACCCTGGATCAGGGGTGGTAGATCTTTGTGTGTTACTCCTCCCTAGCTTGTCTGACATGGCTGACCCTACTGGAAACGTATGCTTTCGCCAGCACTGCCGGAGTCATTCATTGTAGTTTAAGCCCATGCAACACGTCAAGATTTCTACCAAACGGGGGAGTAGTAGTAGTAGTTTTATTTCTTATATGGTTTGTACATTAAATTTTATAATACAATTGACAAGTATTATCGACAATAATAATATATAAGAAAACTGGAAGGCATTCAGTGTTTTTATACAATTAAAGTAACAAAACAGAGTTGAATGCTTCTTTACAATGGCAATCAAGTAAAATATCAATTTTTTAAGGTGGGGTGATTGTTACCGGTTCAGGAATAGTTGTGTAACACATTAAAAAACCACAAAACTTATCTTATTAAAGTCATTCCTGAGAGTTTGCGGCCATAAGTTTGAGGATCTGTAGAAACTGTAGAAACTAATCTAGAAACTGTCTCAGGTGAATTTCGCCTTGCTAGTTTCATTGATATGAATAAACTCGGGATGTTTAGTGTAATTTCCACTTTCAGGAATCTGAGCCACTTATGTAAGGGTATAACAACTCCTTGGTCGGTATCGTTCTTCGGGAAGGTGTATTCGTTTGGAATAATTATATATGCGTTTCTTCTATAAAAGCCACCGTCATTTTTTTCGGTCCGAGCAATTCAGGGAGATCAATTCTCTTTGAGCAGTCAACCAGGACGAAACGTTTAGCGTTCGAAATTTTTCCATTTTAGATACAGATTGCGAAAACTTGGTTTATGAGTTCCAAGTATTGCGTTTTGGTTTGAGCTATAATCAAGGCTTGTTGCATTTTCCAACTAGCGATGATGAGGGTGCTCCGTAATAACGTGTTTAAAATAACTCTCCACCCACTACACTAGAGATGTTAACTTGTGTCACAACCGTTAAGCTCATTTTCGATTACATTGAGTTGTGACACAAGAAACACTGGGGCGAATTCAAGAGAATAGTACTGTGGGGGGTAGGTAGTAAGTAAGGGTGTGCCGGTACGGGCACGGGTTCACTAATATCCCCACCGTGAATTATTTTTACACCCAGAGAAGCTGGTATGGCCGTTGAGCAGAATGTGGAACGGACACACCAGAACAGAAAAAAAAAATAGACACTCATCTTTGTTTGTTATTGTTAATCTAGAACATTTATTTTTCACTTAAAATGTACACATTTAAGGAAACACAATTAATCGACTATTTGTATGTTGGGTGACTATGGTTCGATATTGTTCTCATACATGGTCTGTTAATTAATTTTTCACTTAAAATTTACACACTTAAGGAAGCACAGTTAATCGACTATTTGTATGTTGGGTGACAATGGTTCGTTATTAAAGCATAAGTTAGCTACGGTACTTCACTTTAATATTACTTAAGTTATTACTCCAAAGAATAAACTCGACGGCGTCCGTCAGCAACCCTGGTTCAAGATCGAGTTATGATTCAACCCTCAGTTCGGGGTGAGTCTGTGGTATGGTGAAAAGAAAGTGAAATTTTCGTTTGGATAGTGGCCAATGGGAAGGATCTCTGATAAATAGATCCTAGCGAGGGGACGGCACCTACGCGGAGATCACTCTGTTTACCCATGCCGTGAGCTCATGGGTAGACGAACCGTAGAAAAGAAATTCGAACAAAGGGAATTAGATGTGCATGCAGCTGAATAAATAGTTGCATGTCATTAGGAAGACCTGGTGCCTAAAGCAAATTAGATGCTTACACAATGGCGATTGTGTATAGCATCTATGCTGGAGAAAGGGGTCTAATTCTTGTGTGAATATTTACACTACTGGAGAATTCGGTTCTTGGCTGCTAGACGCGAGTTGGGATATGCTTTGTCGGTTAGACAAAGGCCGCCGTGAATACAGATAAGCCAGGAAAATCTGCTGCGCACGTGTGTGGCAGAATACGTTGACAGACAGGGGCGCCGATAATGTTTCCATGATTTATTGCGGTTACTTGGTACGGTAACCAAATTGTTTTTTTTTTTTTCAGGAAAATGATGAGATGCATTGGTGCATGCGACAATGCCCTTGGGGTAAAATGTTTGCAGGTGCTAATGCAATTGCATTAGCGAAAAACAATGGGGTTTTTGGAGCTTTCGGACAGGAAGTTTTTGGGGTAATTGGTAAGGTAAGTATTGGCGTTAGTGGAACCGCCACAGTACCACAGTAGTGCTCTTGATCGTAAACAGCACAAAAACCCTGGAGGAAGAGGAGCGACTATAACGTTTTGTCGAGAACAAAGGAATGGAGATTAGCGGCGAACGATAACAAAAGAAAAGACGTCTGGAAAGAAAAATTGAATAATCGTAAAGAAATAATCGAACTTGATAGTGAATTTTGCGACCAGAAACCAAGGAAGTAATCAGATTTAAAGATTGCGAGTGTCAACTTAACCAACTCCAGGAGGAAACCTATTCGCACGAAAATCGTCAGGATAAGGCAACTGTTATTTTTATATAACACTCACCTACTACTGCGGCTTCCGGCTTGGTTAAGCCCGTGAGTAGGTGGCTTCCGTAAGGGTTGGTTTTCGGCTTGTTAGCCCGTAGGTTATCTTCCTTCGGTTGGTTGACTTCCGCTGATTGTTGATCCCGTAGATTACTTCCGGCTTGCTTTGCGTTATCGCTGTTAGGGGAATTGTGCCTTCATTCCTTCCGGATGTTAAGCCAGTGGGTGTGTTGTCCCCGGTGATCTCTTGGCGTGTACGCGCTCTGGTCCTGGGCCGGAGTTCGCTTTCCTGTCACGGCTTTGGTCCTCATCCGGAGCTTGTAGTCCTTCCTATCCCAGTGCGGTTGAATGTTATTACACTAGGTACAAAACTTACCAATTGCGGCTTCCTGTGTAGTTAAGTCTGGGGTTCCGGCTCTCACGGCCCGGTTGGGTTGCTGTTGTTTGGGCCCGTGGTACTGTTTCAAAGAAAAGAAAGTCTTTTACGTTTTCTTGTATTTATTTTATTCATGTTATTTTAATTGGGTGCACACTTGTGTTGTCTGATTCTAATTAATCCTTGCCTACAACGGAACTCCCTATTTATACCCGAAATCTAAGTCGAAATTCACATACCTTCTCACGATTCATCGCTCACTTTGAGACAGCCACCGGATGCTAGCCGCAGTCGAAGGCCATGCCAACGACGATGGAAACCTCAACGTTGCAATTCTGTCACCAATCACCCAGGGGTGACAACCTTACGCCTACTCTGGCTGCCGCTCCACCCCAAGGTCATGGGAAAATTTCAATTCAAGGTGATGCGAATCTGACTTGCTCTTGGCAAATAGCATGCATGTGTATGGGCATGGGTGGAATTACTGTAAAGGTGATGGGGTGTTAGGTGATCATCAAGGTGATGAGCATTTTAGTTTGCTTATGGGGAATGCCATGCAATATTAAAGCATGTGTATGGACAGTATACCCGCCTGTCACCCGGGAGACCGGGGTTCGATTCCCCGTCGGGGAGCCTCTGGCGCAAGACTAATGACCTTGCCCGGAAAAAACAAATCATTATGGAAAATTTAACAAGCCTCAGGACTTGCTAAATAGGGCCAAGACCGGTTCCCGATTGTAATGCGGATGATGATGATGTATGGACATGAGTATGGATGAAACGTGAGAATTGCAGAATTGCAATTCTAGTTATGAGAATTGGAAATGCATGATAGGAATTTGCGTTTAGCAAAAGGTGGGCGTGTGATAAAGCTTCACAGCTACACTGAAAGGATTCCGTCGGTTGTAGCAGATTATTTTTGATGCTACACCGAAAGAATTCTTTTGGTTTAAAGTTATTAAAACTTGTCCTATATGCATGCAATATTAGATGTGTTGGAAAAAACATTGCAGACTTGTGTGTACAGCATTTTGCGTATAGCATACATACATATATGAATTCCGACCGGATGTATGCATGTAACACAACCAATGTCAAGCTGGTGAAGAAAGGTAGGATCAAGGACATCAACATCCACACGACAAAAAGAAACACAGTGAGTAATGCCAATTAGAGTAATTAATATGTCTAAGAATAATAAAGAAACGCAGTGATTAAGGCCAAATAGAGTCATTAATATATTGTAATGATTTTAACTTCACTCGCAGCCTACCGCCCTAAGCTGTACAAAGCACAGCACGCTCTTCTAAGCTGTTTAAAGTGAAGCTCGCTGAAAGAATATGGCAAACTACTACCGCAGTTGTAAAGAGTCAAGATATTAGATCAAGACTGAATTTACTTTATTATTCACTTCCTATTTATACGAAAATTCTTAATATTAATTTTTACAATTCTAAGCAATAATTGTACAAACATAAAATATTCATCATCATTATCGGCACTACAACCGGGATCCGGTCTTGGCCTTATTTAGCAAGTTTCGAGGTTTGTTAAATTTTCGATAATAATTTATTTTTACGGGCAAGGTTATTAGCCTTGCGCCGGTAAATAAACTATTACAATTGGTTATTTTGATCGCTTCGCTCCACTCTACTCCACTCTACTCTAGTAGGTACAAAGAACGAAAATGTCAACAATAACAAACACATGAACCAGAGTGAACCCCTACGTAGCATGAATCACCATCAAAATTCGATTCAAGATGCTATATGACACTTTCGATTGAATGTGGCACAATACGATGTTAAGTAATGGTTCTTCGTACTTAGTCTGCTTGTACTTACACTACAATATAAAAGAATAATAAAGAAAAACAGTCATTAAAGTCAATAATACATCAGAGAATAATAAGGGACCACAGTCATTAAAGCCAATTAGATTCATTAATTATCGGAAAATAATATAGTTGAAGAGGTAAATTGTACGGCAATTAGTGCTGTGTTTTATTTCAATACGAATACGGTGAATTGTACCACAATTGTTTTAGCGTTGCATCTACTTACCATCGAGAGTTTAAATAAAGATACACAACCAGCGCTACATCACAACAATTTAACAAGACTCTTTCCGAATTTCGTTCACGAGGTCTGATATTTTGGCGATCAGCGAGGATGTGTCCATGCCAAAGAAGTGGTTGGAGAGGTCCATGAACTCTCCGATTATTTCTGTGCTTAACATATGGTATTTAGGATTTGGTAACTTGGGTCATATGTCGGTTATGTTCGTAAGAGGTCAGCGTAGCGTACACCGGGCCTTGTATTTTTTTTTTTTTTTTTTTTATTAGACTTCTCTCGGGAGAGGCGAACCTATAGCGCCACCAAATAACTGTTGCAGTTCTTTTTGAACAGCTGTAGGTTGTAACGCTCCGGGAACACTCGCGCGGGAAGGGAGTTTTACAGCTTTCCTGCTCTGTAACGGAACGAGTTCTGATGCAGGGATGTTCGCGCCATCGGGAGATGAACCGCAAACGGGTGCGATCCCTCGGATTGTCTTGTGGAGCGCATATAAGCCGACTTGCGTGGAACAATACCACGAATCTTCGAAGAACAGTACCCGTGATAATATCTCTAAAACAGACACAGCTCGGCTATGCGCCTTCGATGCGATAGCGACTGTAATCCCGACATCAGCGCCGAGTCCCCGATCAGGCGGTTCGCTCGTCTCTGTATGCTCTCAAGTAGGTCGAGGGTATGTTTAGGAGTCGAGCTCCAAACATGAGGGCAATATTCGAGCGCGGGTCTAATTTGAGATTTATATAGGAGAAGAAGTTGGGCCGGAGTAAAATATTTCTTAGCTCTAAAAAGATAGCTCAGTTTTCCTGAGGATGACCTGGCGATGCTCGACACATGTGTATGCCACTTTGTTGTCCGTAGTCTCCAACAAATCATTTATGTGAAGCAAGAACAATGTTGGAGCCAAAATAGAACCTTGGGGCACCCCCGAGTTAACAGGATACAGATCCGAACACTCGCCGTCCACAACAACCCGGATCGATCGATTCTCAAGGAAGCTTTCCGTCCAGTCGCAAAGCTGTTGGGAAAGTCCATATGAACGGAGTTTGCTCAGCAGTGCCCCGTGCCAAACGCGGTCAAAAGCCTTGGAGATATCCAATGCGACTGCCCTTGATTCACCATGATGTTCAATCGCAGATGTCCATATATCGGGTTTAAGTGTCAAAAGGTCTCCCGTGGACCGCCTGCCACGGAATCGGCATTGACGGTCATTCAGAAGTCCATTGCACTCCAAATACTTAACTAACTCAGTATTGATGACTTTTTCCATTACCTTAGATAAAATAGACAGTAATACTATCGGACGGTAGTTTTGTGGGAGACACCTTTTTCCCGTCTTTGGGATTGGCTGAACTCGAGCGATTTTCCAGCAGGCAGGAAAGGTCCTCCGTGCATAAGATAAGCGGAAGAGTCTGCCAAGAACCGGCGATAGTTCTGGTGCACAGGTCTTAAAGACTATTACTGGTATTCCGTCCGGGCCGGTTGCCTTCCTACAATCTAGTTCACGTAGAATGCATTGAATAGTGCGCGGACGGAATCTCATATCCCGCATGGAAGACCGTGCCGACGCGATCACAGGTGGCTCCAAAAGGCCGGGATCGAGGTTTGAATTGGTGGAAAATAAATTCGCCAACACATCAGCTTTATCCTGTTACGTCTCCGGCGCCATGCTTCCTCTTTCGAGGGAAGAGCGTGGGGGTTATTAAAATAATTAAGTTTTATAATTATAGTTTTATTTATTTTTTTATTGAACTCAGCTATCTCAAGCTGAGCTCTCTTCTGAACTAACTTTTCAATATAAATTTTCCTGTTTTTATAGAACATTTTGTTCCAACTAACTGTGTCGTATAAATTGAACAAAACAATCCAGAAGTCTCTGTTTATAATTTTGAATAAACTTTGAACGAAAATCAAAGTGGCTATGTTTTGAAATGAAAAATGTGCTTGTTATGAAAAGGGGCATGTTTTTAAATGTGCTGTAAGTGACTGGATATAGAATACTGTGTCTGTTTATTTATGAATTGTATTAAATGAGAATGTAAGATATGTGCGAATGTAGTTTTAAAGGTTGTGTTGGAAAGGACATGAGATTAGTGTTAAAGCGAATAAGGGTAGTATTCTGGAATACAACAATCCTTTGAATTCGTGACTAACGTTCCGGTGTCTGTCACCAACGCAGGGAAGGGGGAGGATGCGAACTTACCGCTGACAGCTTTTGCCATTGACCAGAAGGAGCGCGAACCAGTTGGGCACCGAAGGAGCCTTTTGATCACCATGTCGTTATGAGCTTTCTTCGCGGTATCAATCGCCTGGTTGCACACGTCTCTGATTCTAACAAAATTCGTTCTATTAACATCGGTGGGATTGGAGCGCCATTGCTTAAAAGCTCTATTTTTTGCCGCTGTAATCTGCTCGCATTGTTTATCAAACCAAGGTTTATCAGACGAACTTCGTTTGATGGAATGCGGAATATACATCTCCATCCCCAGAAGAATAATCTGTGATACCGACTCCGCGCAAGCGTTAACATCTGAGTCTCCGAAGCACACCTCGGACCATGGAAAGGATGCGAAGAAATCTCGCAAATCATCCCAGTTAGCAGCCCCATACTTCCATACATGGCGAAGCTGCCTAGGCCGGTTATTCGCTTGATATGCAAGTGCTTGCGAGACAGACACCAAGCAGTGATCTGAGTTTCCTAGTGGCGCAGTGACCTCTACGGTATAAATACTCGGATCGGATGTCAAAAACAGATCCAGGGTATTCGCATAATCGCCTCGGGCATCCGGCACTCGCGTTGGCTCCTCCACGAGGCGAGTCTAGTTGTGGCATACAGCAAACATCTCCGCCAGCCTCCCGGCCTCGTCGGTTCTGTTAGAATGTAACAACCAACCGGAATTGTGCACATTAAAATCGCCAAGGTCAACAATTTCATAAGCTGGGTGGTTGGTCTGTATCCAGAAAAATGTCACCGGTCGATCGTCATTCGGGAGCGGTAAAGACAACAAAGAAATTTAACGGAATTACTCAGTACGATCCTCAACCATATGATGTCCATATTATTGGGTTCCAACGCCTTCATCCTCTGGCAAGCCAGATTGGACCGTGCGAAAACGCAGACTCCCCCTAAAAACGGAATGTCGAATGTAAGTCGTATCCTGAGCAACGAAGATATGTAGAATCAGTTGACGAATCGACCTGGGTCTCAGTTAGGGCAAGAATATCAGGTTTCGTTGTTTGCAAATATTGGTGGACAGCGTTTACATTCGTATTGGTGAAACCGATGCCCCTGATGTTACAAAATGCCGTCACCAGTCGAGCGTGGGCAGAGCATCGAGAGCGAGCCCGTTTATGCGATGACGAACCTCTCAAAGTTCCGCTATTTATCATGATATCTGCATGATGTTCCCCCTGACATAGTCCCCCCCGGAGATCCGAATGGGAGAGTAGTTTACCTCCGGAATTCTTTTTATCAGAAAGTACCATCATGACTTATGCCCGTGTCAGTCCGGGCCATCAGCCACACATCCGAAAGTCCGTCGAAGATTTCTCTCGGCGATATTGGGAAATGCACAGCGTGAAGGGGTGGTATCTCACCTTGGGACCGACTACCACCTAACCAACCTTTTCTCGAACCGGTCCATCAGTCAAGCCCCGAAAGATGGCCAGGGATTTCACCCGACCATTTCACGGAGCCTAAAGCTAGATGGGGTGGTATTTCACCGGGCGCACAGGGCGTTGGGACCTCGGCTACCGCTCGACCTTTAGTCGCCTCTTACGACAAGCCGGCCTAGCTGTGAGTATATTCTAACGCCCTACTCACAGGGATAGCTTGTATAGAAACTGGAGAAAAGTAATTGACAGTATAAAAAAGGAGAGTGTGTCAACATAAGTTGAGTGTGTACATTCTGTAAATAAACTACCCGGAACCATTTAAAAAGCCCGGAAATTTAACTTCTATTATCAAAATTTATTTTGTCACCTTCAAAACAGTTCCTGTTGTTTGCAATACAAAGGTGATCATGCCAAACCCGCTCTTCCAGAGGTGTCTTAAAGGGCGAATGTGATATGACCTTCAGTACTTGCTCTGAATTTCGTTTGATTTTTTCAGTTGAGTCAAAACGGAATGGCAATTTCAGTTGTGGAAACAAAAATAACTCACATGAGGGTAAGTCCGAGGAATACGGTCGATGATCGATTGTATTTTTTGAATTTTTTTTGAGAACGTATTATTCACGAGCTGTCTTTACACAACTCTGGCCCATTATGTCCGACAGACTCGCGTAGACGTGTTAAAATATTCCAAAACTGCCCTTATTCACTGTTTGTCTCTCCGAAAGAAATACAACACCAAAATAATCAAAGAAAACAGTCAGCAACATTGTAGTGCTCCACGAAGCCCTACCATTTTCCTACACACATATTTCATTTTATTAATATCCCCATACACATCCACCAACTATATCATGCATCCATATCCTCAAACTAACATTCAATCCGATTTAGACAAGTTGAATTGTTCAAACTAAACACCACAATGCATATCTTCATATGCAAACAAACCCATGTTAAAAAATATCCATTTGGTTCCCATACACATGATTCTAAAATCCTTGTCTCCCTCTGGATTGTAGCCAGATGTGTACATTCTAAAAATAGATATCCCATGCCTTTTCTCCAGTTTTTCACATACAAATCTCAATGAAGATTTGTATAAAAGGGCGATGGATTTTGGATTCGAGGATCAAGAGGGCACAGCACCACTATGGCTCTCAACATATCTCAAAACCACGTCTGCGTGCGGCTCTTTAAAAAGGAACCCACCATTGCGGTGAGCCTGGACATTGAAAAAGCTTTTGACACGACATGGATAGAAGGTCTCGTTTTTAAATTATTGAATACTAGCATTAGTAGAACGCTATCTAGAATCATCTACCAGTTCGTTCGAAACAGAACCTTCGAAGTTCGAGTGAATGGAAAGCTTTCCCGAACTTTCCACGCCGCTGCAGGCGTACTACAGGACTCCATTCTAGGCCCCATCTTATTTAATATCTACGCCTCCGATATTCCTCGCCCTGTGGACGGGAGAGTAAACCAGATATGCTATGCGCATGACGTCCTAGCGTACACGTCATCCAAAAGCCCTAAACTCTCAACAAATTGACTCATTCATCACCTGGACGAACTGTATCAGTATTACAGTCGATGGAATATTCGACTCAATCCATCTAAAGCAGTAGCTATAATTCTGAATAGTAAACACTCCCAACCTACTTCTCGATATTCACAGAATATTCGAATAAAAATAGGAGATACTACGATTCGACCACAGGACAGGATGAAAAATCTTGGCCTGACGGTCGTTATTACCCCAACTCTCACCGATGCGAAGGCGCCTCCATTACCCTTACGAGTAACGAGTACTTGCTACAATTAGCATACAAGTACCTCGAAAGGATTCAGAACAGCGAGAACCTACTTGTACGGGAATCTTGGTTTCTTGACCCTTCTCTCTCTCGATCTCTTCGGATCAGACCACTAAAATTTCTTCTTCAGTACAAAACTGAAAAAAACACCCTTCCCAACAACATTCTCCCATATAATAGAGGATTCCTAAACCCATCACATAGGGTCTACTGCTGACACTCTACAAACACGCACGCACAGTACAAGACAGCACAAACACACACACATACACACCGACCAAAGCGCAGATTATCAGACGCCAAAGGCGTGATGTGCGTTTACTTCCGCACTCAAGACCTACCGCTCTTGTACGATTTCTTTCCCGCCATCCCTCCATCCAAGTAGTTAGAGAACACCTGAACTAACACTGTCCACACTATCCTTGGATACCCCCCCCCCCCCCCCCCCTTTTTGTTTCTTTTCAGATATCTTACGGATGTGGGTGATATAATAAAATGTTGGGATAAAAAGCCCCAAAAATTACGTCATTGGGCGAGATTACTCAAAATATGTCTCTGATTTATATGATGATAAAATCATCCATCCTATTTCTGTAGGCTTCATTAAATAAGGTCTCATTTGAATAATAATTGTAGTCTGATTCCGGTGTTCAATATAATCTGAGATACTTTTTTTCAAACATCCGGATCTTTTCCATCAAATTTGGACCTATATTAAACCATATTGGACAACCATATATAATTATTGGCCTGATTAGGGTCATGTAGCACTATCCTTAGAATCCTCCTTCCCCCTTTTCTTTTCAGATATCTCGAGACCGAGCCCAACACTCTCACGAATGTGGGTGATTCTGGTTATCGCAAGATGACTAGAAGCCAGAGACAAGATGAAGGACACATCTGTCCTTGTCTTTCTAAAGTCGGTCTCTTGCCACTCCATTTTTTATTTATTATTATTATTATTATAATTACTTTTTTTTTTTTTTTGATTCGAGGATCAGTCTCAATTGGCGTCCGAGGTGTAACGACGCCAGAAAAACTAAATTTACTAATAAAATAAATTTAAAATAAAAGTATTTGACTCTTTAATTGAGCTTGGAAGATTCCCAGGACCCAATTCAACAATCGGTCGTCACTCTTCCCTCAGGTCTAAGGAAGCACGGTGGCGACCACAACGAGCTTTCTCAGGAGCGGTCTTGGGAGATCCATCGTCCTTTTAAGGACAAGGAGACACGCTCCCTGAGTGAAAGGCTACAACAACATGTTCACTATCAAGCGGTTTTGGCGCATTTTTATAGGATTCGGCTCATCTTTTAAGTACCATTCGGTCGGTTCTTGGCTCGTTAATGTGGCGTATTTATGGACCTATAGTGTTTGCGACGATAGCGAAAAGCATGTGACTCGAACCGACGGTATGAATGTAAGAATCACTAAAAGATAGAACCAAAGCTCAACGCATCAGGACACTGTCGCCTTTATGAAATCGACTTCTAAACTCAAGGGCACTCAACTGATGTGGAATTGCTATGTTATTACTTGGAATACGGCTGATGAGTTTTCTTATTCGATTTGCTTTTGGCGCTCATCACTATTTGCTTGTATATTGTGTGCACCTGTTAGAAACGCCACAGACCCATGTCAACTTTTCGAGAAACTATGTCCTCAGAGACCTGCTTTCGATGGTTCTTTGGCAAAGCATTGAGCTCTCTTGGAACGAGTCGAGTAGCAACACATGTCAATCCCAAAATATTTGTTACAAATGCATGAACTGCTATATTGTTAATGTTTAACGCTTGAGCTAAATTTCTAACTCTGAAACAACGATTTTTAACCACTAATTGATAGATTTGTTGTGTTACTATCAAAGGTAGACGCTGAAGGACATCCTGAACGAGCCGATCATCGATCAGTTTATGCCTTCCTTTAAACGATTTGTACCACTCGTGTGCAGTAGTTTTCAATATAGTTGAGTTAGCGTGAGCCTTTTTTAAACGTTTGCAACGATTCGACACAAGAACTTTAATTTGAAAGGTAAAGCTAACGGTAAACTCCTTGTTCAACCAATTTATCCATTGTAAATTTCGCAGAGCAGCTCTATGGTCGACACATTTTGACAGCTGATGTAAATAAACTAGTTAAGAGAGGGCTATCAATGCTCTTTAAATCCCGAAATTTATCCAGAACATCCAAGCTACTCTTGTACAAGGCCATGGTCTTACCAGTACTTATGTATGGATCCGAGACCTGGGTGCTCAATAAAAGACACTCTGAACTCTTAGTCGCGCTTAAGAGGAAGGCCTTAAGGATAATTGTTGGCCCCGTAGGACGATTCCGGAGACGCTACGATCTTGAGTTGTACGCGATCTACCTTGAAGCTAACGTTATAAGAAAAATCAAGCTCGGTAGACTCCGGTGGGCGGGACACCTAGCTCCAATGAGCTAAAAGGAGCCTGCCCGGAAAATCCCTTGTGACGGGATGTATGGAAGGAGACAGTGCGGCAGACCTTGTCCGCGATGGGGGGATGGCCTAGACCAAGACGCCCAGAGCCCAGAGTGCCCAACTTGATGACATCGACTCGAAATCAAGGGGTGGTTCATCGCGAAAACCGACGCGTATTTCTAAGGCTTGGATGTTTCGTACTATAGGAAGGCATCGAAATGTTGGAAAATCTCTATATCAAGTGTATCTTCTTCGAGGGCAACCATGTTGAGGAATAAATATAACTTTGCTCAAAAAACGCTTGTTTTCATTAAACATCCCGGAACTTTTCAGACTATGTACTACATGAACAGCTTTTAAAAGCGCTCCGAGAAAACCCATAAGCCTACTTCTTCATCCTAAATGAAAACAAACGTGTTAACCTCGTATTCATAGGTGGAAGGGCAGACTTCGTGCCGCAGAAAGTCAGGACGAAATTAAAAGTCACAGTTCCCAATACGTTCGAAAAAGTAAGAAGATCGATAACCTTACGGCACAAGAAACTAAATATTCACTACAACTTTTTTTTATTAATGAAGTAATTAAAAGTATAATTTTCTTCCACATGCTGGTGACCTAAGAAAAACCGAATAGGTACTCTGGTCGTAAAATGTCAAATCCCACACAGCCCGGGGGTATGTTAGTGTAATTGGGCAGACGATAGTCAAGCCTATTTTAATAACTGTAACCTGGGCTTCCTGGGAATTGTCTTGGCTATCCCATATAAAAAGCTCTAAGTAACAAGTGTGCTGAGCTGGCTAAGCAAACGAAAGAGAAAAGTCTCTCCCAGAAACTGTACATGAGGTCGGTGGACAACATAGTCTGCCCTGTGAGTAGGGCGTTAGAATATACTCACATCTAGGCCGGCTTGTCGTTAGAGGCGACTAAAGGCCGAGTGGTACCCGAGTGGTAGCCGAGGTCCCAACGCCCCGTGCAGCCGGTTAAATACCACCCCATCAAGCCTTAGGCTCCGTGAAATGGTCGGGTGAAATCCCTGGCCATCTTTCGGGGCTTGGCTGATGGACCGGTTCGAGAAAAGGTTGGTTAGGTTGGTAGTTGGTAAAAGGGAGATACCACCCCTTCACGCTGTGCATTTCGCAATATCGCCGAGAGAAATCTTCGACGGTCTTTCGGATGTGTGGCTGATGGCCCGGACTGACACGGGCATAAGTCATGATGGTACCTTCTGATATAAAGAATTCCGGAGGTAAACTAGTCTCCCATTCGGATCTCCGGAGGGGACTATGTCAGGGGGAACATCATGCAGATATCATGATAAATAACGGAACTCTGAGAGGTTCGTCATAGCATAACCGGGCTCGCTCTCGATGCTCTGCGCACGCTCGACTGGTGACGGCATTTTGTAACATCAGGGGTATCGGTTTCACCAATACGAATGTAAACGCCGTCCACCAATATTTGCAAACAACGAAACCTGATATTCTTGCCCTAACTGAGACCCAGGTCGATTCGTCAACTGATTCTACATATCTTCGTTGCTCAGGATACGACTTACATTCGACATTCCGTATTTAGGGTGGAGTCTGCGTCTTCGCGCGGTCCAATCTGGCTTGCCAGAGGATGAAGGCGTTGGAACCCAATAATATGGACATCATATGGTTGAGGATCGTACTGAGTAATTCCGTTAAATTTCTTTGTTGTCTTTACCGCTCCCGAATGACGATCGACCGGTGACATTTTTCTGGATACAGACCAACCACCCAGCTTATGAAATTGTTGACCTTGGCGATTTTAATGTGCACAATTCCGGTTGGTTGTTACATTCTAACAGAACCGACGAGGCCGGGAGGCTGGCGGAGATGTTTGCTGTATGCCACAACTAGACTCACCTCGTGGAGGAGCCAACGCGAGTGCCGGATGCCCGAGGCGATTATGCGAATACCCTGGATCTGTTTTTGACATCCGATCCGAGTATTTATACCGTAGAGGTCACTGCGCCACTAGGAAACTCAGATCACTACTTGGTATCTGTCGCGCAAACACTTGCATATCAAGCGAATAATCGGCCTAGACAGGTTCGCCATGTATGGAAGTATGGGGCTGCTAACTGGGACGATTTGCGAGATTTCTTCGCATCGCTTAACGCTTGCGCGGAGTCGGTCACAGAGATTATTCTTCTGGGGGATGGAGATGTATATTCCACATTCCATCAAACGAAGTTCGTCTGATAAACGTTGGTTTGATCACAAATGCGAGCGGCAAAAAATAGAGTTTTTAAGCAATGGCGCTCCAATCCCATCGATGTTAACAGAATGAATTTTATTAGAATCAGAAACGCGTTCAACCAGGCTATTGATACCGCGAGGAAGACACAGCGACAGGGTGATCAATAAGCTCCTTCGGTGCCCAACTGGTTCGCGCTCCTTCTGGTCAATGGCAAAAGCTGTCAGCGGTAAGTTCGCTTCCTCCTCTTTCCCTCCGTTGGTGACAGACAGCGGGACGTTAGTCACGAATCCAAACGATAAAGCTAACGTGTTCGCGAATTCAAACGTCGATCCCGACATTTTGAAGCCACCTGTGATCGCTCCGGTACGGTCTTCGATGCGGGATGTGAGATTTCGTCCGCGCACTATTCAACGCATTCTACGTGAACTGGATTGTAGGAAGGCAACCGACAATAGTCCTTAAGAACTGTGCTCCAGAACTATCGCCGGATCTTAACAGACTCTTCCGCTTTTCTTATGCACGGAGGACCCTTCCTACCTGCTGGAAAATCGCTCGAGTTCAGCCAATCCCAAAGACGGGAAAAAAGTATCTCCCACAAAATTACCGTCCGATAGCATTACTATCTATTTTATATAAGGTAATGGAAAAAGTCATCAATACTGAGTTAGTTAAGCATTTGGAGTGCAACGGACTTCTGAATGATCGTCAATACGGATTCCGTGGCAGGCGGTCTACGGGAGACCTTTTGACACTTATAACCGATATATGGACATCTGCGATTGAACGGCATGGTGAGTCAAGGCCGGTCGCATTGGATATCTCCAAGGCTTTTGACCCCGTCTGGCACGGGGCATTGCTGAGCAAACTTCGTTCATATGGACTTTCCCAACAGCTTTGCGACTGGACGAGGAGCTTCCTCGAAAATCGATCGATCCGAGCTTCCTGTTAATTCGGGGGTGCCCAAAGGTTTTGTTTTGGCTCCAACCTTGTTGTTGCTTCACATAAATGATTTGTTGGAGACAACGGATAACATAGTGTTCAGTTTTGCGGATGATAGTACGCTTGCTTCCTCCTTTTCGAATGTTCGGCCGATTGGTGCTTCTGCGTCGCATCAGGTGAGATGTACACAGATTGACTCTCTGAATCAGGATCTAGATAGGGTCCTGCAGTGGGGGAGGGCGAACCTCGTCGAATTCAATGGAACGAAGGCACAATATACAACATTCACAAAGAAAAGTGGATCATCGGTTCCACAGCTGATGATGAATGTCCGGGCCCTCGAGGCTAGGGAAAGTTTGAAATTGCTCGGCGTCACGGTCTGTGGGAATGTATCATGGCATAAACACGTGTCGAGTATCTCCAGGTCACCCTCAGGAAAACCGAGGTATCTTTTTAGAGCCAAGAAATATTTTATTCCGCCCCCACTTCTTCTCCTATATAAATCCCAAATTGGATCCGCGCTCGAATATTGCTCTCATGTTAGGAGCTCGGCTCCTAAACATACCCTCGACCTACTTGAGAGCATACAGAGACGAGCGATCCGCCTGATCGGGACTACAGTCGCTATCACATCGAAGGCGCGTAGCCGACCTCTGTCTGTTTTACATATATTATCACGGGTACTGTTCTTCGGAGATTCTTGGTATTGTTACACGCAACCTACTTGAGAGCATACAGAGACGAGCGATCCGCCTGATTGGAGACTCGGCGCTGACGTCGGAACTACAGTCGCTATCACATCGAAGGGGCGTAGCCGACCTCTGTCTGTTTTACGGATATTATCACGGGTACTGTTCTTCGGAGATTCGTGGTATTGTTCCACGCAATTCGGCTTATATGCGATCCACAAGACAATCCGACGGATCGCACCCGTTTGTGGTTCATTTCCGACGGCGCGAACATCCCTGCATCAGAACTCGTACCGGTACAGAGCGGGGAAGCTGTGGAACTCCCTTCCCATGCGAGTGTTCCCGGAGCGTTACAACCTACAACTGTTCAAAAAGAACTGCAACAGTTATTTGATGGCATCTCGGGGCGCCCACTCGGCGCTATAGGTTCGCCTCTCCCGAGAGAAGTCTAATAAAAAAAAAAAAAAAAAAAAACATTTTTTATCCCTCTAGCTCTGGCTATCATAAAAAACAACGACACCGCAAAGGATGACTTTTTCCTCTTTGCTTAAATATAGATCGTTAGGTTTTTATATATAAATATATTGTCACCATTTTTATACATAATAATCAGTCATTGGGCCAATATTCAAATCCGAACATTTCCAAATTGTGTCCAATGAGGGGTTACCCTGATCTCCATAAATAAATGTGTGAAATCGAAACCAAATTAACAATTGTAAATTGTATCTGTATCTGTGACAAGTACACCTCACCATTGACCTACTTAATGTGAAGAACGACAAGCACCTTGTCAAAACACCTGTTCTTCTTAATTTTGATGGTTCATTAAAACAAACATTAAATTTCTATGTTTATCTGTTTTTTATCTCATTTCTGCGCCTCACATAAGTACACCATTAAATTCTTAATAGAACGTCTGATTGTGGCTCATTTCTATACGCTAATTAATTAAGCTTCATACGCTGTAGGCATTTTTCCACTGAGTAAGAGCCGCCATCCAAGCGGCAGTTGCAATAGTACCGAACCACGTCTCATAACAGGAACACATAAATCAACAGACGCAACGCACAGGTCTCCACAAACTCGAAAGTTTTCCGTTTTGCATGCTGCAAGTAATTTACTCTCTCGCTAAGTTCCGCTTAACTCATCCGGCTGGGGAATAGTCAAACGTACCAACAACACCACCTGCCTCGACCCACTTGCCGCAAGAATGTGACACAATTTTCGCAATTAGTCACAAAAAACACGTAAACATGAAATTGTTTTCCGTCCGCTGCCCTCGTCGCAAAACCGGTCAACAGGGAAGAGACTGAAATCTAGACATGCACAAGAGTACGTCGCCATTCACCGTCCATAGTACAGCGAAAAGGTTGCAATTTTAATTACGTCAATAAATTACGAGACTCTTGGGTTAGGCGAATGTTTACATCATAATTACCGATGAAGTATCGAGTAAATAGAGTCTCGATTCTAAATACTCGAAGAGTACCATTTCATGAACATATCCTGAAGCTGAACGCTATCCAATTCGCAACTGTCGACAAACAACGATACAATCATTACAGTCTGTTCGAAAGCATATATCAAGGCGATAGCCATCTTGCACCTCATTATATTTTATACGCGAAATGTTCGTAACTTAGAAAAGGACTCGTTCACAGGCGCAGCCTGAAAAGGGAGCGGCTCCAACAGTGGTTATAACCACGCACAATGCCATTTGCAACTACTGCTGCTTAGCTCCGAACACAACCGCGTCCGAAAGTACGACGAGGAACCATCCAGGCTTACGACGCTGTCTTGTGAGATAGGCTTACTCAAAAGAATCGCGCTAATCCTTGTGTGTTGTCCGACAGTTGTTGTTGCGGCTGTTGGTGCTGTTGCGTTGTCTTCCTTTAACTGATAGTCTTGAGTTAACAAATTTATACAAACAGGTTGTTGATGGACGAGATTGCGTGTCGCCGCACACCTGAACCGGCTTTCTGCACATTTCGATGAACCTCGTGAGTGTCAATGGGCCCACAAATGTCACTGGTACGATATCGTTTAAAATTTCATACGGTCACCACTTCTGGATTCGATGAATGTTTCAATAGAGTCGAGAACTGTCATAGGGCCCCTAATGAATCTATTTATCTGTGACCGCCTTAAAATGTCTATAATAGCAGATTACTGCCTCGTAGTGTGGCGGCTAAGCATAGTCAGTGGTATATAAGCCCTCATTAAGCTGTCCATCGATCATAGCCACCCGGACTTAGGTGACAGGCTAGTCCAGACTTTGAATACGACTCTATCATGCGACAAAATCTTGACTTGCAAACAACAGTCAGATTCCATTCAAAACAATAATCCGTGGGGCGATAATAAATATCATCGATTTATGCGACCAATTCATAAATTTATTGATGAATTAAGTTATAATTTAAGGCAAGCAAGGCGATCCCTGCGATATATCAAGAAACCCGAATCGATTAACGATTCCTGGAATCCCACAGCGGACCAGTTCGACACCACTACTATAGAACGCAGGCAATCGGAGATCCTCATAAAAGGTTAGCAATGCCAAGTGAGGACAAAAGAACAACCAGAACGGGAAGGTGATAGTGCGGGCGAAGGCAAAGACCCAGGTCCAATCACAGGCACAGGCGACGAAGTCAAAGACGAAGGTGAAGACGATAGCGAAGAAAAAAAAGAAACAAACAAACCAGACACAGAGGGAATTCCAAATTAATTAAGTTGTCGTTTTGTGCTTTTATCCACTTTATAACTAATATGACACCGATTATACGAAATATGTTCACTAATTAACGGACAAACACCATTTCATGGCGAGCAGGGTGGAGGCAGTTCTTAAAAATAAGGTAAGACAGACACAGTAGATGGAGACGCTGTGAGAACAACGCTGACAGCGAGAATGCTCAATTTCGAATAAATCAGGAGGCGATAAATAAGGATTTTTGTCTCGTAATAACTCAGCAGGAACCATTTAACATGCAATCATATCGAGTCAGGAGCATCGGGTTACACTAGCAAGGGCTACATTGCACCAGCTTGCATGTGGACAAGGTATCGCGTAAAAATTGTTCTGATCATGAAATTTTCACGCATTACCTTGTTCCTCCTTCTTTTTTTTCCAGTCTTTTATTGTTGCTGTTTTGTGCGTGTGTGTGATTTCTTTGACATGCAACCAAATAATTCCGCGCGCTTGTCCAGGGAAGAGATACAGAATAACATAGTGTGTCCAGGTAGACAGCTTAAGCCGAAGACTGGTCTTGTAGCGATCACACTCACTTATCATCGTTCGGGTTAAGATGAATCTCATCGCTTTTGACAGGTAATCGGTGCAGGGTGTAAGAGATTTTGTATTTCATTCAAGCCCGCCGGGTATTGGATATCGGTGTTGGAGTAATGAACATGAATTGGAAGTAGATTCTTGGCAATATATCGGGTCGGGCATGTTGATTTTGAATCAATTTATTTTGAACTTGAGCACTTGATGCACGTTGAATAAGGATGCTTAACAGTCTTCGTGAAGACCTTAAGGCCGCAATAGGATAAATTATGATAATTTGAGGAAACATCAAACTGAATTCTACAAATATTTGTCTTATTATCTTAGAAGTCAATGGTCAAATTATTTATTCAGTGCTTATAGCGACCTAAATCGTAGCTATACCACTTTTATGACCTTTTTACTTGGGGCGACAAGATAAAATTATCGGAATAATCTCACCATTTAAAAAGATCATCTAAAATACGGTCATCCTCTATTGCCATTAATGCTCAGCAACAATGCCCAAGATTTCAAAGTAAATAGTGCTTCTACTCAACCACTGCATGTGTAGTGAACAACTCAGTAATAAATAATAATTTCAAGGTCCCACGTACCCAGAACAACGAGAGCCCATTTGTTTTGAGAATTTTGCGTTTTGGAACCTCCTCTCCTTCATTGATTTCAAATCCTTATACCTTTTAGTACCAAGCTGAAGAAAACACCGGTCCAAACAGTATTCTCATGTACGAGGATGGCCTGAAAAGTTTCCGACCAGACAGAGATGCAAAACTTTTTTTTTTAATTAATTAATTTATTTATTTTTTTTTTTTTACATAGTCTCCTTGTAACTCTACACACTTCTCCCAGCGATGGTGCCATCTCTCTAACCCGTCCAAATAATACTCGGCATTTTTCTCTACAAAATAACTGTTTTGATTGTGTGGCGGTTCCGCCAAACCCCACGGTTCGCCTTCCTAAAAAAACACCCATAACTATATCCAATCATATAATTCCGCTAATGCAATTGCATTAGCACCTGTAAATGCTGCACGCATCAAACTTGGCGAATTTATTTATTTCAAAGCTTCTGTAAAAGAAAACTTACCTTCATGCATCTCTTCGCATGTAATTTCCTGTAAGATTTCTTTCTACCTTTTCAAGAACCCCAGCCAAATTTCAATGTCCCACACCTGCACCGCAATCTCCACCTAGCATACCTGAAACATATCCTTTTACAAGGACATTTAATGCATACAACGCTTTAGATAAAATTCCTAAAAATAGCTCCTTAATGTGCATATGCACCATAAATACAAAACATTCGGCACCCATTGTTATCAATTGCTTTACGTCTCTCTTGTGGTGGATAAAACATATCCTTAGTGGAGAGGATATTTACCACGACACCACAAACTCACCCCATAAGCAAATCATCTGTGCACGAGATGATTATCGCTGAGTCGATTTCCATCTGTCAACCGCCATGGTCGTTGCTGACTTCCGCTCTCCGGTGCGCACGGAGACGCGAAAATCCACGACTCGCGTGTGTGTAAAATTTTGAAACAATAAAATAAGTAACAATCATGTGCCTCACAGACATAACTCGCATTTCCCACGTACAGTGTAGTGTTTGCAACCGCCGTGTCGAATATTATATTCGCTGCAGTCTTCGAAGATTGCGTTTTTTTTGACTTCACATTGTAATTTTCACGTAGTGCTACCGTAAAATAAATAAAAATAAACAATAGAAATCCTGTGTTTTATATTTTTACTTGTCCGGTGTTTGGCGTTTTCTTTGCTTCGTCTTAATCGTGTAGTGCTCGAGGAAACAATTAAATATGATGGAGGAGGAAGTGAATCTAGTGCCCGTGTCTGGTAGATACTTCCTCCCCACAATTGCCTCCTCATTTGACGAAAATCTCTCTCCTCCGAACGCAATTTTTAGATTAGGAAACAAAAAGAAGTCGCTTGGGGCTAGATCTGGTAAGTAAGGCCGATAGTTAAGCAGTTCAAACCGTAATTCGTGGATTTTCGCCATGACAACCGCTGAGGTGTGAGACGGTGCGTTATCTTGGTGAAACAGGACTTTATTTTTCTGCAAATGTACCTGTTTTTCCGCAATTTCTGCCTTCAGTTGGTCAAGAAATGATGTATAGTATGCTCCTGTAATGGTTTTTCCTTTTTGAAGATAATCGATTAAAATAACTCCATCATCATCATCATCATCATCATCATCATCATCGGCACTACAACCGGGAGCCGGTCTTGGCCTTATTTAGCAAGTCCTGAGGCTTGTTAAATTTTCCATAATGATTTGGTTTTTTTTCGGGCAAGGTCATTAGATAACTCCGTCATTATCCCAAAAAACAATCAATTTCTCAGCCGAAAAAACAGTTTTTGCTATTTTTTGGAGCCGAATCCCCCTGTACAGTCCACTGTTTGGACTGAATTTTTGTTTCGAGCGTATAATGGTGTATCCAAGTTTCATCGACAGTAATTAATCGGCGCCAAAACTTGGATTTATTGTGCCTAAACTGTGCCAACATCATCATCATCGGCACTACAGCCGGGAACTGGTCTTGGCCTTATTAAGCAAGTCCTGAGGCTTGTTAAATTTTCCATAATGATTTATTTTATGTGGGCAAGGTCATTAGTCTTGCGCCAGGGGCTCCCCGACGGGGAATCGAACCCCGGTCTCCCGGGTGACAGGCGGGTATAGTAACCACTATACTATCGAGGAGCACTGTGCCAACAGTGCGTTGGAAATGTTCATTCGAACACGTTTTTGGTTTAACGTGAGGAAACGCGGCACCTACGCGCGGAGAGCTTCATCATGCCTAAATCTTGATTTAATACCGGTGGAGAGACTTGCTAAATACGGCTGTAGGGGTTCTCTATACCACATGGAGAACCAACCCACAATGCCAACCAATCTTGGCCGGTAACAGCGCGTCACCCTAACCTAACCTGTAACCCATTTCAAAACATGGAAAACACATTCCAATCTGCAAGCGCATCCATCCCGAACTTGCAAGAATCCATCTCCCAATCTGCAATGAAAGGCATTTCCCAAAACTCCCAACAGAATACAATTCAATAGAGTGCATTTTAAATCATCTCCCTCAATTACATTATAGCGTTTGAAATAATAGTGAAGAAGATCGTGTGATTCGAACTGACGCTATGACAGCTCGAATCACGAAAAAAATTTTACCTAAGCGTTACACACCAGGCTACTGGCCGTGTTTAGAATTTGATTTCCAAACTCGACTATATTCCACTGGTGTGAATTATTTTTATTTTATCGCTTGGTATACGGTTCTGATGTATTTTTCTTATTCGATTTCTTTCGTTCGGTGTTCTTCACTATTTTTGCTTGTGAATTGTGTGTGTATCTGTTAGAATCGCTACAACATCACCCCACATATAATTTTTCCCAAAACCGCTTCGGTCAATTCTCTATTTAAGTCATATTCATATGCTGCAATAAAACGCATATTCAAACCTTCAACGTAATATTGTTCATCACCACCAACAACACCGAGCCGCATACATTTCCCCGAAATTGCTTCGGTTAATTCTCTATCCAAATGATATCCCTCGCTTGCACCCAAGCAATTCCAATTTCCTCCGAAAACTCATGCCCATACTTGCTCGTGTTCCCAAAATCGGTTTCTCGGTACACATAGCAACCGATAAATCTACCCCAGCCAGTACGGCAGGAATTCCCGGAAACAAACTCCCTATACAGGCATAGCAACTTTCTTCGAAGTTCCTAGTAAATGGCGGCGAGTCGATTTTAGCTATGACTCACCCTCCACGACACGATGAATAGATCCTTTTCTTTATTAGTTAGTCGTCGAAACCGCCACGCGCACATAGGGAGTCCCCTGACAACCACCGCGACCACACAGGGGCACGCACGCCCCCCATGTGGTAAGTAAGGTCGAGCCGCACCGCGCGAGTCTGCTGCGCGAGTCCCAACCTAAGTCGAGATTCAACCGTCACCGGGGGCACACAGAGTCGAGTAATAACCACCGCTGCGTATACACATGCAATTCCTTTTAAGTACGAGTCAGTCGGATATTCGCGTAAAGTAACTAACTAAGTGCTAGCATTATTTCATACGTGTTTTGCAATATTATTGAAATGTCTTATAACTGATGTGAGAGTAACAAACACCAAAAATGTACATGTAAACTATAAAAATTAACCACAATAAAAAATCCGATTACGATCACAATAAATCTCGTGTTTATTTTCCCATTCCCGTCTGGTGATCGTTTGGCGGTATGACCCTCTGTGTGTGTTTCAGTGCCGTGTCCGCTCCAGGTAAAATAATAACGGGGATTAAACTATGACAATTGGTGTCTCCTGGAAACAACGTCGTGGGGTTGGAAGTGAACCCCGTGCGGTACGCCGGCGCACATACTTAGCCCCCCACAAGGCCAAGACCGGATCCTGGTTGTAGTGCCGATGATGATGATGATGAAACACGTTCTTTGTACATTTTCATAGCCTCTGCTATCTCTCTCACTTTAATATGGCAATTTTTCAACACCATTTGCTGAACTTTAGCGACGTTATTATCAGTTGTTGCAGTTTTTAACGTCCCGAACGTTCATCGTCTCCTAGCTCTCATGGCCACGTTTAAATTCAGCTGCTCAAAATTTCACTGTGGTAAATGATGGTGCATGAGTTCAACTCATCTTTGGTTTGCGTAGGCGTACTACCTTTCAAAAACAAAAATTTAAGGACCGCTCGATACTCAATTTTGTCCATTTTCACAAAAACACTCACATCGACTCACTCAAACGACTTTCAAATAGGAAGTACGCGTCCAAAATGGCTGAAATGTTGGTGAGTAACTGTCAAAAGATGCACAACTATATTCACTAGCTTTTATTGACGAATGCTGCTATTTTCACGTTGAGGTCGGAAACTTTTTAGTCCGCCCTCGTATAATAGATAATTTTTGTATCCAGCTCTTTGAGTCTACCGCATATATAAGACAACATACGCGACAAGTATAAAATAAAACAAAGACACACAGAAAAGGCAGCACTTCGTCCCTACTGTTTCACAACCACACTGATTGAAATCTTCCGTTAAGCAGTCATATTGTTGTCTTCTTCAAAAGCTCCATTGCTTTGGCTCTCTAGTCCTTTCATCACCGCCTTTGGGTCGAGTGGTACGACTGTATTCTAACTTCGCTAATTCTCGGTGCTGGAGAGCTAGTACTTCCGCTCTACATTCTGTTTGCCAGCACTGTTAGACGATACCCTTCAAAGTATTGTCTCTGGCATTGCATCTATGCAGGATCCATCCCAAACTGGTAAATGAATCGAGAAATTCGAAGCTTGTCTCTTTATTTAGTCTCCTCGAAATGATAAGTTCCTAATTATATTAACCTGTCAATAACGTTCGTTCCTCCTGGATATATTATCCTCTATATTCCGCAATTGTCCACGTATTCTATTCGTGTCCTTCTTTACCCCTTGTTTGGAGAGCTTCAAATTGTCGATCGCTCTTAGTTCCCTTTAATTTTCAATTCAATTTTAGGCAGACGGTCCTGCCCTTTCTGATGCCTTGCCACCTTTTCCAGATGAAAGACTTCTAATCTGTCGTGTCACCGATATTCTTGGCAGTTGCTGAATTCAATAGCGAGAAGATGAATCATTCATTTAGGAGAGCCGGAGGTCCCTTCGATCTATAAATATCGACGTGCATCATCTTCAAATATATTTTACTAACTACTTTCCCCCTCAACTGCTCTTCTTTGTCATTTGACGCGCTAGGAACATGCCACCGCATTGCTTTTTTTCTGCACCGTAATTGATAGAGATTTGTGTGATGTGTGTGTAATGGCGGTTTGACTTCCTATGTTGATAGCGAAGACACTTAAAGCAGAAGCATACTTCCCTTGTCATCTCCTATTTTCCACCAAGACTCGTTGAAATGAAGGATAGTATGGTGGTGTTGTCGAGTTTCTAACAGATACACACACAATATACAAGCAAATAGTGAAGAACATCGAAAGAAAATCGGATAAGAAAAAACATCAGCCGTATACCAAGCAATAACATAGCAATTCCACATCAGTTGAGTGTACTTGAGTTTAGAAATCGAATTCGTACACTCTGCAATGGCCTGATATGTTGAGCATTGGTTCAATTCTTAGTGATTCTAACCGTCATAGCGTCAGTTCGAATCACATGTTCTTAACTAACCTCGCAAACGTTATGGTATCATGAATACTTTCCACAAGCTTGCGATTCGCAGGTTGATCTATCATCACGATAGCGAAGAAACTTGAAGTAAACCCTCGCCTTCAACTTCCATTTTTATTAGCCTTGCGCCAACCTTTCTCAGGATGTCGCTGCATGCATTGGTTCACTACTTGGCGGGTGCCAAAGTAGCTATCCAGGGGTATCACATGGAGACTGCATGTCAATTTGGATTGAACAGGGACGAGGATAGTCCTGTCCTTCGCCGGGTTGAAAATATTCGCTCCCCCTTCTTCAACGGGGCTGCAAAACAATAGGAAATATATAAAAGAAAAAAAAGGTAGCGATAAAGTCTGTATAAATCAAATAAATAGGAGTAAATTATCACTAAAACTTAAAGATAAAACTGATTCCAGTAAAGTTAAAGATATTTTGAAGGAGACCAACTCCGAATACATTACATACACAAGTAAAGAAGATAAGTTTCAGACATTTTTAATAAAGGGACTTAATGCCAGTTTCAACCCAGAAGAAGTCCTACAAGAAATACGAAGTATGGGTCTTAAAGACATACGATTTGAGAAAGCAATCAAATATGCATCGGCGCGTTCTATTAACCAAAAAAGAACCCTACCCATTATAGCGGTACAGTTGTCACCGGATAGTAAAACCAAAAACCTGCGAGCTATAGGTCACATATTTAATCATATTATACACTTTGAGAAACTACGATGAACTTGATATCTTCCAATGCCGCCGGTGTCAAAGATTTGGACACGCTGCTTCGAACTGCAGCATGTCATGCAGGTGCGTTAAGTGTCCAAATACGCCTGGTAAATGCCAAGTGCAGAAAGAACCCAAAGAAGAGGAATTACGTTCTGTACTCTATCAGGAAGATGGTCTCCCGGCTTCGTGGAAAGGATGCAAAAAGTATAGAGCTATATCAGAGCAACTAAAAAGGCGTCAAAAAAATGCGCAGACAAGGGGTTCAAACCAGCGAGAGCCGAAACCAAATTCCAATGAAGTGGTAAGGTGGGAAAAATTTTTCTCCCGGTAAAAAAGGACGCGAATAACTTGCCTCTCGTTGTTATTTGAAATTTGAGACTGGTGGAGTTAAAACAAAGTGGATTCGTGTCGAAAAGTCGTTGTTAAGAAGTCGATTCAATTAAATTAGTGGAGAAAGCAAGCGTTGAACTTTTACCCGCATGTCTGTTTTACCGCTGAGTGTAATTTAAATTAAAAATTTGTAAAACGATAATAAAACATACGAAAGTGGAACAACTAATTTTTTTTTTCTGTACGGTTGGATGTGAATGTTGGCTTGTTGTGACCTAACTCTTCACGCATTGACAATTTATTTGGTCACCGACCAAATAATAACAAATTGAATTCGCATATAAAGTCGTGGCCGTGTGTCTTATATACAAGAGCAAATTCAAGTGACAAGGAAACAAGAAACCTAGGATGCCCCGGAAACCATACAACCGAACCAAAACAACTCCGTTAGGATAGCCAGCAGCGAAGACACCAACGCAACACGAACCGAGTGAGTACACATCCTCGATCATAAGAAAAAGACGAAACCACGACACCCCCACCGAGTCAAACCCGAGGGCAATACAGTGAGTACCCTTACCATAATTAGTTATATTTATTTGTGGAAAAGTAAAATTTTGTAATAGTTTTTTTCGGTTTCGGCTCGTTTTGGCAGCGCCATTCGGATGATTGTTGACTTGTTTGCATGTCATACTCGTTGACTGACACCTTGTCATCACTTATGATGCACTTGTGGGGGTTCTTAAAGCTCACCTGAAGAACCCCCCCATATTCGCAACCCATTTTTGCATCTCAAGCACCAGCACACCTGTAAACCTTTCCTTCCCGTAAGAAATTAATGCACCTAGGGCTTTGGATTAAACTCCCTATAAGAATTCCTTCACCCATGCAGCCAATGCATTTCATAAATTCCCTGAAAGAATTTATCAAGTACTTACCCATCGTAACTATCTTCTGAAAGGAATTCATCAAGGCCAATCACAATATCCTTGAAAAGAAAACTTATCGGTTCACATATAATGTAACCGCATAATCAGGGTTACTTAACCTTGAGTTGGCTATTCCCAGCCTTACATGTGTACAACAATGTTTTACATACACATTGGCTGGCGATTCCATTGTCCAACGGCCAAAGCAGCGCCGGCAGCTTGTTTGTTTAGCTGGAATATACCCGACCACGATCCCTCGTCTAAACGAATAAACAATCTCCAATTTCGTTCTTTGCCACAAACGAATTACCCCGCATAAACAAATGTAAGCAAGGGATTCGTTTCGGCTACCGACCAAAGATACCATATACAATTTTCATTGTATAAAGTATTGTAATCCATTAGCACCTTTCTCTAATGGCTATTCGTCTATTTACACAAGGACATCACTCATCTAAGACTTTTATGATGCCCCTGTCCCATCTTTTCTTTTAGCACATTTCCTCGATGCGTTGCCTTCTATTTACTTAGCTACAATGCACACCATAAACAAGATCTTCACGTCCCCTTGTCCTTGCCGTTTTCCTGCTTTGTTTTTCCATCGCCTTCGCACATGAGTTGAACAATATGATCTTCACGATCACTCAAACCCACATACTACCATGATCTTCATTACGAGATCTGGTTTTCTATTCCACAAAGAGAGACTTTACGTCTCTCTTATGGTAAGTAAAAATATATCCTTAGCTGAGACCACCACCACCGAATCGAGGGTGAATCAAGAGCCAGATTCCTACTCTCGATTGAGTCGTATTTCAACCGCCGATCCGAACGGTTCGTCTTCCGCTCCCCGTATCTCCGGGGATGCGTAAATACCGTGGAGTCTAAATACAACCGCCGATCGCGACGGCAGGTTCTTCTCCCGCTCCCCGTGGCCAATCGGGATCGTGTGCCATCGAGGAGTCGCCTTTCCCCCCCAGTTAATTGTATAGTCGGAACCAATACTGCGAAGTGTTTGGATAGTCGGTGTATTGTGAACGTTTGAACGATGGCAATGAGAATGCTTAAATTAATATATTCATAGGGTTCCCAGTGATATTTATTACATGTTGTTCATTTAATTAATTACAAAAAAGTAACTATCAGTGTAATTAAAATCAGTTTTTTTGTAATCTCACTAAATACCTAAAAATTGTTGTGAATAAAAAAAGAACCATTGTAAACTATTAAACAGTGCGTTTTATTGTCGTATTTCTTCGGTAGACAACTTTCTTCTTTCGAACGGTACTGGGTGTATTTATTCCTTTCGTTTGTGGACAATACGTGGTTGAACATTCGATTAGTGATGGGGAGTGAAGTGAATCAGCGCCATACGCCGGTGCAACCTACTTCTTCCTCACACGCTCCATGAATGAAGAGTCACTACCGACTCGAGAAAGCATGTCTTCAGCGATCGCCCTTCGATGCTCTTTTGGAACAAGCCTTGCTGCGACGCGTCTGTGGCGTTTGTAACAGATACACACACAATACACAAGCAAATAGTGAAGAACACCGAACGAAAATCGAATAAGTAAATGCATCAGAGCCGTATACCATAGCGATAACATAACAAATACACATCAGTCGAATGTACTTGAGTTTAGAAATCGAATTCGTACACACGGCGGTGGCCTGATGGGTTGCGCTTTGGTTCAATTTTTGGTGATTCTAACTGTCATAGCGCCAGTTCGAATCACACGTTCTATACTATCATCTTAAACGCTATAATTGGTGACTACGACCTGATCTGTGTACACACAGCACACACTTTCCCGTAGTAAAACAATTCTTCACGACACGATCATGACTTCTGCATAGAGCACCAGCGCACTCGCCTGCTCCGACGATCTCTCGCTCGCCCGTTCCTCGCTCCGTCGTCCGCACATATGAAGCTGATCGTAACAAAGTTACTGAGGGGGGAGTAGTGTGGCGTTTGTAACAGATACACACACAATACACGAGCAAATAGTGATGAACACCGAACGAAAATCGAATAAGAAAATGCATCAGAGCCGTATACCATAGCGATAACATAACAAATACACATCAGTCGAATGTACTTGAGTTTAGAAATCGAATTCGTACACACGGCGGTGGCCTGATGGGTTGTGCTTTGGTTCAATTTTTGGTGATTCTAACTGTCATAGCGTCAGTTCGAATCACACGTTCTTCACTATCATCTTAAACGCTATTTGTCTTATATCCAAAATATCGAGCAAAGTCTTACGAACCGATTTCTGTGATATGTTTAGCTCTTGTGCTAGCTCTTTCAATCTATAATGATGATTTTCAAACACCAATTCCTTCACTGTAGCGATGTTTTCTTCAGTCACAGCCGTTCTTGGAGCGCTCGCGACAGGAAAATAATTAACGTCGCCGTAGGTCTTAACCAAGATTTTCAACGACTCCGCACAAGAAACTGGAAGCACGAAATTGAATGAAAACTCTTTGCTCAACCCAATTATCCATTATAAAAATCGAAAAACGAACTTGGGATGAACCAACGAAATCAGTAGCTGTAAACAAACTAATTGTCAGATTGCGCTCAAATTTGATGTCATTATGTCTCACAGTGGTACCAACTTCGTGGCAAATGGAAATTTGACGCGGAAGTTTTAAATGAGAAATTCCGGGTAGACATTTGACAGAATATACTTATTAAAAGTTAAAATGTTTGCCAAACCAAGTTTTTTACAAGCGAGGGTCACAGCCAGACTAATATGTCACAGATGCGGGAGGAGTGGCAATCGGAAGATCCCTCTGACCGGCGTACGATTTTGGCACATGCGTTACTGTTGTATCACATGCGTTACTGTTGTAGCACATGCGCATATCGTTATCTTATCGTATTTAATAAAAAAGGAGGCAGTGGTTGGAGCGCCCTTTCTTATGAAAGTCACTCGTAGAAGGTATAGGAATGAAAAAAAATTCGAACAGAGCATCGGATTTACGTAACGACACATTTCTTTGAAAGTTCAGTGTCCTTTGTAGAACACCATAAAAAACATTGTGGGAATTATATTATAACTACATATATATGTATATGTATGTATGGTTATACAGTTCTTGCCTTCTCATAAACCAAACTTAATAAAACTAAAAAGTACTACACAGACAACAATTGTAAAAACACAGGTGTTTTTTTTTTAGGAAATCCCCGAAGTACAGATTAAGAAGACAATTTTAAATTCAGAGAAACAATGTTATCACATCATGAAGCTAAAATCTTCTATTACCCGAAAACATCACACATTCGATAATTTATTTACCCTTTCACTTTTTCACCTTTACGACAATGGAGTGCACGATTGCCGTCAATATTATTCCGAACCAGACACCCACCATTACAATGCAAATAACAATAGAAACGATTTGTGTCGCTCTTACAACATTGTGGTGTTGCCTGTCAAAATATTTTGAATTTCGTACAAATTTATCGCGAATGCTATCACCTTTATCAAGTCGGCCGTGTTTCCAAAGACTTAAGGGACCAGGCCACCAATGCACACTGGTTCAATAAAACAAATCTACATATTGACCTGTCTCTCCAAAGATACCCGTAACAATGCAACCGAGATTCCCGGCGACTACCGGTTGGAGGCTTTTACCCAAACAGGAACGAATTAGCCGCAGCAGACAGGTCACATGACGAGCAAGGAGGAATTGTTCTGGTTGTTCGTGTCCATCTTGTAAAGGATATTTGCTTTACAAAGCGCATCGTACGGATGCAGTCACATATTATTCCGGTGATTCGAATACAATGGCCCCTTAAAGTGTGCTTTCAAGCGCCGTAACTCAAGCAAATTGCATCCTTACGAACAATGGGAAGCCGCACTGGTGGGACCCAATTGCAAAGAGAAGACGGCGCTCAGCCATTGGTTGATTTAGTTTTGTAAATTACGACGATTTTCTACGATGACAAGGGTATCGTTACACATCTGAATTGCCAATTAACTGGTTGCATGCAAATATGAAATCAAATTATCGGTGACTTACATCGCGTCCCAGACATATGAAACATAATCACGTCATCTGAAGGTATCTGAATGCATAACGAAAAAGGTTGAATTTATCGGTGAACAGCAATTTTAGGGCGCACAACCATTTTGTCAATAAGTCAACGTCCGACTCAAAAAGTCAAACAGACAAACGTGGTGCACGAAGGTATCCCACGGATTGTGATTTATGTCGACATCGTATCGACTTATAATTGAGATATACTCAATGAAAAATTGCCCTCGTTGTAGACAAATCAAAAGCATATGGGCGAGCATCGGTGTCTGTGCGATTGAGGGAGCAATACACAACACTAACTTGTTATTAATAGCAATCAACATAATCCACAGACAGTCAAAATGCATAAGGAAAACAGAACAGATCCGTGATGCTATCAAGGTATCTCAGCCCAGCAGGGCACCTTGGGAAAGTCTACTAACGATGGGAAAGTCTTAAGCACTAAACGGAAGGAAGCAATTATTTTGTCCAGATAAATACATTTTCCCACCTACGTCAAGCTGTGGAGTAGTTGAATTCGCACGCAATGGCATATGCGAAGGTTTATACATATTTTTTTGAAAATAAATATGCTGGAGATACCCATATTTGTGTTTCAGATGCTTTCTAATGGTGAGTACTGCTTTTGAAATTTACTTCCCTAACATATCAGGCTGATATATATAATAAAAACTCAGTTCTCTTACCAGTCCGATACCAAATCAGCATTCAGGTTGCTGTTTATCTATAGTTGAATTCCAACAGGAGAGAGAGAAAGAGCAATTCTATCTACGTATATGTATTTATTTTAATTTTTTTTTTCAAATCTTTCTTTTCTTAATTTCTCTAAGAAAAACTTGTTACCACTTTTTCCTTCACCAAAAAGCTGAAAATATAACTTAAGTGAGAAAAATAAACATATATATTTTCACTTTTATTAAATGAATAATTCGTAAGTTTTTTTTACACTAACGCGCGCACAGAATTGGATTTTGGAGTACTCTTAAATGTCTGAGCACAGTGCGAGTTGGGGGAGGGGAAGTGGATAAGGAAAGGAGGTACCGATGTACATTGGTCTTAAATGCCTGGACATTACAACGACGAGGCAACACATGATCAGGTAGAGCATTCCACATTTGTGCGGTTCGGCTAAAGAATGACTCTCTATATTTATTTGTGCGCCCGAAGTTGACACATTCTCAGATTGACGGGTGTCACGGGAAAATGTGAATCACTACGAAAATCTGAAGAGGCGGAACACATTCAGCAAGCTCTGTTGAACACCGTGATCGTGATATTACCAATAGAAAAGAGACAGGCATGTTGTGCCTTTGTTCTAACGACGGAATTGATCAACTTACAGCTGGGTCGCCAAATAATTTCACTGTTCGTATTTGCATCCTATCTAACACGTGTAGTGCAGTGCGCCTGACCAAATATGGGAGTTGAACTCCATTCTGAGACCAATATACGCGTTGTAAATAGTGGCCAGGTTGGATGGAGCTGTGCGCGAGGCCGCAATCTATTTGTCCTTGCGCAATAAAAAGCAAAACAAAAAAGTGAGAACGCGTGGTCTATGTTGCTTCGAAGAAGGCAAAATCCAGACCTAAATCTAAAGGCTAAACGCCATAAAGCCAATAAAAACAAGAATACAGACAGGCTGAGTGACATCAGCGACGACGAAGACAACGCCCATGGTGCCCAGTACTCAGGGGCTGGAAATAAATTCCAAGAACTAGCGGTCAGCGAAACAAATGCAGACGCCCGCAATCAGGTCGAGGTCCTCACCAGATTCATCCATGAGATTAGTCTTAAAAACAAGAACTGGGTAAACAAATAGAGGAAGTTCTTAAACTAAAAAAAGAATTTAAGCCAGAACGAGCGGAAAACAAAAATCGTACAACAACAGCATCTAGAACAAAGACAACAGCAACCCAGGAAGACAAAGAAAACACGACAAGCTAAGTAAAGTCAACAGCAGGAATCACATCAACAACAACAGCAGGAAACACATCAACAGCAGGAATCGAATCTGAGGCAGGAACCATATCAGCAGGTATCAGTCAGAAAAAAAAGAAGAATGTACCGCCTACCTACATCAGTTACATGGAGACAAAGGATCTCATAAACTTGGGTTACAGATGTGAAACCATTTTCTACAGCAAATTCTAGAAATCGCAAAAGTAAGTTGCCTATCTTCATCGTGTCACTAATCCCCAATAGTAAAATTGATGGACTTAGATATATTAAATACATTAGTCACCAAAAAATAAGTTGGGAGAAAATAAAGAAGTCCGACCGCGTATTGGAATGTATGAGCTGTCAACGCTTCGGGCATGTGGCAGCGAATTGCAATATGCATTTCAGATGCGTCAAATGCCTAAACAAACATATCACTGGAGAATGTCCATTGGGCAAAGAACAGCTCCCGGATAGAAATAAACTATCCTGTCTCCTCTGTAACAACTCAGGTCATCTTGCTAACTTTAAAGGTTGCCCTAAGTACCAACAATTAAAATCAAAGTACGAACCCAGAAAGAAGCAAGTTGAAGAAGAGAAACGGATGAAAACTCGCTCTTACAACAACTTCGTGGCACCAAGTGTGTCATACGCTCATATGGCAGGTGGAGTAAAAAGGTCACCAATCTTAGAACAATCATGAAATATCATTAAAACGCCTGCTCTTGAGGCCTGCGTTATAGATATGTGGGGTAAGTAGTCGTGGCGCCAGCATGGACGCGAGTTCTACTACCAACTCACCACTTTCACTGTCACAAACGATTGTTCCGCTTCCTGCAAACGAACGATCACCAGGAAACAAAGGTAAATAAAAAAAACCCAGGAACAGCAGCCGGAAAATTAAACACACTTGGTTTAGTTTTATTCTTTATTAAAAACTACTACTTTTGTTATATTCGTCATTATCACTATATGCGTGTTTTAATACTAGACTTAAAGCTGATTATTAACACATTAAATTGATCTTATAAATGTTTACTCAACTATGTTACATCAACAACAAAAGGATCGAAAAGATCGTTGTCTATGGAGTGCATCGCGTCTAAATAAATAGACGACGATACACCGCAGAAATGTGGTAAAAGAAAAGATGAGACGAGGGCATCATAAAAGTCTTAAATGAATGATGCCCTTGTGTAAATATACGAATAGACATTGGGAAAGGTGCTAATGGGTTGGTGGAGGAAACGAATCCCTTGCTTGCCTTTGTATATGCAGGGAAATTCGTTTGTGGGAAACGGATTCTATATTTGCATTGTTTATGCTTTGAATTCAATCTGGCGGCTATGCGCGAAGTTGGTGATTGTTTGGAGATTCAAACAAAGAAACAATTCTGGGTAAAGTGCTTGCAGCTGTATCGATAGTTGCAAGTCATTGCAAGGCAGATTAGATGGTTATACAATGACGGTTTGTATATACCATCTGTGTCAATGGAACATGGTATCTATGGCGACGCAAGTGTCGAACGTTCGTTTGAAAATCTACACTAATTGGAAATTCGATTTTTGGTCGCTTATGCGAAGACCTATTGATACATGTATGAATGCCCTTGTAGAAAAAAAATTCTTTTTAGGAATCTTAGGTAATACTTGTATGCATTAATTGTCCTTGGAAAAGGAAATATTTCCAGGTGCCAATGCGATTGGGTTGCGGATATGGGGAGTTTTCCAGGTAAGTGGGTCATGGGGTTTGGCGGAACCGCCACAGATATTCCTTTGAAAAGTCAAAAGCATCTATATGTGATATCTGCTTATGCTCCCGAAGCTCCACAGTGTATACAGTTTATCAATGAACTTGATACCCTTTTTCGAAGTCTCAAGTTAGACTCGGAACATAATTATTTCTTTATGGCGGGAGATCTCAATTCCAAGTACAGTGCTTGGGGTAAGCTTATCACAAACACAAGAGGCAATGTGTTGTTCGACTGGTGGCAAACAAACGCTATCGAACATAAACTAGAATTGTACACTACAAGTATTCCATCATATCCAAGAGGAAATTCCTTCTTGGATTCACTGTTGCTGGACGAGCGAATACAATTATTAGATACCGATCTAACTACTAGAAATTTTCTTCGTACAATCGAGTACGAACGCGATCATTATTGACTTAGCGCCGTAATACATGCCTCACTACTTGAGCAGTATAAACAGGTACATTCTTTTAATTTCGGAAAAGCACACTGGTCGCCCTTTGATCGGATAAGAAAAAAAGAATCACGCTCCAATGGCATAGATCCACCAACTGACAGAAGTCTTCATAATGACGAAATTGATCATTATCTTTCGACGATGAACAACAGTGTTACTAATACGATGAATCGTTCTATCCCAAAAGTGCCTCACTTGGAGAGCCATACAAACCGATACAGAAACGCAACGATCGACGAACTATATAGACAAAAGAGTATTCTGCTCTCTAAGTTAAAACTGCTCTACAGACAGTTGAGCGATCCAAATAGCCAGAAAATAAAAACAATGAAGTCATAAATTAAAAATTTTCAAAAACTGATCTGTGATAACTTTAGATCAGTAATTAATGAAGACTGGAACAAAAGAATTCAAGCAATTAAAGCTAGTGGACCGACTATATTGCCACAAATAAGGAAAGATTACAATGACATCCCATGTCTGCGAGTTCCGCGGACTCCTGAGAATTGTCAAACTCTGCTGAACGCAGGACTTACCCTGGAACACATTAACTCAAACGAAGAATTCATAATAGTCGAGGATCCGTAAAAAAAAGCGAACTCAATTGATGCTTGTTTCGAAGCTGTGTACAGATTAGACAATTCGGGTCATTCTTACCTTGATCTGGAAAATAGGGCTCTCCAAAAACATATTTCGGTACACAATGAACTTAACAGTCGTTTCAGTCGAAGTTTCACTACCTTTAGTGAAAATAACCGTTCTCTTTTATTTCCCCGCTTAGAAATATAAACACTAGGATGAACTAGCGGACATTCTTAGTCCCGTTAAAAACAAAAAAATGTCTGGAATCTGATAGTATTCCAAACATTGGTCTAAGCATTTACCTCTTGAAGTAGTGATGGTTTACACTATTTTGTTCAATAATGCTCTAAGTAATGCATATTATCCAACCTGCATATTATTCACTCGCCAAACCACTGCGGAAACTCTTCCATTTGTCTTATTCTACTGGTCGTTTCCCAAATAGATGGAAGTCAGCGAGCATTCAGCCAATTCCCAAAAAGGGTGACAAATCATCCTTCTTCTTATCGATCCATAGCACTAAATTCTATTCTCTCCAAGGTAATGGAATCTCTTATCAACCGTCAACTTTCAAAATATCTGGAATCAAATGACCTCCTCAATGACCTCAATGACTTTCGTAGCACCAGGTCCACAGGAGATCTGATGGCGTACCTTACCAAAAAGTGAGCCATTCCATCCACTACCTGGGTGAAAGCAAGGTAGTCGCATTGAATATTTCAAAAGCCTTCGACAGAGTTTGGCATCCAGCCCTTTTGTCAAAATTGCATTCATATGGAGTGGACAATTCCCTGATCCAATGGATAAGAGACAATCTTTCTGGCCGTTCAATCCAAGTGGTTCTTGATGGTCTCAAATCTGTCTCCCATCAAATTAATGCAGGTGTTCCCCAGGCTTCAGTACTCTCACCCACTCTCTTCCTCATCTTTATAAATGATCTCTTGTCAATTACTCACAACCCAATTCACTCGTTTGCTGACGATAGCACGTTGAGTTTCTCATACTCATACGACCACTCCCGTCCAAACTCTGCGAACGTCACTACCAACCAGCAACTTATGCTTGATACATTGAATTCAGACCTCAACAAGATATTTCAGTGGGGATCATCTAACCGAGTAGAATTCAACGCCCTAAAAACTCAGTGCAGCCTCTTGTCGTCAAAGGTGAACCCCAAAGTAAATATACTGCCTATGAACGGCACTTGCATCGACGAAACCAAGGAATTATTAATCCTCGGCACACGAATTAATCCGACTCTTAACTGGAATGACCACATATTTGAACCTGCGGAAAGTGCAGCCAAATGTATGGGATTCCTTAAGAGATGCAAAAGATACTTCACTGCATCCAACCTGGCCACTATTTACAAGGCGTATATTCGTCCAAAAATGGAGTTCAACTCCCATGTTTGGTCAGGCGCATCAAAAACTGCACTACACGTGCTCGACAGGATGCAAAAACGAGCAGTGAAACTTATTGGGAACCCAGCCGTAAGTCGATCAATTCCGTCGTTAGAACACAGGCGCAACGTATCATGCCTATCTCTTTTCCATAGGTATTACCACGGTCGTTGCTCAACTGAACTTGCCGAATGTGTTCCGCCCCTTCAGACATTTTCCCGCGATACCCGTCAATCTGTGAATGCGCATCAGTTCACGTTGAAAATGGACTTCACGTACACAAATAATACTAGAGAGTCATTCTTTAGCCGAACCACACCAATGTGGAATGTTCTGCCTGATCATGTGTTTCCTGGCCGTTGTGATGTCACATTCAAGACCAATATACATCGGCACCTCCTTTCCTTATCCACTTCCTCTCCATCCGCTCGCACTGTGCTCTGACATTTAAGGGTACTTCAAAATCCCCTTTTGTGCGCGCGTTAGTGTAAAAAAAAAAAAAAACCAATGGAAATCTTCAATAGTCCATCCCATCCCCAAAAAGGGCAATCCAATCTTCGCTCGATTAGTTTGCTTCCGAACATCAGCAAGGTATTCGAGAAAATTATAAATAAAGCATTAACTAACTGGTGTGGGGAAAATCGTATTATTCCGAACAACCAGTTTGGTTTCCGATCGCAACATGACACAGTTCATGCTGCGACAAAACTTGTTTCCGACGTACAGTGGAACAAGGCAAAACGACAATGCATAGGAGCCTCTCTGGTTGACTCTGAAAAGGCTTTCGACACCGTATGGTTAGAAGGGCTTGTATATAAGTCATCAAATCTAGGTACGCCCGAATATTTATTATACATTATCTAGGATATGATAATGGGTAAACAATTTGTAGTGAAATGTGGAGATATAATCTCTAACAAGACCTTCCACATCAAAAACGGCTCACAACAGGAAGCTGTGAATTTTACCATTTTATTTAACATTTACACTAGTGGTGTGGTGGGTTTTCTCAATTATGCAATTGCGTACGCCGACGACATTGTGGTTTATAGATCTGGAGAAAAGATTGATGTCATCAACAAATTTCTGCAAGATGAATTCAGCAAAATCAAACGTTTTTGCGACAACTGGAAAGTAAAAATACATTTCCAGAAAACAGAGACTATCCTTTTCAGAACGCCCCTATTCAGGGCATCAAGCGATACAAAACGGAATTGGAAAACATTTTGTAGGAAGTAATAAACTTCCCCTATAAGTAAAAACTGTAGTCAGATACCTTGGTATCTGGCTTGATCAGTATCTTTACTTTGATAAGCATACAGCAGCTAAAAACGCATATACAATTAGACGAAATCTCTTCCGTAATACTATTCTGGACCTCAATCTGAAAATAATTAAATACTCGGCATTGATCCGACCAGTATTAGTGTATGGCTGCGCGGTATGATATTGTAGCGTTCTACGAACGCACAATTCCGCGCAGGTAAGGTTCCTACCTTCACAGAACTTACTTACCTGATAACGCAGCGCACGTGCCCACAGACACGCGGCCAATAGTCATTACAATACCTGTAACAAAGGTCATAGGAGGCTGCAAAATGCGAGCCGATATAAAAAGAAGCAAGGAACTGAACGTCCCAAAGCTTTCAATATCAAGCAACAAGCCGAGTGTAGCATCCCTGAAACAAAGGTAAAAGCATTCATTCATCTTATCCATAAAGATTGAAATGCGCCGCACTCCAACACTGCACAATCGAAAATCCTGAACATCTACACGATGTTGCAAGGATTCGCTATCACCAGCGAATTCTCCGAATAACGGACGCACGTGCGGGTGGTCTACCACAAAGACCACCAAATCTATCACCCAACAAGATAATTCAAAAGTATGAGGTTTAAAACCTACAAGGGAACTACTATCCCGCGGTGTCTGTTTGTATTTCACACCAATTAGAAAGATCTAATGGATTTCGGGTGTATTGAAAAAAGTCAAACAAAACCCATGAACCATACATCCATGCAAATTGCAGTATATCTTTCGGCCGCGCGCCAGATATGCTATGCAAATAGAAGCGGCACACAATCGACAACCGTCGATCCGAACTTCGTTCACCACCACGGATGGTGATAATGATATAAGGATGTATGCGTCGACGGACTTTCTCCTATTCAGGCACCTAAATTACCCATGGGCATTAATAACAAGCCGCTAACAGATACTGTGGAAAATTCTGTTAGCGGATGAAAGGAAAGATTTCTTCTGGGAGACATAGGTACGATCTGTGCCAGAAGGTTGTTGGGGGTTGAGATAGGCAGTCTAAAGATGATCGTCACCGGGACGAGCAGTCTATTTCGAGTATCCGAGGAGTGGACAGCAAAATCGCGATTGTTGAATGTAAGTTAGTGCCAGTCGATGTGTGTATCTTGTTGATCACGAGGTGACTTAGAACCGTGAATAGTTTGTCAGAACTTGAGAACCGAAAGTAAAATTCGCGGGCAGACATTGTGTCGTTGTTTATCGTGTTTTAGTTACATTAACTTATAATCAAAGCCGATGGAACTGATTGGCCTAGAACAAACAAAAAAAAATTAATAAAAGACTTTTGTAAATAAAACAACTTCTCCGTGTTTCATTGATGTCCGTGTTCCAGTGTGGTTCTCTCCTTCTTGCAAACAGTGTTCGGCGGAACACTAGGATAATCTAAATCGTCCGCCAAAGTATAACATATCCCCATTCTAGATGGAGAAGTTTCGGGTTTTCGAGAGGCAGTGTTTGCGTTCCTACCTTGGAATGTACAGAGCCCCAGAGTCCCAATACAAGCAATACTATCCCAATAAAGTCCTGTATGACAAATCAGGACTAAACACAATAGATAACTTCATTATCAAAATTATTCGTGGTCACACAACAAGGGCAATGTGCAGTGAAAATGATCTCATTTCGCGAGCATTCTATCCCAATGATATGTATATGGAGAGTACTCTCCAGAATGGGTTCATTCCCCCAGAAGGGTTCCCTTTCTTGGATAAAAAAGGACTTATTCAAGGCAAACGTGGAGGCCCTATTATTTACCACGCTTAACGTGGTGCCAGGGATAAACGAATTCTCCACGATAACGATATCTCTAATTTTCCAGATCGCCAGCGGTTTGGTATGATGATCGGTGAAAGAGATAAATCAATAAAAGATCGATCTCATCCCAACTGGTGGCGGATCAGCGATGAAGAAAGGACTACACGTCCTCAAACATAGTATGCCTCTCAGGCGCACCGCTTTCCTTCCCCCTACCCCCAATTCCCAATTATTTTTATTTTTATTTTTATTGTTATTTTTTATTTTTTATTTATTTTTTAATTTTTATTTGTACGTTTTGTTACGCTTTTTTATTTTTTCTTGTCAATCCACCTGTATATGCAATTAAGAAAAAAAAAATTGTTTTAAATTAATAAATAAAAAAAAAATGATATAGAAAGAATAGAATAAATTTTAAAACAGAAAACATATCAATTATTGTGACATGCTATAAAAACATTAGTTATTGTACGCCGAAAGGCATAAGAAAAATGATAATGTATAATTTAGAGTGCTTGCGAAGAGCCAGTAAATTAATGTAAGAATGATATTTGTAAAATAGAAGTTAACATTTAGTCTTAATTAAAACCTGTAATTGAATTGTTAAATAAATGTGGAGATAAAACATAAAACAAACAAAATCCGTGCACACTGGTTTGAAAATCTCTTTATTTATTTGTGCTAAATAAATGTGTTTGACCATTCTAAAGATCAGTAACTCGCGTTAAAAATGAAATACCAGGACGATGGCGCCCTTTATGAGTAGTGCCTTTGCTTAAGAGTGCTATTTCCACGTCGACTAGTCTGTCGTTCACTTACACCATGAATTTCGTAAACTTTTTGACATTCAGCCGCGATATCCAATCCCTTCACCGGGAACAATATTGAATTGGATAACAAACTTCCATGAGCGAGCCAGTGCATCCAATCGGAAGTCACGAGACCCACAAAAAACGGTATGTGTAGGTGTTGCATCGTGGATTGTCGTTGGTCCTTATTTCACGGATGGAAATGTGAACACTGCACGACATACGAAGATGTTGAATACGATCCTAATCTCCCCACTTCCCTTCGCCGCCGCAGATGTCCACAATCTACTTCAACAAGATGGTGGGCCATGTTATACTGCTAACGAAACATTGAAATCTCCCCATAAAGTGTAACCGTATAATTTCGAAACGGCCGAAAAGCTTGGAAGAATTAAAAAATCAATTTCGCGATGAAATTTCTAGAATTCCTTCACCAGTTACGATAAAAGTGATCTAAAAATGGGTGAAGTGCCTGGAGTCTTATGTAGCCGCAGATGGCTGTCATCTATCTAAATATTTCGTAATTAAAATTGATTAATTTTATCCTGTGTAAATGTTCACTTCATTATAACCATTTTTTAGCGAGTTATTGTATTTTAGAATCGTCAAACCCTGCGAAACACCATGTCATCATCATCATCATCGGCACTACAACCGGGAACCGGTCTTGGCCTTATTTAGCAAGTCCTGATGCTTGTTAAATTTTCCATATTGATTTGTTTTTTCCGGGCAAGGCCATTAGTCTTGTGCCAGAGGCTCCCCGACGGGGAATCGAACCCCGGTCTCCCGCTTGACAGACGGGGCGAAACACCCGGTATAAAATTTAAAGAAGCTTAACTACTGTTGCAGTCGAACATTCAGTGCAGCGATATAAGTTGACACTCCAGAGAAAATGATATCCCTTTGACAGTCCATTTCAAGCGAGCGTTTCGGTTAACGCCTTTCCACATAAGTACATCTCGTTTTATTAGCTCAATTAATACGAGGGTTGCCTCTTATGTTTCGGGATTTGGCAACCCTAGTGTTGCAATCCGGCAATTGACAGCTCTGTCGTAAAGTTGGACATTTTTGAGGTTATACGCACTCAGAACGTTTTGACATACGAGCGCTATTTGTGTTGTTTACAGTAACTTAAAAGATTCATCTCGACCCAAAAATGGAATTAAATCGTCAACATTTTCGTGCGATTATTTTTTACAACTTTCGGCGTGGATTAACTCTGCAACAGTGCATGGATGAACTTAATTCAATTTTTGGCGATGAAGCTCCATCAAGGACCAGTGTTTATCGATGGTATGGTGAATTTAATCGTGGTCTTAGTTCACTCCAAGATGAATTTCGTGAAGGTCGTCCAAAATCAGTTGTTGTTCCGAAAACCATTGATGCTGTGCGCGAACTGATATTGGAAGATCGTCATGTGACCTATCGTGAGATTGAGACAACCTTAGGCGTTAGTGGGACCAGCATACATTCAATATTGCATAAACATTTGACTGTCAAAAAAATTTGTTCGCGTTAGATCCCACACAATTTGTCAATCGCCCAAAAAAAGGCTCGTGTCAATTGGTCGAAAGAAATGCTCAAAAAATACGGTCGCGGTGCTTCGAAACACGTCTATGACATCGTGACAGGTGATGAATCGTGAATTTACGCGTATGAGCCCGAAAGTAAACAGCAGTCGACTGTCTGGGTGTTTCAAGATGAGTCAAATCCAACAAAAGTTGTTCGCGCATGAAGCACTTCCAAGCAAATGGTCGCCTGTTTTTTCGGAAAAACTGGACATGTCGCAACCATACCACTAGAACAACGCAGAACAGTCAATACTGAGTGGTACACAGCCATTTGTTTGCCAGTTGTCTTCCAAGAAATCAGGAAAACCAACCGCCGAAGACGGATCACTCTTCACCACGACAATGCGAGCTCTCACACATCGGCTGCGACAACTGCATTTTTGAGCACCCAAAACATCGATTTGATGGGTCATCCGCCGTATAGTCCTGACTTGGCACCGAATGACTTCTTTTTATTCCCGTACGTAAAAAACAAACTGAGAGGTCAACGTTTTTCGACACCTGAAGAAGCGGTTGCTGCATTCAGAATGCATGTGTTGGAGATACCTCAATCAGAGTGGCAAAAGTGCTTCGACAATTGGTTCAAACGCATGCAAAAGTGTATTGATCTTCATGGGGAATATTTTGAAAAACAATAAAGTGATTTTCGATGATCAATATTTGTTTTTGTTCTCTAATCCCGAAATATAAAAGGCAACACTCGTAATCTAACAAGGAACAACACGTAAGGCATACAAAGTTAGGAGTAGTCGACTCGTGCTTATCTTCTCCAGTCACTGCAGTCTTCTATACTTTCTCATTCTACGCGTAGCCAAACATTACATTCAGATATACAAATATCCATAACCATTTTGTTCACCCTCTGCATATCCTTCATTAACTTACGCCCAAAAAAGGTAATAGACTCATGCGTTTCATTGATTGAAAAAATTGCGAAAGGTTTCAATTACCTTTTGAGATGGTCCTTCTGTCAAAGGCATTGCCCTGTTTTGCCTGACAAAGTCTAACTCGTGAGGGCTGGAATGATAATAAATGACTTTTTAATGATTCTCCTTTCATATCGTATTGCTGGACAACCCATTACTTACAACAGCCCCATGGATGAATAGGCGCAGGAGCATCCACTAATTTCACTTTAAATAATGTTCATAGGCCTATCATTAGTTCGGTTCGATTCCCCAAAGAGCGGGTATGAATTGCATGCAACACGAAAGCCAAACCGCAAGGATACACGACCCGTTTCAAATACAAAGAGGAGATTTGGATGCCGCTACTGTAATTACAATTTCGTAATTCTGATGATCCACTTCGGTAATTAATAATATATTAATCTTCTGGCACAGAAATAGATCACAGGCAATATAAATGATTTGCGGCCTATGCCAAGGTGATTAGCAAACAATTAGTAAATTATCTACAAATTTGGGTCTAATTGGTTTTGCCATTTGATAAACACACATTTTTTTGTGACATTATAAATCAATTAATATATAATACTTAGCGTTAATAGTGAAAATTGCTACATCGCATAAAATGCCCTTTAAGACAGTTAAGGGCTAAATAGAAGGAATCGAGGTTTGATTTTACTATTGTTAAAATGTATTAAGTATACCACTAATGAGCGTATTACTACTACTACTACTACTTATTGGCCTGTAGGAACCCGGAAGTTCATGACCTCACCGACTCGGCTTCGCCATCCTTCCCTGTCCTGGGCACTCTCGTAATCTAATGAGCGTATTAAGGTATATTATTATCATTTATACTTTACTTAGTTTGTGTATAGATACTCTCTACTGATATAATAACGTCAAACCGGATTGACCAAATCGATAGTCAATTTTTAAGACATTCACATTTAACTGGCCAATGGTCATCGGATTTGCAATAGGATAATAGTAATCATTTATTTGCCATAAGGACGTGTAGTCATCTTAAATACAATCTTGAAGCATTTGAATATTCAGGATGATTATAGCCTAAACTAATTGGTAGGATGGCTGTTCAACTCTGGAACAGAAGAACAGATTTTATTTTATAATACATGCTCTTCTTGTTGATTGTTTGATACCCTTAAGTGTCAATGCTCAGTACAAACAGAGGAGGAGGAAGATGACTGAAAAAGAAGGCTTCGCCGCACGTTGGTCTTGACTGTTTGTAAGTTGGAGCTATGCGAGAGTCAGACGATAATATACCACGAGTCATTGAAAGTAAGAACATACCCTGAGTCGTTAAGAGTAAGTAACTTACCGCAGTAAGTTATGCGCTTCTTACCGATGACTTTCGGTACAGACTTAACATGCCAAGATTCATTGTCGCGAACGAAAAGGCTTAGAGCCTATTATCAATAAGGAAAGAAAGCAAAGTATTTGCGAATCACTAAGGAACAAGAAGTAAAGTCAACCCCAAAGCCAATTGACTGAGTCTGGCACAGAGCGTTACTAAGCAAGCTTCGTTCATACGGACTTCGCAACAACTTTGCGACTGGATGAAGAGCTTCCTCAGAAATCGATCGATCTGCAATATTGTAGCCGGCGTGTCTTTTAATTCTGAGGTGCTCCAAGGTTCTATCTTGGCTGCCACTCTATTTCTACTTCACATTAACGGTATATATGCAGTAAACAACGCTCACAACGAAAAATGGATTGTCGATTTTACAGCTGATGGCGACTAGGCCTTTGAACCTAAGGAAAGCATAGGTTTGCTCGACGTTACGGTCTGTGGGTCAGTAGTTTTTATCCAGTTGGAGTTGCAAACATCGAAAGAGAGTCTCAAGTTCTGCTATAAAGAGATAATACTGATGTTCCTCGGGTGCGAGTATAAACCGAGATCGCATACAGCACCCTTCCTTGCTGAAGTGGTGTGCGTACGATACATGCTTCAAGCACTTCAACCAGAAGCACGTCGGGGTTTTCGTCTTGCAGCAGGTTAAAAACAGTGGTTCTTCTCTCGATGCTTATGAGTGAATTTACATTCAGAACAAGAGCTTTAGTTAATCTTTTGGTGAGAGGGTTTATACTGACTTTTTATTTAGATTGGCCAAGTGCGAGTAAATCTCGTTTATTTGACTTTGCAGCTGTGTCATCTGTCTCTGTAGATTGAGCAAGATTATGAACACGTCCGCTTGTGATGTTGTTTCAGTCTGCGCCGAAGTATTTGTGGTTATCAGTGTTGGAGCCTGTGTTGGGTTTCCTCCACCTCTTGCAATTTGAAAACCTCTAAATTTTCAATTTACAAGAGAGACAAATCGCTCATTCACGTCCTTTTATACTAGGAGACATGTGCACGCACTCCAAGCGTTAAAGGAGCCCGTTGAGTATTGGAACGCCATATTAATCGTGATCCTTCGTGAGAAGCTTAACCCCTCCTCCCGGGAACGATGGGAAGACTGCAGTAGCAGTATAGCTCAACCCACCATATAAAACCTTATCGATTTTATGAAAAGGGGAGCTCAAGTAGAAGCAGCTCGACCGAAACTCATTTCTAGTTCAACAGCTGATAGGTCCCTTACTCGCCGCAACCACAGGCACCAACAGACATTCGTGGCGACGACTCGGATTTGTATCTGTTGCAACGGCACTAGTCATCAAATTTACACTTGTAACAAGTTCAAAGAGTTAGCCCCGCAAGCGCGTTTCGAAGCCGCCATGACTGGCCAGTGGTGCATACAGTGTCTAAGGAAAGGACACAGAGTTTCGGGTTGTAAGGCATAGCCATGCCACAAGTGCAATCAGCGTCATCATACCTTATTGCATTTTGAAAAGGCAAATAAGACCAATACGGTGGTAGCACATTTCACAGTTAACGCAGACTCAAAGCACAACTCATGGAGTATTAGCCACTGCCCTAGTTGACATTGTTAATAGTCAAGGCAGGAGTAAGCTATGCCGCATATTCCTGGATGCAGGTTCGCAAGTGCACTTCATAACCCAGGAGACAGCGGATCGTTTACACCTCGTCAAAAAGCCTTCTAACATTTACGTCTCAGAAATCGACAACACTGCGACGACGGTTACGCATTCGACTCGGGCAGCATTACGATCGCAGGCCACCAATTATGAGAAATATATTGAGTTCTTAATCGTACCACAGACTGGACATCCAATGCCTTCGACTTCCATCGATCAGAATGCTCTTGATCTGACAAGAAACCTTCCACTAGCTGACCCTGAATTTTTCAAATCATCACAAATTGACGCGCTTAGAGGCGTCAAATTGTTTTATAAGGTACTTTGCATCGGCCAAATATCATTGAGAAGTCAGCCAAATGTAGTATTGCAAAAGACGCAATTAGGGTGGATTGTTGCGGGCGATCTCGATCCCAATCATCGGACAGATAACATGTCCTGCCATCTGTCGATACAATCTAAGCCCCCAGACGTGAATTTAACTCGATTCTGGGAATCTGAGGAGATCTCAAGTGAGAAAATTCGTTCGCCTCAAGAATTAGCTTGTGAAGATCACTATGCTCTTCACACCACCAGACTTCCTGATGGGAGATATGAGGTAAAATTGCCGTTCAACCCGAAAAGGATCGCATTAGGTGATTCTTATGCTATGGCACTGAGACGATTTTATGCCTTGGAGCGCAAACTCCAAGCCGAGTCCGAGGTGCAGCGTGAGTATACTGCATTTCTAGATGAGTACCTGTCATTGGGACACATGTCACTTGCAGTGAATCAAGAGCCCAAAGACTTTTTCCTTCCTCATCATGCGGTGGTGAAGGAGAGCAGCCTAACAACCAACATTCGGGTTGTTTTCGATGGTTCCGCAAAAACAACAACGGGTGTTTCATTAAACGACACCCTCATGGTAGGTCCCAAACTACAGGATGACTTATTTGAATTGCTCTCACGATTTCGTTTTCACATTTTCGTCCTCACGGCTGACATCGAAAAAATGTATCGACAAGTTCAGGTAAATTCAGCCGATGCAGAGTATCAAAAAATTCTTTATCGACGCACTATGCACGAACCCATACAGGTTTTCAAGCTCAATACTGCAACTTATGGAACAGCTTGCGCATCATATTTGGCTATAAAGACACTGTTCAGACTAGCTGATGACGAAACGAACAACTTTCCCAAGGCTGCTCAAATATTGCGCAAGGATTTCTATGTAGACGATCTACTCACAGGAGCGGATACTCTAACCGAGGCCATCCTGATCCGTGATGAACTCCACGCACTACTCAAGAAAGGAGGATTCTGCTTGAGGCAATGGGCTTCGAGCCACCCAGCACTACTTATCAAGGGGCAAGAACATCCTGACCATTCGCATATGTCGCTAGACCCCGATGCGGGCATACGCTGGAACTCTCGCAAGGATTACTTCTTTTATGTCGTCAATATTGATAAACGAAACAGCAGTACCAAAAGAGTCATATTGTCTCAAATTTCGAAATTGTTTGATCCTTTGGGACTCTTAGGCCCCATCGTAGTATATGCCAAGGTACTGATTCAGCTATTATGGAAGGCAGGGGTTACGTGGGATAAATCTGTCCCCATGGAAATCCATTCAGCATGGTCTGCGTACCAGGACCAGCTCGACCTAATGAAAATCTCAAATTTTCTCGTGGAGTAACTATACCCAATGCAGTTAATGTACAATTACATGGATTTTGTGATGCCAGTGAAAAGGCTTATGGACCTTGTTTTTAATTAAAATCCGTCGATCCTCAAGGCCAACTGCACATCCGTTTGATTGCATCCAAATCGCGAGTTGCTCCTCTCAAACCCCTAACAATACACAGATTGGAACTCAGCGCAGCCGTGTTGCTGACTCGTCTGCACAACATCATACGAACAAGCATCTCAAAGGAAATCAATGAGGTATATTTCTGGTCGGATTCCACCATCGTACTGCACTGGATAAGCACTCCTGCGCACAAGCTAAAAACTTTCGTAGCAAATCGTGTGTGCGAGATACAAGCTAATGTATCCAAGTGCTATTGGAATCACATCTCCTCCAAGGACAATCCTGCAGATCTCATTTCTCGTGGGCAGCTTCCCTCCGAGTTCGTGGAAAGCAGCCTTTGGTTCAATGGTCCTTCATAGTTAAAGGATCATGATTCGTTATGGCCAAGACGAGCTCTGGCCAAAATAGAGGTTCCTGAGTTGAAACCCTTGATACACACGGTCGCTTGTATGTCGCTCGAAATTCGAAAACAGGATATACTTGAACGATATAGTTCGTTCAGCAAGTTACAACGAATCATTGGATATGTGCTCAGATTCGTTCACAATGCCAAAGGCATGGCTCAACGCAATAGTGGTCCGTTGCGAGTTGACGAGCTTTCGCTCTCGCACAACGTCATCATCAGACTCGTTCAATTGCCGTCGTTCAGGCGCGAGATTGAAACATTGTCGGCCGGCCAGCCGCTCCCAACATCAAACAAATTAATGCCGCTGAATCCAATTTTGGACTCAGCCGGCATAGTACGTGTCGGAGGCGGGCTTGCGCGCTCGCCCTTATCCGAAGATCAACGTCCACCTATACTGTCGCCACCACAGCATCATATCACGAAGTTGATCATACAAGCGGAGCATATTAGGCTCAAGCACGCTGGCGTCCAAACTACCCTATTTTCGGTGCGACAACACTATTGGCCGATTAACGGCCGCAGCACAACTCGTCGCATCCTCCATAAGTGCATGCCCAGTTTCAAAGCCAAGCCGATTCTCGCCGACTACCCAATGGGCACTCTGCCCAGACAAAGAATAACATCTGCTCGTCCGTTTCTACGTGTCGGAGTAGATTATTGTGGGCCTTTCTATATAGAGGAAAGGCGTCATCGGAACAAATGTCGATTAAAGGTCTACATAGCCGTATACGTCTGCCTGTGTACAAAAGCTGTGCATTTAGAGTCCACCGAGGATTTTATTGCAAGCCTGAAGCGCTTCTTTTCGAAGGGGGGAAAATCAGTCGAAATCCATTCTGATAATGGAACTAACTTCGTCGGAGCAAAAAACAAGCTCCACCGGCTCTACAATCTTTTCAATTCCAAAGAGCACCAAAATGTTGTCTCTAAATTTTGTAGTGATCAAAAGGTCGATTGGCACTTCATACCGCCAAGAGCTGCTCACTTCAGAGGAATCTGGGAAGCTGCCGTCAAACCATTCAAACATCATTTGAATCGAATAGTAGGCCATACTGTAGTGCTCCGCAGCCCTACCGTATAAAAGAAAAAAAAAATTTTTTTTTTATTATAAAAAAAACCCATTTTTTTTGGAAATTTGTGGAAAACATTCTCGAGTCCATATGGCGGTTTTGTACTCTTTTTACTCACCCCATTTTTGCTACTACAGTCCCAAAATTACGCGACATTATTTCACTAGACAGGCAGCTAGGCGTTTACAGGAAAATCCACAGCAGTCGTTAGTTCAGGATTCGCTAATCGATTTTCAGGAAAATCCACCTCAGCATTCTTTAGTTCGCTCCTCGATAGTATAGTGGTTAGTATACCCGCCTGTCACGTGGGAGACCGGGGTTCGATTCCCCGTCGGGGAGCCTCTGGCGCAAGACTAATGAACTTGCCCGAAAAAAAAAACAAATCATTATGGAAAATTTAACAAGCCTCAGGACTTGCTAAATAAGGCCAAGACCGGTTCCCGGTTGTAGTGCCGATGATGATGATGATTCTGGGAAACGATTCGAGAATTTGGAGACAGAGTCGGGACAGCTCTGAGGAATTTGAACTCCGCTACATGTAGCATGACTAGTGACGAAGTAGTTAGGAGTTTTCTAATTGCAGAGAACACCAAATTAGCAGTAGAAATATTTGAGGACGGTCTGAAAAATGACCAACTCAAGATAATTGCCAAAGTCCATGGGGGGACGAATTTGAAGCTATCGATAGCGCATGCAGAAGCGCATGCTGCACGAATAGACAACACTCCCCAAACTTATAATAAATATCCGAATAGATTCACTCATCCTACTAGAATAGTCTGTCAAACTTGCGGTAAGTTAGGTCACTCGCAGGAAACATGTTATCGAAACATGCAAATCCCGAGTTTTTCGCAACCCATAAAAAGGGAAATACAAAACATCGTGTGTAGCTACTGTGGAAAAAATCATCACACTCAAAACGAATGTAGATTGAGGATATCTAGGAATGGGTCGTCATTTCCGAATTACCATCAAGGTGTAGCGCGGAGCCCATTTAAAGATAACTCTGCAACTACGAACAATCGTTTTGGTGAAAATTTAAGACCTGCAAATACTACGAGGCAACACGATAATCAAAATGTTCGATTTTCAACTACAAAATCGGTACAAGAATCGGAAAATGAGGCCTGACGCCAAAAGAATCTTGCTGAACACCACACTAATTTTTCAATTCATAGTATTAGTTCGAGTCATACAGAGAAAAGGGAGTCATTGTCCTCGGGCAATGATAGTGAGCATCGAGGAAAGCCGTACAGCTCTATGAACGGGGCACCGAGCCTAATCCGTAATGAGTCAGTATGTGAATCACGATCCACTTGCACAGATCCTCAGTTAGATTCGAATCGAAACACCGAAGACAATAAATATTATAAAAATAAAATTTATGAAAATACTTCAGCAGCACAGATAGAAGAAAAAAATATTTCAGCAGCTAAGACTGAAGAAAAAGATATTTCAGCAGCTAAGACTGAAAAAGAATATATTTCAACAATACAGTTAGAAGAAAAAGATACTTCAGTAGCAAAGACTGAAGAAAAAATCATTTCAGCAACTAAGACGGAAGAACAAAATGTTTCAGCAGCAAATAAGACTGAAGAACTAAAAGTTCCAACAGCAAGTAAGACTGAAAATCTAAATGTTCGAACAGCAAGTAAGACTGAAAAAACAAAGGTTCAAACAGCAAGTAAGACTGATGAATATGTTTCCGCAGAAGACAAAACAAAAAATATTTTATATATCCAAACCCTAAACATTATAGACAACAGGTATAACTACATTAAACCTAAAATAATAGGATAACGAGAAAATCAAATAGGGAAATCGTACCCCCACATTAACAATTATTTTCTAGTTGTCTACTTAAAGTATTCGATTGTCTTAACTATTCGCTTCCTTGTATTCTTTAACCTATTTTTAACAATACTTTTAAAATTAGAACCCAAACGAGTATGGAGAATTTTCCACAAATTTAAAGAAAAAATTAAAATAAAATCAATGGCTTTTCTTTTGTTATCCAAAATGTATAGATATGAACATAGAAAATATAATTCAAATGAAAAAAAAAGTAAGAGAGAGAGAGAGAAAGAAAAAAAAATTTGATTCAATGGTAGAGAATTTTAATATATTTACTAAAATGAAATTTAACTTATTAGAAACTTTAAAGAATTATAAAATGTTAATATATTTTAGAAGAAGAAAATTTATTAAATTATAGAATTTAAATTAAAATAGAAAACTTTAAATAGTGTTAATATAATATATCTTAGAAAAAAATGTTTTTTATTAATTTAACTTATTAAAATAGAAAATGTTAATATAACATATCTTAGAAAAAAAAACGTATTAAAATAGAAAACTGTAATATATCTTAGTAAAAATATTGTAATTTAAACTTAGTAGAATAATCAAAATAACAAAATTTAAAAATATTGTAAATAAACTTTAATAGAATAGAAAATTGTAAAATAATAATATTAGGTAGTATTAAGAAACCCCAAATTGTGTAAATGAACGAAATCATCGGAAGTAATAGTTTAATATTAACTAAAGAGACAAAAAGGTCTCAAATTTTATACTCGCTTCACCTAGTCAAAGAAAATTATCCTCTTCAAGAATAATTTTCTTTCTCGAAGAATAGTGGGATGTAGTGCTCTGTACCAACCCCTATCTAAATCCCCAACATCATCCATAATCCTATAACGAAAATCCCAAATTTCGTATTGAATCAATGAGCGATAAATTAAACCAAAATCCAATTATCGCACATTGATTCAAAATTCCACATAATAAACCCAAATCCCAAACTTTCCATTTATCCAAATTCCACATTGAGTCACATGTACAACGAATTTAACCAAAAGTTAATTCATCATACATTGACTCAATTCCTAAAAATCCTAACATCATGAAATGCTAAATTCAAAACGCATTTCATGATTCCCTTCCCAGAATCTATCCAACAAAACCCTTTAAATAATTCCCAGAAAAAATTCCAATCGAAGCACTAAGTAATTGTGTGTATTTCTTGGAATTTTGACATTAAAATAGTTGACAAAAGTCAACTCCAAAATCTATAAAAGGGGAGTGCTTTTTCAATTTCGGGTACGCAAAAAGATTAGTAAATGATACCAACGAAATCATCTACCATAACAGAGTAACCGATCTTAACCACTTCAAATACTCAAACATTCAACCCTTTTCTCGGGTTCTTTCCTTTAACGAGCAGTCGGTGGAGAGACCCCCCTCTGCAGCTCCCTTCCCTCCTTAGGTTATGTAAAATATGAAATTTCGACTTAAGCTTAAGGCTAGGCTAAATTGTTCTACATTGCTAAATGTGAATTTATTAAACTACCTTAGATATAAGCTAGATTTAAGTAGAGGCAAGTAGTTTTTAAGAATATTTATTCTAAACATAGGTAGTCCATCCTGGTTTTCATGACCTTTCCAGGAGTCCTACTAGTAAATTGTATCTGGAATAAATCTCTATAGACGTAAGACCTTCAATTAAATAATACTTGAAAAAATGTTCTAGACATTGTAAGTAAAATTGTCACAACTTAGTTAAGCTAGCTGTAAACTTATGTAACTAAACTTATAATGGTCAATAAAGACAGCGTTATATAAAAAAAAAAAAAAAAATCAATTTCGGGATCAGTCTCTTTTCGAAGTCCGAACTTCTGGCCGTTCAACAACCAAACCAATTTCAGATCACCCTTGTACTTTTAAATTAAAGAAGAAATAAAGCTAAATATCATTATTTCAACTTGACCCTTTCGCGTCTTTCATTTTCACTGTCAACACTCCGGACTCTTCTCCCAGCCGTTCGGGAAAGCACGGCCCCGGAGCATTACAGCTCCGCAGCCCTACCGTGTTCCCAAAATCCTTACCTCAATCCTAACATATCCATTTAACCATAAAATCCCATAATATACATTTATACACTTAATATAGTAAATATATCCTCTAATATCTTTTTACCTCAAACACATTTGCATATCTATTCAATTTCCATAGTTCATACATTTGCATACTAATCAATTCAATTTCCATTACATTAGAAATACAATACTTCATACATTAGAAATACATTCATCATCCCTAATTCTCAAATGTGCATAACATAACATAACACACACATACCAAATTTCCAGCTATACATTTCATAACAACAGTTAATACAATTTCCGTTATCCTAAGCAGCTGCATAGTTTGCAATAGTTTCGGTTAACGAAAAACAATGAATCACCCCCATTAAGTAACAAGGGACAACTGAATGATTTCGTTAATACCAAATCAAAAATGTCAAAACAGTAAGAATTAGACTTCCGACCTGGAAATTCGAGGTTTAAATTTAAATAAAATAAAATAAAGAAAACAAAAGAAACACAGACGTGTGCGGTTGTTTGATGTTAAATAAATATCAATAAAAGTTTTTACTCAAAGTTTTGGATTATTTTAAAAGTTAATTAATTAGAAAAATTACATTCCACGGTCTTCCCTCGGTCGAGACGAGGAAGCACGGTTTGGAATATTACAATACACTGCTTACATATGAACAATTGGAAACATACGTTATCGAAGTAGAAGCTCCCTTTGAACTCCCGTCCCATATCCCCTATCACTTCAGATCCCAACGACCTCGAACCTCTAACTCCCGGCCATTTTTTAGTAGGTAGCCCTTTAACCTCCTTTCCACAAGTTAACCTTACACACACACCATCTAATCGCCTAAGCGCCTGGCATCACGCCCAGCAATTGAAGTACACAAAGAGTACCTGCACCAGCTTATTCAGTTCAACCGCTCACGCCGTCCGGAGCTCCAGTTAAAGGAAGGAATTTTAGTGCTCATCGCAGAAGAAAACTTACCACCACTAAGATGGGCACTAGGTCGCGTCGTAGCTACACACCCCGGCAAGGATGGAATTGTGAGAGTAGTTACTCTCCGTACAAAGGATGGCACATATGATCGTTGCGTCAAAAGGCTCTGCCCTCTTCCCATCGACCAGCTACAGGATCCGAAAACACCCCATCAACATTGAAACTGACGTTTCAAGGCGGGCGGCATGTCGCGTCTCGCCTAACAAAACAGCATTTAACGGCCAACATCATTCGAAAAACAACGACTTTTAAAAATTATATTAGCACCTTAAGTGTTATAATCTCACGTCAGCATAGTTCAATTCGTCTAGTTTCGTTTGGCAACCGCCATTAATCGACGACATGACCGTGATGGCCCCGCCTATTTCCGTTCACCAAGGGACGCTTTCGTTAAGTTGCAGCCATTAAGGATTTCAACGGCGAAGATCCCTTCACACTTCCTTCACTTCGTTCGTCGTCCTGAAGCATAGCAGTCGATTTGCTAACTTCGATTATTTGTATTTCTTGTCGTGTCACATGTATCAATTTGCATGTGCCTAATTGAATCTTTTCGTTAATTACCTCTAATAAAAAAAAAGATAGTTAAGAAATATTTGTTGTATATATTTATTTAGTTGAATCGTCTTTCTTTTTTGTCGAATTTTCGTGAACCGTGAACAATTAAAATGAAGCTGAGATCCACAATAGATAATGAGAAGCGAATATTATACTTGTTATATCCACACAACAGTTGCCACTTTGCTTACGAAGTTCAAGACTTAATCCACTCCGTAAGGAATACCATTCCAATCTCACAACATAAGCCCAGTAATTATAAGAAATCATTCGAGAGTATTAAAGATAGTGAAAAGGATGGGTTGGGAAAAAAATTAAGTCATATGCATGTAAAAGACAATAGTACTAAGTCGAAGGCATTTGATGGAAATATTGTAGAAATAACTAGCGATGTTGCACTGATTGACGCGAAACTTTAATCCAATTCATACTTTTTGAGATGTAATTTTGAAAAATGAGTTATAAAAGGTATGATTTTATGAATAAATAAGATAAACAATATTAACGACCTCAATTGCCTTGCCTTACCTCAAGCAACTATACACCGGCAAAGAAAAACGAAATGCTTCACCTAAACTACATAAAAGAACATTGATCACTATTTTTTTTTTTTTTTTTACATTTCTGTATTTATTGACCATAAATAATTTTTACAATAAGCAATACAGATAACTTATGATACCTTAGCTATAATTGTTTACATATACTTACTAGTACATTTTTCAAACAATATGATAAAAGTTATATATTGGTTATGGATTATGATTTTAGTGAGTAGAGCTTCCTGGAAAAAGTCAGAAAACCAGGATATAGTTATTTACTTAACCTATGCTAATTTACTTAACTTAACTTAACTTATCTTAACTTAGTCTAGTTACCTAATTATTATTGAAATAAGTTAGTGTGGTGTGGAAAGGGGTAGCATAGTGATCAATGGGTTAGTGAGGATATTGTCAGTCAGGGTTGGGGAACTACTTTCCGTTTGTTCGTTGAAACACAAAATATTGGAGAAGGGTTGAATATTACTATATTTAAATTGGTGAGGTGAAAGTTCTGTATTGTGGTATACAATCTCATTAGAGTTATTAACCAACCTGCCAGAGGTGAAGAACGTTCTGATGTGGAGACAGTTCGGGTAGGCAGTTCGGTTATCTGACGGAGTCGATGTGAGCGCATTTATTATCGGGTTGGGATTATTGGGAAGATTTTCGATAAATTTGATGGACAGTTCGAGGAAGCGTCGATCTATACGTTCAATATTAGCGGCATAGTAGAGCGAACTACTGTTGTAATATTTGTGGGAGTTGGGATGTCGGTTGAGGCCAGTGATAAGTCTGAAGCATTTCCTTTCGAAGATGCGTAGCTTCTCCATTTGGGGGGGGTGTAATATGGTACCATATCGGGCATGCATATGTGAGAGTGGGTCTGATTATATGTTTGTAGATAAGTGATTTAACTTTGGGAGTGAGACCATTCGGCTTGTACATCACTTTTCTGCAGAGATTAAGTTGAATTGCGGCTTTGCGAATCGAGTTTTTGGTGTGGGCGGAGAAGGACAGATTGTTGGTGAAGGTTATTCCCAGGTACTTTAAGGTTTTGGAGGGTTTAATTATATTGTTATTTAACTTGATTCTGATTTTGTTATGGTAGCGTATGGTGTTGTTAGTACAATTCGCATTTCTGCCTTTAAACACTATGGAGTTGAACACCCGCGGTTATACTGTATGGTGTCGAAAGAGTTGAATTTATTTTCACCATGAACTTTCTATCAGAAAGGTAGGAAGCGAGAAGTTTTATGGTGTGGGTGTTTAATCCGAACATTGAATGTAGCTTATAGAGCAGTATTGATCACTAGTTTCTGACGTTTCCACAGGGATGTTTTGGTTTTGAAGTAAAACGAATTAGCCTTAGAACAACTTGCCAATAATGAAAATCTCTCTTTGTGCCTTGCCGGTTTTTTGTTATCCTTATTGGGCCTGTTCGGCCACCTCGATTTAGTATGTGTCTCTTGTGTTGTTGAAATTAATCACATTATACGAGGGTTGCCTTTTATATTTCGGGATTAGAGAACAAAAACAAATATTGATAATCGAAAATCACTTTATTGTTTTTCAAAATATTCCCCATGAAGATCTATACACTTTTGCATGCGTTTGAACCAATTGTCGAAGCACTTTTGTCACTCTGATTGAGTTATCTCCAACACATGCATTCTGAATGCAGCAACCGCTTCTTCAGGCGTCGAAAAACGTTGACCTCTCAGTTTGTTTTTTACGTACGGGAATAAAAAGAAGTCATTCGGTGCCAAGTCAGGACTATACGACGGATGACCCATCAAATCGATGTTTTGGATGCTCAAAAATGCAGTTGTCGCAGCCGATGTGTGAGAGCTCGCATTATCGTGGTGAAGAGTGATCCGTCTTCGGCGGTTGGTTTTCCTGATTTCTTGGAAGACAACTGGCAAACAAATAGTTGTGTACAGTCAAATGTTTATGCAATATTGAATGTATGCTGGTCCCACTAACGCCAAAGGTTGTCTCAATCTCACGATAGGTCACATGACGATCTTCCAATATCAGTTCGCGCACAGCATCAATGGTTTTCGGAACAACAACTGATTTTGGACGACCTTCACGAAATTCATCTTAGAGTGAACTGAGACCACGATTGAATTCACCATACCATCGATAAACACTGGTCCTTGATGGAGCTTCATCGCCAAAAATTGAATTAAGTTCATCCATGCACTGTTGCTGAGTTAATCCACGCCGAAAGTTATAAAAAATAATCGCACGAAAATGTTGACGATTTAATTCCATTTTTGGGCCGAGATGAATCTTTTAAGTTACTGTAAACAACACAAATAGCGCTCGTATGTCAAAACGTTCTGAGTGCGTATAACCTCAAAAATGTCCAACTTTACGACAGAGCTGTCAATTGCCGGATTGCAACACTAGAGGTTGCCAAATCCCGAAACATAAGAGGCAACCCTCGTAGTGAGTAATTTGTTTGTTGTTGAATTCTCAGTATTGTGATAATTCTCTGCTACAAACTAATCAATTATGGCCCCCATTACTGCTCCAAAATCAGTCCTTAGTAGTTGTTATGTTTTATTACTCTTAAATAAATTTCATAATAAAAAAATAATAATATTAATAATGAAAATGACAATAGTATAAAAGAGCAACGCAGTTTAAAGAATGTTATTAATCATTTATAAAGCTAATGGGTGGATCTTCAAGGAATTCAATACCAGATACTAATAGTTATTTTGATGACAACTTTTTTAGTTCCAAACGATTGAGTTGGCTCTCTTCCAGTTTCATGCGATTGGCTTCGATGCCCAATGTTACAATCCGGTGACGCAAAGTACTGAAATTATGTTCATGAAATGCAGGTTAACTGATTACGTAAGGCAAACTCGTAGCACTCAACTTGGCAACTAGCCGATGGGGTACCCGTTGCCAGGACATTATATGAAACTAACATCTTCTTCTTCTGACTCATCGCAACCAGGCAGGAAGCGACCGAGAATTATTACACAAAATATAATAAATTAGCTCGTAAATTGGCTGCACATTACTTTTCGGATTATTCATTCGCAAATATGGGAAATTTACGATCGCACCGTGTGTGCAAACCATCCCACAATCCAACAAAGGCGCGACCAATAACTGTCATATAAATTTACCCAAAATCTGATACCCGGAAATGAAGTCCAGTACCAATTACTTAAGCAGACACGTCCGCGCGAACCGTCATAGCCTCACCTGTGAACTTGTGAAGTACCAGAGTTGCTCCACAGCGGTGCATCCAGGTTTAAAGGAAAGCACGCGGCGATATCCAAGGCCAGGATAGCTGATGTTGGAATCTGTTCATTTAGCAAATCATACGCAAACGAACTGATGTGCGGAAATAAAAAAGGAAAATAAAATAACTATGCCAACCAACGATTGGACACAATACGAACAATAACTGTGGGGCAGCAGAAGCTGCAGCGACAGCTTCAGCAGAAGTCACAACAACAACAACATCCACAGATTCACAAGACGCGAACAAGAAAAAGGACGAAACTGCCCCAGGGATGTGTTATTGATGCACACATCGGGCAAATAATTTTCGTACATTTATAAAAGCGCCTAACAATGCTAATAAATAAAACATTTTGCATTAAAGTGTTTGGATCTCAATGGGGGGCTTACACCATAGGTCTGTTCCAGGCAGGAGGCGATTGGGCGAACGCATTGGTTTTGTGTTCTCGGCAAAACCTCGGCGCATAGATAGAGGATACTGAAGCATTGTACATCGATCAGGAAATATGAGAGCGGGATGCAGTGCTGGTGGAGTGCGTTCTGAGACACCAAATGAGACGGCATACCCCTTGAAATCGATGCCATAGCAGGATATGATAACTCGAAGTAACTTGAGACTAAGCATTCACTGATGATAGTCACAGCATGCGGCAATGCTAAGGTTGTGTTGACGGAATTGGTGGCAGGTACAAGGAACAGATGTGACCATTGGACAAAACGAAACGTTGGTGATTTAGAAACTGACAAAATGCTATTTTCAAGTTATACCAATGTAGCTTAAATATTTAATTGCGAGAAAGTTCTCTCATAGAATTAGAAAAAAAAACGTGGTCATACATTTAAGATCTCCACAGAGGCTTGAAGAATTTATAGATCACATGTAAAGCCCCCAAATTCCACTATGACTTATATCAAAGGAATGTGAAAGAAAGAGATAAGTTGGAAATTTCATTGTGTAGAAAATCAAAGGTATTGTGGAATTGTAAGGATTTGAATCAAAGGCAACATGGCGATAACTTATGAAAAGGTATTGATCTATGCTGCCCCCTCTCTAGTTTAAAGAGAATAAAATGATAAAAGCTTATGAATGCAACTTACTTTGTAAGATCAAATGGCGATATTTATTTTATATTTATTATTTTAAATTACGGCAATCTAATTGAGTAGGCAGCACAATAAACCAATTTTCCGAATGATAGGATTTACGTACATTTAATTTGTTTTCTCATATAGTTCTAATTTTGCGTAAATGCGTGATAAACTCGATACTTTGGCTTCTGTCTTTGTTTTTTTTTATTAATATTCTCTATTTTGTCTATCACGTGGATCTTAAAATAAGGTTGAATTGCGTTTCTTATAAAACTGAGAAATGAGAACTGCGAACATTAATTTATCACGTGAACACGCATTTTTCTGCCATGAAAGGCACTTATTTCATGTAAATTGAAAATCAGGTATATCGTCCAATGACTACGGTAGCTTGATTCAAAGGGGCTGAACGCTGTATAATAATTAAGTTTTCGTTAATACAAAGAAAATACAAAATATTTGTCAAAATATTTTTATTTCTCTACATAATCTCCTTTTAGTTCGATACAATCTTCTCAAATATGCATACTTCGATACCCTTTATAATGAGAATCATCAAGTTCTCCAAGCTAGACATAAATTGCTGGCTGCACGTTCATTGTTGGCAAATCTTTTACAATCAAGCCATTTTTTTCTCAAGTTTGAAACCTTAATTAATTAACATCAAACAAATATCACAATTTCATCAGAGCCCATTCTATTAACTTATCACACATATCATTTTCCAAGTTTTTTACTCTCCCAACTCTACTCAACTATTTACCGCCCCAATAATTCTAGCCAATCATCGCGACCCCCCTCCTTGGAACCCCCGCACCCCCTACCATCATTACCCACCCGTTTTGACCGCGTCTACCTCCAGTCAGTAAAACTCGCACAGCTTACCTCCAAATCATCTAATTGCCGCTACGCTCCGTCCAAACTTAGAGAGAGAAAGACATATGCAATTAATCGTCTCTTTCTAGCATATATCCACGCCAAATCGGAATCTGTCTGTTACGAAGGCAAAACCAAAACCAGTGTCGAACTCTCTATTCAATAGGAAGGTTTACCCACTAACGTTCCAGAAACTATTCGTAAAATTCCACGTAATTTGATTTATCCCCTCATAAAGTGTCGAATGACCTTAAAGCCGACCTCAACAAGTTTTTCATTAATAAACTCATATCAAAACACAGACCAACTTCAAAAATGACCCCAAAACCTTCTCTCAATTGGTAATATCATAAAAGTAAATCCGATGGTTGCCCCACATCTTACCTTACCGTAAACTATCATACCTCATATGATCCTGTTACTATTGCTAACCTCTTCCCCGCTCATATCAAACGGTCATTCACTAATGACTCCTTTGTTCCTGACCCGTCATACTTCAACTACCTACCTAATTTTTCCCTGGGCCCCATTCCACAACTCCTTTGATCTGGCCTTAATTTAATCTAAGCTACTGCAACTCAATGAGGAGTTTACACCGGGCTCTGATTGTATCGCTGCAATTCTCCTTAAAAAATGCTCATCCATTCTTCCTGCTCGCCTCTCTAAATTCAATCTCTCACCCTTTCAAGGTGTATTCCCCCACATTTGGAAAACCTCCTTCATTACCCCCACCCACATGTAGGGGCCCAAAAATGACGTTGCGAACTACCACCCTATCGCTAACCTGTCCCACTTACCCAAGTTTATTGAAAGCATTCTATACGAATCTCTTAGTTTTCGTTGCATATCTTTTATTTCACCAAGGCAACATGGTTTTCTCAATGCCCGATCAAAGCATTCGACGAAATCTCCCACAATCTAACCCTCTTCAAATTAACCCCCTACCCGTGGTTTCGAACCTGGATATCTGAAATGAATTTCTTCTTATCTAAAGGATAGACCCTATTCCGCACGGTTCAGATCCATGATATCCAACCCCCTCCTTGCCGCCTCTGGAGTCCCACAAGGAAGCCACCTGGGCCCTCTCCTACTTATACCTGCCACTAGTGACTTTAATAAGGTTACTAAGCATTCCTGCTTACCTCTCTATGCTAATAACACAAAGTTATATAAGATCATCGAGTCACCACTTGATTCAGCGCTGCTGCAATTGGACGTTGACAACTTCTCGACTTGGTGTGGTAAAAACTGCTTTCTGCTTCCGTTGTGTAGAAAAAATAGTAAGGATTTGAATCAAAAACAACTTGGCGATAAATTATGAAAAGGTATTGTGACGCATGTGACAATCAATACTAGAATATTCTAGAAAGTTCAAAACAAAGTAGTAGAATATTCTAGAAAGTACTGGAAAACTGGAGACTATGAACAGTAGAAAATTCGAGGTTATGGAACGGACGGAAACGAAACGCCGAATCAGAATGAGGAAACGGTATAAATACGTCGCACGCAGATCGGAGAAGTAAGAAGTAAGAAGTAAGAAGAAGTAGTAAAAGACCCGATAAGTACGGAAGCGATAAATCAAGAAATCGTTAAGTGTACGGTAAAAGTAACGGTTGTTATTAACGGACTAATAAAGTATTACATTAATTCAAAATCGATTTAACGGCTCTTATTTATTAAAAATAATTAATCCAGCGAACCCTAAGCTCGCTACAATATTGATCTATGTTTTCGCCTCTTTTGAAAAGAATAAAATGAGCTTATAAATGCAACTTACTTTGTAAAGGCATATGGCGATATTTACTTTAAATTACGGCAATCCAATTGAGTAGGCAGCACAATAACACAATTTTCCGAATATTAAAATGTACGTACATCGGGACGAAAGGGAAATAAATATAAATAAATAAAGTATAATAAATATTACACATTTTTAAACGGTTGATCGCCAATTTCGATGTGTAGTGGCGGTTGATTTGGTTATCAAAACGATAACCCGCGTTATACGCGTACCTGGCGTTGGAGAAAGCAATCCGTGACTCTGGCGTTACAACAAGAGGGACTATTGTCACCAAGTCCAGCCAGATACTTGCCTACGCAGATGACATCGACATCTTCGGTAGAACCGAATCGGCGGTACAGGAATCCTTCACCCAGATCGAGCAGGCGGCACAAAAACTGGGACTGCACATTAATGAGGGAAAAACTAAGTACATGGTGGCAGCTTCTGCGAAGAGAAGACCTAACGGTGGTCAAATTATCAGGGTAGTGGAGCACGAATTTGAAGTAGTGCAATCCTTTAACTACCTTGGGTCAATAGTATCAGCCGATAACAATATGGAAAAAGAAATACGCGAACGGCTGATCAAATCCAACAAATCCTACTATGGTCTATCAAGGCTCTTTAAATCCCGAAATTTATCCAGAACATCCAATCTACTACTGTACAAGACCATGGTCTTACCAGTACTCATGTATGGATCCGAGACCTGGGTGCTTAATAAAAGGCACTCTGAACTCTTGGCCGCGTTCGAGAGAAAGGTCTTAAGGAGAATTGTTGGCCCCGTATGTGAGGGAGGACGATTCCGGAGACGCTACAACCATGAGTTGTACGCAATCTACCTTGAAGCTCATATTGTAAGAAAAATCAAGCTCGGTAGACTCCGATGGGCTGGACACCTAGCTCGAATGAGCGAAGAGGAGCCTGCCCGGAAAGTCCTTTGTGGCAGGATGTATGGAAGGAGACAGCGCGGCAGACCTTGTCTCCGATGGAGGGATGGCGTAGACCAGGACGCCCAGAGCCTGGGAGTGCTAAACTGGATGACATCGGCTCGAGATCGGGACTGGTGGGAGAGATTTGTTAAATAAGGCCAAGACCGGATCCCGGTTTTAGTGCCGATGATGATGATGACATGAGATTTCCTAGAGGAAATCAAAAATCTCATGTCTGGTTAGCAACAGCAAAGCGTGGGTAAGCGACGCTGTTGCTACATAGAGAAAAAGCTTGGGTTATCACGAATTCATTTAGCCTTTTTCCCACGCCGATATTATCCCAAGTCACCGCGGCGTCCTTTGACCTGCCCCAGACACAGCTATTCGCTGGGGATCAAAAACCCAGAGTCAGGTGAAAAGTATAAGAAATATACTTTTCAACCCACCCCAGTTCCCCTTCTCGGATCACAAGTTTGCTTCTGCACTCTGAGAGCAACTCAAATACGAAACGGGGTCATGCGGTCACCAGTTGGTTTCGCTTTCGTTGCAAGCAAAAGCAAATCAACCCTGCTCTCCGTTTCAGTTTTCCCATTCTCCCTATGTTCACTGACTGTTGGGTAAATTCGCAAGAATTTACTCACCTTAATGGGCGGGGAAATGGGAGAATGAGGATGAGTGTGCTATTAAGAATGGTTGATCGTGTGGGTAGTGAGCTGCCGAAAGTAGTCAAAATCCAACCACGGGGAGTGCGAGTGCGCAAGAGTCTCACTTCATTTAACGAGTCGTGGTTTGATGTTGTCTTTGAAATGGGTAGTTTAATTGAACGAATCTTGCGGTTGATATTGAAAATTGCGCCCAGTGTCGTTAAGAATGGTTATGCCAATGACTAACTCAGTGCGAAAGTTGTAAAGCAGCTTAAATAAAGACAAATAAATAAATGTGAAAGCAATTAAACCAGACTAGATTAAAAGACAAACCCTAACCATTTATAAATTTTGTTAACTGTGATTTTGAAAACTTAAAAGTAAATTAAATTCCAAACTAGACGCATTTCTTTGTTTAAGCGTGTTTCCTATGCTACTTCTTAATTAAACATAAACATTGTGAAACAAAAAAAGAAAGAGTTAAAAATAAAAAGTAAACATTAATACAAAACAATATGCCGGTGTTTCATTGAATAGTGGGTGAACAGTGTTCGGCGGAACACGGTGGGCGATAAGTGAACCCGTTCCCGTGCTGGCTCCACAAGACCCTCGACGAGAGATATACAACATTCAAACAACACTCGTCCCGTGTCTGCACCGCGAAGCCTTCCAACAACACTCACCAGTAGCAGATTACAGATGACAACAGCACCACCACCGCCAAACCAAAACAACAATTTATTTAGTTTTGATGAACTTTGTTGTATTCCAGAATACTACCCTTTATTAAATTTAACACTGAATCTCCTTACACATCCTTAAAAACTTCCCTTAACATATATTACATGCTCACTTAATACATACCATTCATAAACATTCACAATATTGCCAGTTACAACACATTTCATAACTTGCCCCTTTTTATTTCAAAACAGAGCACTTTGATTTTCGTTCAAATTTTATTCAATTTAAAAGTCACAGAAACTAAAGGAATACTTTGAGAAAATTTGTTTTGTTCATATTATAGTTTACAGTAAATTAGAACACAAAGTAGAGAAAAAATTCAATTGTAAAATCAGTCAGTTCAGTTCGAGTTGAGAAGCAGTTCAAGTAGTTTCACTTTGAGTTTTGTTGGAGTTTTGAGTTTGTGTAATACACACTGAGAGAGAAGTAGTTGAGATTGATTAAGATAAGATTAAGAAGACAACAAATAAACAAAAAGAAATAAATATAAATAAACATTTCTCATCGTGACTAAACTACTTAAATAAAAAGAGTTTGAATTAGAATAATCCATATTCTAAAATATAATATTAAATAAAGAAATAATAAAAGGTCCCCGCTCTTCCCTCGATATAAAGAGGAAGCACGGCGGGACTGCAACAACTTATTTCTCTTAAATATGAAATGTTAACTAAATTATCTTTTTGTAAAAGTAGACAAGATCAATTTAACGTCATAGCTGACCTTAGCATTAAATATCTTTATACTAACAATGGCCAATAAATTAAAAAAGCTTTTGTGGAATGCTAAAAGTTTAAAAAACAAAGAAATAGAATACTTTAATTTTCTAATTGAAAACAAAATAAGCCAAATATCAGTATATATAACAGAAATTACTATTGTTACAGATTGGACAGATTAACAGAAAAGGGGGGAGGTGTATGCATTTCCGTAAACAAGTCTGTGAAACATAAATTAATTCCAATTACTAAAACTTATTTGATAGAAACACTATCAATTGAAGTTGAATGTAGCCCCACAAAAGTATTCAAAATTATGGCTGCCTATTTTCCTGCCGGTAGTGGTGTAACTAATGAAAAAAAACAAACATCTTGAAGTTTATAAGAACAAACGAAAATTTTCTCTTATGCGGAGACTTTAACTGTCGTCATTCGTCATGGCGTTGTGCTCGCGCAAACGCCTGGGGAACAATTTTCTCAGACCTCAAGGTCTTCGAAGATTTCGATATTGCTTTTCCATCTGAGCCAAGTTACTATCCTTCCAATGGAAGAGGTCATCCCTCAACCTTAGATCTGGTACTTTCAAATACAATTGACAATATTTCTCGCCCAATTGTTATAAACGATCTTTCATCTGACCACAAACCTGTTGTTTTCTTTCTTAATGAATCATTCACCACTGCAACTCCAGCTGAAAATTATAATTTCAATCGGGCTAATTGGAAAAAATTTAAACGTCACGTAAACGATTCACTTTCTGACTTTTCTCAACCCTCTACCTTTACGTTAGAGGAAATTGATGATAAAGTTAATGTATTTGAATGTTCCATTAAAGAGGGGGTTAAGGCGACTGTCCCTTGCTCTCTGCCTCCCATAAAAACAATAGCGAAATTTCATTGCTAACAAATGACGTACGAAGGACGATAACATTTAGGAACTTAATTCGTAGACGTTATCAAAGGTCAAGAAACTTATTTCTGAAATTTCAATTGAATTTGCTTAACAAACTAGTTATAAAAAACATGCAGGAAATTCGTAATAAAGACTGGAATCGAACGATGTCCCAAATTGACAAACATGACTAAAAAATATGGAAACTTTCGAAGATTTTTAAGAAAAAAAATAATAGAATCCCATACCTCGAAAGTAATGGCCAAATTCTTCATACAAATGAAGAGAAGGCTACTGAATTCGGTAAATGTTTTCTGTCTAGTCACTCAATAACAGATGGCTTTAGTGACATTCAAACCAAACAAATAGTACAAAACAGTATTAACTCTATTAATCTATCTTCAATAGAATTAACTAATATCCATATACCAATATCTCTTGTTAAAGACACCATTTCTTCTATTCGCATAAAAAAAGCAGCTGGTAATGATAAAATTTCAAACAGGGTCATTAAAAACATACCAAAAAATGCTGTTGAGTACTTAACATCCCTATTTGAAAGTTGTCTTCGACACGGATATTTTCCAAGATGGAAGATTGCTGAGATAATTCCCATAGCTAAACCTATTTTACCATTGACACAGGCATCTAGTTATCGCCCAATAAGTTTACTCAGCTGTTTAGGCAAACTTTTTGAAAAAATTATCCTTTTTAAGACGAATGAATTTGTAGAATCAAACATTCTTGTTCCTATCGAACAGTTTGGTTTTAGGAGGGAACACTCGACGACCCACCAACTAAAAAGAATCACAAGTATAGTAAAAGAATCACTTTCAAACAAAAAATCCTTAGGTATGGTTTCGTTTGACATTCAAAAGGCATTTGACAGTGTTTGGTACGACGGCCTGCTTGATAAACTATTTACTCAAAATTTTCCTACTTACATTCTTAAAATTATTCAAAGCTTTCTTACAGATAGGCTTTTTTATGTCAAAATTTTGTCAGATTCATCACCTCTGTTCCCCATAAAAGCAGGAGTACCACAAGGTTCAACCCTATCGCCCCTTGTATATAACTTATATATTGCTGATTTTCCAAGAGATTTACACTGTGAAAATGCCTTCTTTGCTGACGATACAGCTATATTCTGTAGTTCTAACGACTGTCAAAGTATATTAATGAATTTACAAAATGCGAAAAGTTTTTTCACAGGTGGAAAATCAAAATAAACCCATCGAAATCTCAAGCAATATTCTTCTCACGAAAGAGGAAAGCCTCAAATCTGCTTCAATATAATCTGTCGATCTGCAACACTCCAATTGAATGGACAACAACAATTAAATACCTTGGTATCACTCTCGATAAGACGCTAACATTTTCAAATCATATTACTACCTCTATCAAAAAAGTAAATGTTTTAATAAAAATTCTATTTCCACTTTTAAATAAAAATTCTTATTTAAGCAAAGATAATAAGCTTCTTCTTTATAAAGTCGTCATACTACCTTCATTAGTATATGCTTCTCCTTGCTGGTATAAATGTGCTGAAAAAACTTCAAATTTGTCAAAACAAAACTCTAAAAATGATTATGGCATTTTTCCACACTAGCATTGCATGACATTACTAAAATTTCAACAATTTCAAATAAATTTGAGAATAAATGTTCGATTCACGATAATGTATTAATAAATTCACTTGTTTAAACATACCAATTTAGTTTAAGTTATTATTATGTAGATTTTAAGATTATTTTTTTTTTTTTTAATTCATTGAGTTTTTTTTTCCGCAATTTTTCTCATAATAACTACCACTTTCATAAGAATTTTCTATATTATAAAATCTTTAGTTGCTATGAATCATTGCATTCTAATCTCTATATGTTATAAATATTCTATCATGTAACACGATTTCACTGAAGAAGAAATAAATTTGAAATTTGAATCCGATTTTTGGCGCCGATTAATTACTGTAGATGAAACTTGGTTTCGCCATTATACGCCCGAAACAAAAATACAGTCAAAACAGTGGGCTGCAAAGGGGGAATCGGCACCAAAAAAAGCAAAAAACAAATTTTGGTGAGTAACTGTCAAAAGATGCACAACTACATTCACTAGTTTCTATTGACCAGTGCCGCTATCTTCACGTTGGGGTCGGGAACTTTTCAGTCTACCCTCGTATTTCTGAAATTCTCAAGGAACTGGTATGCAAGCGGCTCAAAAATTAGAGAAGTCAAAACAGAACTCCAAGAAAAATTCAGTAGATTTGTTCAAAATGGAAATTCACCATCAAGTATGCAAAATATGAAACTATACCGTTTCGAACCCGAATAAGATGTGGAAATTTAGATTTGTTTTTTTTTTTTTTAGTTTTTAAACCACATTTATTTTCCTAATTCTTTTTACATGTATAATATTAGGGGTAAATGTTAAACCCTTTTCTACAATCACAATCCTTAAATTAACTTACTGGCTCTATGCGAGCTCTCTAAATTACACATTGCAACTTGATTTTTATATATGCCTTCCGGCGTAAATTTTTTTTTTTTTGTTTCTTATATATATATATATATATATATATATATATATATGATATAAGTCATATATTAGAGGGACTCCTCGTTTACATCTATATGTATATATTACAATTTTTTTTTTTTTAAATTATTATAACAAACAAAAACTTCAAAACAAAACGAATAAAACATAAAATAAGAAATAAAAAATAAAATAAAATAGCTACACAAAAGTAATTGGGAAAGGCGCACAGGGGGAGGGGGACAAGAGGAAGGAGAGCGTTGCTCTTGAGAGGCATACTATATCTGAGGAAGTGAAGTCCTCTCCTCGTTGAGAAGCCACCACTATTTGGGAGATGTTCGATCTTTGGCTGATTTATCTCTTTCACTGATCGCCGTGCTAAAACGCATGCGGTCTGGGGCATTGGAGATATCACTATCATGGAGAATTCGTTTGTCCCTGGCACCACGGAGAGCGTGGTAAATAATCGGGACTCCATGCATGTCTTGGATAAGGCCTTTTTGATCCAAGAAAGGAAACGCTTCTGGGGGAATAAACCCATTCTGGAGGGTATTCTCCAGATACATATCATTGGGATAGAATGCTCCCGAGATAAGATTATTGTCACTGCACATTGCCCTTGCTGTGTGACCACGAATAATTTTAATTATGAAATTGTCTATCCTATTTAACCCTGATTTGTTATACAGGATTTTGTTGGGATAGAATTTTTTGTATTGCCACTCTGGTGTTCTATAAAGTCCGAGGCAGGAACGCAAACACTGCCGTTCGAACACACGAAACTTCTCCATATAAAGTGGAGATATATTATACCATACTGGACAGCCATAAATCAAAACTGGTCGGATGAATGCCGAGTACGAAATTATTTTGACTCTGGGGTCAAGTAGACTACTCCGGAATAGACTTCTTGTCATAGAATATGCGCTTTTAGCTGCGGAGAGGGACGCTGCTACGTGCTTGTCAAAATATAAATACTGGTCTAGCCAGATACCAAAGTGTCTAACTACAGTTTTCACTTGCAGTGGAAGGTTATTGTCACCTACAATAGAAAAGTGTTTCCAGTTGTATTTCGTATCCCTCGGTGCCCTGGATAGGGGCGTTCTGAAAAGGATAGTCTCGGTCTTCTGGAAATTAATCTTTAATTTCCAGTCGTCGCAAAATTGTTTTATTTTGTTGAAGTCATCTTGGAGGTGCCTATTGATGACGTCTATTTTTCCTCCTGTTCTGTACACCACTATGTCATCGGCGTACGCAATGGCGTTTTCGAGAGAACTCACTAGATCACTAGTGTAAATATTGAATAGAATGGGAGAATTCACAGCTCCCTGCTGTAAGCCATTTTTAATTTGGAAGGTCTTGTTGGAGAGTATGTCCCCGCATTTCACCACAAAATGTTTGTCCATTATCATATCATAAATGATGTATAACAGATATTGCGGCATACCCAGGTTTGTTAACTTATAGACAAGTCCTTCTAACCATACGGTGTCGAAAGCCTTTTCAAAGTCAACCAAGCAGGCGCCTGTACATTGTCGTTTTGCCTTGTTCCACTGTATATCGGAAACAAGTTTCGTCGCTGCATGAACTGTATCATGTCGCGCTCGAAAGCCAAACTGGTTGTTGGGGATGATATCGTTTTCATCACACCAACCTATCAGTGCTTTGTTTATAATTTTTTCGAATACCTTGCTGATGTTGGGAAGCAGGCTGATCGAGCGCAGATTAGCTGGATTGCTCTTCTCCTTACCCTTTTTGGGGATAGGGTGGACTACTGCAGTCTTCCAATGGGTTGGATAGGGTGCATTGTTTAGAGTGTTGTTAAACAAAGTAGTGTATATGTTTACTGCTTCGCGAGGCAAGTGCCTTAGAACCACATTTGGATTGCTATCTATTCCAGATGATTTCTTATTTTTTATTGAGCTAAGTATGTTTCTAAGTTCATCCTTGCGCACAAACATATTTGTATTTTCATTTCTGACGGGAGAATCCGCCCTATTATTTTCGCCGAATGTGATGAAACTACGGTTTTCGGATCGCCAGTTGTGAAGTTGATTGCGCAGTGAGCAATGTCTTTGACGGGCATTGCTTTCAATTTCAGTGTTAGCATGAACTGATTCGTTAACTCTGTACACTGCTTCGAAACAGGCTCCAATTGAATTCGCTTTCTTTCGCGGATCTTCGACTACTATTACTTCATCATTGGAGTATGTGCTCTAAGGTGAGTCCTGTGTTCAGCATTATCTGGCAATTCTCGGGAGTCCGCGGAATTCGGAGACAGGGAATGTCATTGTGATCTTTTCTTCGACATATTTTCTTGATTTGTGAAAACATGTTCGGTCCGTTTGCTTGGACAGCTCGAATTCTGTTGCTCCACTCCTCATTTATTACTGCTCGGTAGTTATCCCGGATCAGTTTTTGAAGATTTTTAATCAAGGACTTGATTGTTTTGATTTCATTGCTATTTGGGTCACTGAACTGCCTATAGCACAATTTCAGCTTTGAGAGCAGGGTGATCTTTTGCCTATACAAAGCATCGATAGTTGCATTTCTGTATCGGTGGCTATAGCCATCCATATGAGCTACTTTGGGGATGGAACGATTCATTGTGTTAATAACAATATCGTTCATAGTTAGGAGGTAATGATCGATTTCATCATTACGGAGGTTTCTATTAGTCGGTGGGTCTATGCCAATGTTGCGTATTTCTCTTTTTACTACGCGATCGAAACGCGACCAATGTGCTTTTCGGAAATCGAAAGAGTGTACCTGGTCGTACTGGTCAAGTAGATGGTACTCGTTTGGCACGTGTATTACGGCTCCAAGTCCGTAATGATCGCTATCGTACTCAATTGTGCGAAGACAATTTCGAGTAGTTACCTCGGTATCTGGTAACTGAATTCGATCATCTGTCATAAGTAAATCCAGGAAGGAGTTACCTCTTGGATAAGACGGTGTACTTGTAGCGTACAATTCTAGTTTATGCTCGATCGCATTTGTTTGCCACCAATCAAACAAGGCATTGCCTCTGGTGTTCGATGTCAGATTGCCCCAGACGCTGTGCTTGAAGTTAAAATCACCTGCCATTAAAAAGTAATTGTTTTCCGAATCTAACTTGAGACTTCGGAAAAGCGTATCGATTTCACTGATAAATTGGGTACCTTGAACAGATTCAGGAGCGTAAGCAGCGACTATATATAGATGCCTTTGACTTTTTAGCGGAATGTCTATAATGCATGCCTCTAGCACCTGGAATTTGTGTACTTCCGTGCTGTAAACGACCTTATGGTGAAGACCTTTCTTAACTAAGATAGCGACCCCACCCCCTCGAGTAGAGTGTGGTCGATCTCGTCTAATTATGTTATAATTTTTGTAGCCCATTTTGTGCCTTTGGTTTAGCTTTGTTTCGCTAGCCAAGAGCACATCTGGGCATTCGACTTGGAGCAGATTGCCTAAATTATCCCTTCTTACGATGTGGATTAGTGAATTTACATTCACAGCTATAATTTTTAGGTTAACTCCAGACGGAGGGTTGAAGATTTTGATGTGGAGAGTTATTTGAGAACAGGGTTGAATAGAGAGTATCTATTCGTGCTCTTTGTTCAGTCAGTGTTCTTTGAAATTCGGCAAATTGTCCTTGCATGGTTAATAACATTGTTATTATTTCTGAATGTGCCTCTGGTGCAGGCATTTTCCCATTACTATATGTATGTTCCATGGATGCTGGTTGCTTAGGAGCACCGGCCATTTGTGCATATGACACACAAGGAGCCACGAAATTGTTGTAAGAACGAGTTTTCATTTTTTTCTCTTCTTCAACTTGTTTCTTTTTGGATTCCAATTTTAATTTCATTTGTTGAAATTTACGACATCCTCTAAAATTAGCAGTGTGACCTGTATTTTTACAGAGGACACAGGACAGTGTTTCCCTATCTGGAAGCTGTTCCTTGCCCAAGGGGCATTCACCAATGATATGGTCGGAGAGGCACTTTACGCACCTGAATTGCATGTGGCAGTTTGATGCCGCGTGCCCGAAACGTTGACAACGCATACACTGCAATACGCGATCGATTTTTCTAATTTTTTCCCAACTTATTGTGTGGTAGTTGAGGTGTTTGATGTATCGGAGAGCATCAACTTTACTGTTGGGACTCAGTGATACAATAAAGAAAGGCAATTTGCAATTGCGTTTTCTGGAGTTGGCGGTAGAGAAGGGTTTCACACCTGTAAATTTTAAATTGTCGGTTTCCACATTTTTTAATTCCTCTAATACCTCCTCAGGGGAAAAACATGGATCAACGCCTTTTAGGAGCATGGAGATTATTTTCTCCGATTTCGGGGTGTACGTGTAGTACTCGCTTTTTGTCCTACCCAAAGCAGTCATTACTTTGCGATAACCTTCCATATCATCGCACATTAATTTTATTTTAGAATTATTAATTTTTTTTGTTTTGAAATTTTTGCAAGTTAACTCACCTAATTTTATAACGTCCTTTGTTTCCATGGACGTAAGTATTATAGGCGGCGCCTTTTCCTTTTTGTTGGTTACGATGTTCTGGTTTGTTTGCTGCTTCTGCATCTCGATTCTTTGCTGCCTTTTGTTTGCTTCCTGATGTTGTTCCTGATTTTTCCGTTGTGCTGTTGTATTTTCTTGGCTTTGTTGTTGCTGCACCAGGTCTTTTAATTTGAGGATTGCTTCTCTTTGTTTATTGAGTTCCTCTTTTTTTGTGTCAATATCCGCAAGGAGTTTTTCTAATTCCGCCGGATCTGTTGCAGTACCTGTGATATTGTTTTCTTCCTCAGCAGGTAATTCGATTTCACTTGGGTCAAGGTCAACCAATTCGTTGAATTGGTTGCCTGCGCCTGTGTATTCGTTTTTCTTTCCGTTTGCATTTTTTTCGCCGTCTGAATTTAGCTTGTGCCGCTTTGTTATAATACTCGGCTGTCGCTCGAGTTGGCTCCGTGTCATCGCTTTCAGGTCTGCCTGGCTCCTTTTCATGAAAGGCGACGAGCTCTTTAGCACTTTGTTTGTTTCCATAATTTTTTATTTTTTTATTTTTTTTAAACAACCGCTCTCAGTGGCGGCCACACTGTGTAATCCACACTTGTTCACTTACACTCGCGCGACGAATTTATTTATTTATATTTTTTTTTCTTTTCTTTTGCTTTCTCCTGTTGTCAGGTATACGTCTTATCTCTTTGACGTGTTGGTAACGACTGAAAATTTAGATTTGTTTGGGTGTACATTTGGACAAGTTCTTGTATTACAGTGAGTACATAAATCCACAATCGCGGAAGGGTAGGGAGGCATTTATGTCTCTCAAGAGCAATGAAATCTGACGAGAATTTAATTTGCTACGAGGCATTTGTCCGACCAATTCTGACTTATACGAGCCTAGAATTGTGGAACATTAATAAATCGAATATGGAAAAGCTGAGAATGTTTGAGAGAAAATGTCTCAGTGCTTGCATGCAGATGTATAGAATCGAATAATTCGACTTTCGATATTATATTCCTAATGAGAGGCTATATAATGTTTCCGGGTTTTTTTTTTTACTTTTTTTAGTTTACAATACGCATTTATTATTACAAAAAATAATATTTACAGATTTTTCTTAAGACATACTAAGATTTATATTTCTTTTCCTTTTGTTAACTTACTGGCTCTTCACAAACACTCTAAATTGTACAATATGTCTTTTTGTTTTGTTTTGCCTTTCGACGTACACCTTTCCAGTAGGCGTTGTTAGCTGACAATTTGAACTCCACAGGCCTCCTTAAGATCCAAAAGGAAGCACTTTTCTTGTTCGGCGTTGGTTTCTTTATTTACTCTTTTATTTTAAGTCTACACTGTGTAGTTCATTTATTTTAAGTTTACACTGTGTAGTTCATTTATTTTAAGTTTGTGTTGTACTGTTGGCTATCGAGCGGCCAACACGTACTTTGATTTCTGCCAACCGAGGAATGTCGTCGGAGAAGATGTCTGTAAGTTCCTCCGACCGATGAACGTCGTCAGGGAAGATTTATCTACGTTCCACCGACCGAGGAATGACGTCGGGGACTATTTCGCACTATTCACAATGTGGTCGCGAGGAATGGCGGCTGAAACAATGTGATCTCCTGGCGTGCTACGTTGGTTTTCTGCAATTGATGTCTTCTGTCGTTCAGCGATGTTCAATTGGTTGCCCTGAAACACTGATACAAGCTAATGAATGAAAGGAAAAGAATACCTCAATTCCAAGCACATAATCCTCATGTGGAGCAGCAAGTCCAAGCAAATAATCCTCATCCAATGGAATAATAACACGGGTTGGTTTTATCTTATTAATAATTGATTTATTTCCAGGATGAACTTGATTTAAATAAATTACCAATAATGCAACCGTGTCACCTGAAAGTTTACGAAGAAGAGATATTGTCATAGAAGTTGGTTGACAGCTAGCAATTTCGCAGTTTATGCGTTGTTATGACAACTGTTTGCTGACTATTGTTGAATGGTGGCGATGGTTGTATTCAATTGCGAATTCGCTGGTTGCATCCAGTGCGAATCCGCAACATGTACATTTATTTCAAGTTTACATTGTGTTGTTTATTTATTTTAAGTCTACACGCACCAATCCCGTCTTCGTAATTCGACTATCACTTCAAACATCCGCGAAACTACCCGTACAACACCTTACAATCACGACCATCTCGGTTTATCACTAAATACCAACTCCTCTGTAGTTTTATTTTCCTCCTCGAACGAAAACTTTTATCTTTCGTCCTGCAGATCGAAAGATATCTCCTTCGTTATGAATGACCCTTTTTCTCCGTCGCCGCTTCCTTTCATTATCTTTTTCGGTGTCGGTTCAACAGGGAAACACAAAAGGACAATCAGCAAAGAATCTTGCTAATGTGCATTTATGATCCTCTCTGTGGGGGCTACGATACAACGAACGTGCGGTTTCTTTTTATAGTGCTAATTGCTTGGTTAGCTGAAAGGAAAGCGAGGTTGTCTGTGGGAATTGGTTTGGGTAAACCATCCTTTACAGAGTCATAAATTTGTTGCCGCGCTGATTCTTACCAACTTTACTTGAGAGTTGGTCATCTGGTTCGCAGATTCGGGTTCAGGGAAATTTATGTGTTGAACATCTGGTTCGTATTTCACGTCTTGGATTTGTGTTGAATTCAATATGGGCAAATTGAACGTTTAGTTCAATTTGTTTGATATTGAATTTGATATGAGCCCATTTAATGTATGATTAAAATTAGTGGATGATTTTGCGTGTACCGCAATTAATTGGTGGAGACTGGCTCCAAAGAGGTACGTATTAACGGGTGAGTGGTTTTGAACGTAACACCTAAGATACTGCGTGAGTACACCTAAAAAAGATAACAATAACCCCAAAAAGCTCGATCGAGAAAAATATTGGTAGCTCGATTGGGCTGAGGGCGGTGTACAGCTCTGCCGAACCTGGCCCTGCCAAGTGAGATCAGACCTACCGGTCATTATTCAAAGGAAAGTGGTGAAGCGGGGTGTCACATCCGATTCTTAGCTATATAAGTAAAAGTTAGCTTGAGTTAGCCTTAATTCAATTAAGGGGGGTGGGGGTGAACATATAGCGTTAAGCAAGGATAGTGAAGAAGGTGAATTGAACACACGATGAAACGATTGAAAAGCGAAGCAGTGGAGCATCAGACTACTGACCGTGTTTGGAATTTGATTTCCAAACTCGAGTATATTCCACTGGTGTGAATTATTTTTTTTTATTTTATCGCTTGGTATACGGTTCTGATGCATTTTACTTATTCGATTTTTTCGTTCGTGTTCTTCACTATTTTTGCTTGTGAATTTGTGTGTGTCTGTTAGAGTTGCCACAAACGTACAGAGCAAAGTCTCTGCTTTCAACCCAGCGAAAGCCAGAACGATCCTTGTCCCTGTTCAATCCAAGATGAAATGCAGTCTGGTGGCGGTTCCGCCAAACCCCACTGTCTACTTACCGTAAAACCCCCATTATTACAAGCCAATCTACATCAGTTTCTGCTAATGCAACAGCACCTGTAAATGCTTCACGCATTATATAGATCAAATCTATAATCTTAAGGTCCTTGTAAAGAAAACTTACCTTTTCATGCATTTCTTCGCATACAATTTTCCGTAAGATTTCTTGCTTTACTTATCTAGAATTCCAAACCATTTCGGCACCTTCGGTACCAGACAAATTCCTGTAAACAAAATGATTCGGTTTGCATACAATGTAACCGTCATGACAGGGACCATAAATATTGCGCCATCTATTTTCCCAGCCGCGCCATGTGTACAACAATGTTCCCTACAAACACATTGGCTGGCGACTTACACCCACGGGACCAAAACAAATACGCATTCCGCGTCTCTTGGCATCAATTGAATCCTACAGCATAAACAAATGCACATAGGAATTCAATACTTACCCTTACTAGCGATGCCATAAACACCATTTCCCAGTGACCTAGCTAAAACCAATTAGCACATTTCCACATCGTATCGTCGTCTCTTTATTTAGTCGCGACGCACATGTTCCAACAAAGATCCCATTAGCATCCGACGATTTCGGTTTTATTTGCTTTACCGAAATCGTATCCCATGAATGCACGTTTGCCCTTTCTTTGTTCTAGGTTCCTTCTCATCCATGAAAGAACCATGCACACACACCACTGCACTGAAAGAGTGCATTTCTTTGGCGGCCACACCCTTAAGAGAAAAGTTTTTCTCTCTCTTCCCTTTTCTTCGCCCTAACCTAGGATGGAATTCATGTCAGAGTTCTATCCTCGGTGAGTCGATTTCCAACCGCTGACCCCCATGGTCACGCATCACGCCCGCTCTCCGCCGGCAGCGGAGTCGCATAAAAATACCCGGAGTCGTGAGGAGTATTTTGAACAGTGTTCGGTTTCCGATTGTTTGGCGAGTTTGTGTCGCAGTTCGTGTGTGTAATAGTTCAGAATTTATAAAAATCATTCAACATTAATAATAAGTTATAAGTAAAGACCATTTACAATAAAAAAATGTTTGTGCATAAATAGCATCGCTTGAGTGTTTTTGTTTCTGTGTCGTGTCCGCTCGGTCGCGAAGGTCAACCATCGTTTTCTCCCCCTTGCGTTGTGAGCAGTGTTCGCGTGAACAATTCATGATAGAGGAAGAAGAGAATCAGCGTGCACCACGCTTCTTCGCCACAGTCTCCATGTGACACCCCTGGGTAACTACTTTGGCACCCGCCAAGTAGTGAACCAATGCATGCAGCGACATCCTCGCCCAGAAAAACAAATTATTATGGACAATTTAACAAGTCTCGGATATGGATCGGATACCGGTGGAGAGACTTGCTAAATAAGGCCAAGACCGGATTCCGGATTACTATTCTGTGAATAGTACATGCCAAAATATCTTTTTTATTTAATTAAAAAAAAAATTACACATTCTTTGGCGCAACCAAACGGAGCAAAATACTAATTTTATATGTCTGTGCCGAATTCTCCCCTTTCGTTTTTTAGTAAAATCTATAATAGAGCGATTGCTTTCCCAAATGTCACTTAGTTTCGCTACTAATAAAATAAATTCAATTCAATTCAATTTTTATTAGGTAGATAATATGGTACATTTATATTTTTCAACTAGTATTTAAGAGATTTAGGACAGCAATTTCTTTACAACTATAATCTTAAATCTATATAATGACAATAGCACAATTTTAATGAATAATAAATAATAAATTAAGGGAAAACTACAAGAAAAAAAACCCCTTACAAGAAAAAAACCCTTAATAAAATAAATCATATTCAATAATCAGCTGTTATCTGACAGGCAAACGGGGTTGCCAGATGTAGCTACTCGTATTAAAATTATAACACTTTAAAATCAAACACGGAAAAACACTGAGTATTCTATTTATCATCATCATCATCGGCACTACAACCGGGGACCGGTCTTGGCCTTATTTAGCAAGTCCTAAGGCTTGTTAAATTTTCCATAATGATTTATTTTTTCTGGGCAAGGTCATTAGTCTTGCGCCAGAGGCTCCCCGACGGGGAATCGAACCCCGGTCTCCCGGCTGACAGGCGGGTATGCTAACCACTATACTATCGAGGAGCCATTCTATTTATAGATAGCTATAAAATTGCAGTAGTTTTACAACGTAGGTAGAGCAGCATTTATTCCTAGTTACCCAACATTATTTTTTTTATATGTTCAAGTTCACTGACAAGTTTATAAAATAATTTCAAGACAAACTGATACCTCACAGTCTTGTAAATGAATATAACCACAATCATTAACAATCTTCGACAACAGTATACGAGATTGGACGTGCGGCCCTAATACCCTACCTCGTAGTTTTTCTCAATAACTATTTCTTAGAGATGGGCGTGTTTGATACCTCACAGTCTTGTAAATGAATATAACCGCTTGAGTTAACAATCTTCGACAACAAGAATTCGAGATTGGACGTGCGACCCTAATACCATGCTCCCTAGTTTTTCTCGATAACTATTTCTTATGTGATTCAGGTATAGGGGTTCTAGAAAACTAAAATATAAATTCTCCCCTCGAGATTCACATTAGCTGCAATCCCGCATCAGAGTCTGCTCTTGCGAAAAAAGCAAACACCACTTCCTTCCAGCGCATTCCCCTCCGATTTTAACTATCATTGATAAAAACCAAAAACAATATTTAACACCTCTGGATCAGATGGACATACCATACCATCGAGACATGTACCTACCCACACTTAATGGAATTTAAATTACAAATAACTCAGACCATCTCAGACTAACGACCCATAATTTCAAAGCAACAAAGTATAAGTCAGCTTTAAGGCGAAACCATAAAGCCAAGTAAACAAAAAGCAATTGCTTCATAAGTGATACAGACAAGTTGCCCACATCGGATTTGTACTAGTGAATTCAAGGGTGTAATCACGTCCTGCTGTAACTGCTAATAAATAGCCATCGATACTTTATCCTGTCAACAGGTAAAAGTCCATATAAAAGTCACAACTGATTCAACATCGGTCCGAAATTCCAAAGAAAATATCATAATACATAGGAATGAACCCGATAAACTCCCTCCACGTACCACGACACCGTTCGCGGCTCCTCATCCTGCGCCCAATCATCGGCAATCGGTTATGTCCACAATTAATGAGAGCACGATGCCTCCTTTGGGTTAAATAACGCCAACCCGAGGTCCCGATAAGATCGAAGCTTTTCATCCGAACAAATTCTCGGCAGACAACAAAATTGTACAATGCGCATACCATTACCACATAATTTTCACCATTCCTAATAAATTCGAACACGAAGTCGATGGGAACAACGACGAGGGAATTGTGTTTGCTGTTGCACCATCATCAGTGCTCCTGGTGCATCACGAAGACGTTGGGTCTTTACCTCCTTACGTTGATTTTTGTTGTAGGTTTTTTTTTTAATTTATTTTTATCCTTTTGTTTAGTAGTATCTTGACTTGGGTCGTCTTGTCTTAACATAGAAACTAAAATGATGATGGAGGTCTGATGGTGAAGAAGCGGTCAAATCGCCCAAGCTCCACCACCACCAACCAAGGAGCACCACAATCTCACCATCGTCAGTTAAAGCTAAAATAATTATAGTTATTAATCGGCTGTTGAATTGGCTGCTAATTTGCAGTTTAGTTACAAATTCTACCCGCTGGCGTGCAATTATGGGTTAAATTATAGCATAAAAATAAACAAAACGCCGCGATAATTCGCTTCCTTCGCTTGCCTATATGTGCGCCTTACTTGAGGAGTACATCTGTGGTTTGTATCAGCATCTTTTGTAGTGGCACCAAGGTTCGGCGCTATGAAGATCGGGACAACGCTATTACATGGATCGAAGAGATTTCCTCTCATTACCCATTGAGAAGTTGTTTTATAGGATAGGGAAAGGACGACAAGGGAGACAAATCATCATGCACGATTTGTGCACACCACAAATAGCTTCTTGTGATGAGCAATGTATACCCACAACAACACGCCAAAATAATAGCAGAAGCACACAGGAACGGCAGCAGGGGCGGCAGCGTGTACCAGTATCAACAATCCGAATCGACGAGAGCTGTCCACTGCCATTTACCTTATGCGCCAAGCTGATCAGATTGATGTATCCGAACCTAAGAAACAATGCATAATGGACAAGCTATTCGTTTTGCTCCTGCTGTGTATTTCTTCTCGCATATCGGGCAGTGACTTGAAAATTTTACTACGGATTCGAGGTTGTTTATATCCCTGAATAGACCAGAAACGGATACACTTCACTTTTTTTTTTAAATATAACTAATATACCACTATGGTATTATAAGAAGCAATGCGGACAAGAGAAGTGGAGAGGTAGACCAAAGACAGAGAATAGAGAGATAAAAATGAATAACGCTATGCTTTGGTTCCGGTCTATTGTAAGTATATACGGAATTAGACGTCAATAGTGCATTGTAGAAAAAGTTTGGACACACTAGAAAGCCCGTATTACTGTGGGGGTTCTTTTAAGCTTGCCCGAAGAACCCCCTATAACTACAACCCAACTCCCATTGTTTCCCGCCAATGCAAACGCATTGGCACCTGAAAACATTTCCTTTCTCAAGGACATTAATGCTTTCAACGCATTTTATGAAAATACCTGAAAGATGCTGTTTACACATCCAATGCACCAGTGGAATTCGCTGGAAAATAATTCGTCTGCATACATGTATCATAAGTAGGAAAACTATTCCGGCACCATTGTTTGCCAAGCAATTTTGTCCCTCATGTGCACCCTAATCTCCCCACATGCACATATCTAGCAGACCCTTCGTCCAAGGGACAGAAGCAAATACCGCATCTAGCGTCATGTGCCATAAACCGAATTCCTTCGCGTGTAAACATGCATAATATCCAACCCATGATTTGTTTTCCTACTAATAAGCAATCACCAAATTCGTGCTTTGCCACAAAAGAATTACCCTGCATATACAAATGCAGACAAGGGATTCGTTTCGTCCACCGACCCAAGATACGATATACAATTTTCATTGTATAAAATATCCCAAACCATTAGCACCTTTTTCTAATGGCTATGTCTATTTTCGCAAGGGTATCATCAACCCAAGACTTTTATGATGCCCTCGTCCCATCTTTCCTTTTAGCACCATTTCCCGAATGACTAGCGGTTTATTTATTCAGCTGCAATGCACATCTCATAATGCCTTTTGTCCATTTTCCCTTTTTGTCAGCTTCGTTTCTCATGACCTCGTGCATGAGTTAAACAATTCATCTCGTTTATCCTTTGTTTCACCGCATGGATAGGCAGCGTGATCTTCACCATCAACTACACGCACACCACCACAGGACCTCACCAGCGAAATCCTTCTCCCTCGTTTTCACCACGAGAGAAACACTTTCTCTCTCGAGGAAACTCACCCCATTAGCGAATGTATATCGCTGAGTCCTTTACCATCCACCAACCGAGCCGGTCTTTTTGCTCCCGCTGTCCGTGGCGCTGCGGACGCGTACAATCCGGAGTGAGTGTTGCATAATACAAGTAGTCGCAACATAATCAATTAAAAGTAATTTTTCGTGTGTAAATCAGTATAATGCCATACAGTAGATACATACGCCACGATCTCGCCCCTACATTACAACAAGTAATAGTCGGGCAATCCCGAAGCTCAATGCCACTAAGCAAAGCCAAAGGTTAAATTCCCATACAGTTTTCTAGAATAAATTCTGGTTTACGTCCTTTACGAACCCACGAAAAATGTTTGTATGGCAGACGAATATCTGCAGCAGTATCAACAATTTAATATAAGAGGTCCATTCTGCCTCCAGAAGAGCACCAATCCCGTCAACACTTTCCGCAACCTCCTCAGCATGCATCACATTAACAAAGAACCCATCATTGCAGTGAGAAGGCCTTCGACAAATTTTAGATGGAGGTCCGATCTACAAATTCTTGTACGTACTACATGCATCTCTTTGATGAATAACCCACTGATATTTCTAAATGTTGAGAAGGTCTTCGACACGACGTCTTGTCTTATCTACAAAGTCTTGAACATCGGGTCTTGGACAAATTACATGTGTCTATTTACTAAGGAACCCATGACGGTGGGATATACGGACAGCGCCACGGCGAGCAAGATTATATCTTGAACAAGTCAGTGAAAAATCATCAATAAAAAAAAATCATAGACATGTATCTGGATAGAGATAAGGACTTCCACTCAACATGGATCAAAGGTCTGTCTACAAACTGCTGGATATTGGATTCCGGACAACACCCGCACGTGTCTTTAAGAAAAAGCCACCTATTACAATGGATTTGGCTATTGAAAATAACGTTTACAACGTTTTACAACGAATTAAAAACCGCGATTCGATCCCAGACACATCAGACCACTGCCGCATTTGCACGAGGGTATTTCAACTCGTTACTTAAGTCGTCTGGTCGCTGCGTCAGATACTCGGATTTGTGGCACTGATTAACTTTTTCGATTTTCTTGTCTGTTGTGTATTTTCACTATGGGTGCGTCTTTATGTGTCTCCTAGAATCGACATACGATGTGTATTTTGTCTACAATCTCTTATGCCTTTATAATAATGAAACTACCATTACTAAGAGTTCTAATATTGGGAAGATATTCGACATACATCTTCTAAATCGCTTTTTCGGATTGTACTGTTGACGCCGTCTGTCAGTTAGTAATCGATTAGTGTAGTGTGAATCCTCCTTAACTAACCGTCAAAGATTTACGGGATTTTGATTGTTGCGGATTCGCAATTAAATGCAGCGGGGAAAATCTAGTACGTTCATCGTCTAGTACACTCCCCGACCACTATACCCGCCACGCCTGTCAACCACCAGCTGACAACGCGTCACCTGCTTAGGAACGCCGTCCAGCTGTCACATTGATTCAAATGTGACCAACGGTTTTCTAACCAGTCTGCAACCAACCTTCACCGCGCACATCATCGGAGCAATCATAGCCAGCACCAGTCAAGCGAAATAAAACAAAGCTATACAATTTGAATGATAAGAAATTAAAGTTAATTGCAACAAACACTTCAGACTTTGCTTGTGCTTCCTCCTCGCTGTCTCCACTGACTTCCTCCCATCATTGCAGCTAACGGCTGTCTTCTTAGATGCAGCTCACCGTTCCTGGACGCTGCCCTCTAATACCGACCAAGCACCACTCTTGGACGCCTTAACCGTGGAACGCTTTCCTCCTGGATGCAACCTCATTATCGCCCACCACCTTTACAACATTTTCTGCCCAGTTCGCGGCACAACAAACCGGATCCAGCGACGTGTGGATCCACACCATCGCCGCCCAGTTCGCGGCACAGGATACCTGTGAAGAGTAACACTAATTCAACTCCAAACCGCCTAAACCTTATAACTACTTCAACACCATCACCACGTGCGTCTAGTGCTGAAAGACCAACTCCATTAAGGAAGGATACGAATCAACCCAAGGCTCAGAATTCTCGAGCTTCATCGTATAATACATCTTCTTCAGAAAAACTAAGAGTTAAATCCAAAGACATGCTGACTCAATCTCTGATTATTGATAATCCTAAAACAAAGACGAGAAAAACGCTTTAAATGCTGTGAACACAGAAGAATTAACAGATATTCAACAATACACTACAGATAGTTCACCATCAGATGTAGATACTGAAACTAAGTCGACAATGGCCACAGTTATTTCGAAACGAATTGATACTGATAGCACCAAAGAGAGAACTAATCAAGGGAGAGAAAAAAAACACGCGAACAACACGACAACAGTAAAGATAGTCCAATAAAAATATTTTTAGGGAAACAGGAAGTTAACTCAAACTAAATGCCGGCATCAATGACAGCTAAGTCGAAAATAACAACTGAAGGAGAAGCAAAGGCTGCATTGGCCGAACGCCGCAGACTTGCCAGAGTAGAAGCTAAACTGGAACGTCAACGTTTAGCTGAACTTAAACGTTAAGAAGAGGAAGCTGAAACTGAGCGTAAATTTGAGAAGAAAGCTGTTCGTCTTGCTGAAGAACAGCGCAAAGCTGAAGAGGGACGTTTGCGTCAAGCCGTTGAGGAAGCAAACAGGCGCAAAGAAGAAGAAAGGCTTAACTCCGAAGGAGCTGAGAAGAAAGCAAAAGAAGAAGCCGAACCGAAGGTGAAAACACAGACTAATGAACAAATGACGATTGAGGAACTCATCGCCGCTCAGTTCGCGGCACAGGACACCATCTCTCCCACCTTCCTCAACCTGCAGGACAAGGGACAACCAACCCTGACCAGGATAGAAACCATCAAACGAGACCTGCGCACCGAATGGGAAGCCATTCTCAGGCGGCACTACGAAATCATCTACACGGCCGCCCCTGAGTATCAAAAACACGAGTACTTCGCGGGGGATTTTATCGGCAAGTGCAAGGAAGTATACCTCGAGGAACAGACAAAGCTACTCGAGGCTGAGTACGCGCTCGCATCAGATTCCCAAATAAAGGCGAACAACGCCAATCGCCTCCACCCTAGCGAGCTGTCCCCAGTGCAGCTGCCAACGGTCGGCACCAAGCCAGCGGAAAAGGAACCGCACCCCAGACCAGTGAGTCCCGACCAAGAAACAGACCAGAATGCCGCCGGGCCAATGATCGACCAGACCCGTGTCCCGATACACAGACTACCGCCGGAACCTCTAAGGCAACAGGCTCCATGCACATTCTGCGGGGCCTCACACCCTATCTACGCTTGCGAGGGCTTCCGATCACTCGCACCTGGCCGTAGGAAGTCCTTCGCACACAAAAGAAGCCGTGTGCCTCAACTGTTTGGGTCGCCACCGCCTACGCGACTGCCACTCCAACAAGGCGTGCCGGCAATGCCAGCAGAGACATCACACCTTGTTGCATGTCCGGACAACCTCATCACCGCTAGGAGTAAGTGCAGGACCCGCCCCCCGGATCGACTGCCACGAAAGGGCCTGAACACACACAGTCAGCACCTCTCCACAGCAACCCGCGCTGTTCGCAACCGCTTGAGTCATCGTGACGTCAGAGCACCAACGGGGGATTGAAGTCCGTGCTCTGCTGGACCCCTACTCCAGCGCCACATTCATTTCAAAGTCACTCGCCCAAAGGTTGCACCTCCGGCACTAAGCACCACCCGTCCCCACCTACGGTGTCGGGAGCACTTGCAGCCTTACCACAAGGACGCAAGCCCCAATAACCATCGCTCCTCGCCTCCACTGCTCGCAACAGTGGACCATGAAACCCTTCATCCTGTCCCGACTCTCGGTGTATGTGCCACCACTACAACCAACGACGGGGGATCTCTCGCTCGTGGCGGATCTGGAACTTGCCGATCCGAACATCACCTCCGCCGACAAGCTGAACATCATCATTGGGGCAGACCTATAGCCAACCCTCATCCTCGAAGGTCTAAGGAAGGACCAACGTTCCGGCCTCGTCGCGCAGGCCACTGAACTGGGATGGGTGCTAACAGGCGTAGCACCCACCACGTCTTCCAGCTTCGATGTGACAAGACCTGTCACCAGCAACCCCATGGCTACAGTCTCACACACCAACGACCGCATCCCGCCGCCCACTTATTTCGGACGGACGCCAACGTGCGCAGTACCTTTCACCACCGCCGATCCCGACGCAGCGAGACCCATCACCAGCCATCACGTGGTCACTGATCGTGCGTTGCGACCTTACAACTCCAACCCAGATTAACTGGCCGGTTCCGCGACCATAAAAGGCAACGGACATTAGCGATGGAAAGGAGGTGCCTGTCGCCACCTACCCTACGGGCCATCCCAGACCCCCAAGCCTTCAGCGCTCCTCAGGGCGGGCCGTCCCGTCCCAACCGACCATCCACGTGAAAGTGGACAGCAACATCCGACCACCAGAGACTCAACGACCAAGACCAACCACCACCATCAGACCGCACACTACCGCCCCCTAGCCACCGTCCCCTGGAACAAAATCGTTCGCCAACGATTGGCGAAGGCGGGTGGAATGTTGCAGATTCGCAATTAAATGCAGTGGGGAGAATCGAGTACGTTCATCGTCTAGTACACTCCCCGACCACTATACTCACCACGCCTGTCAACCACCACTAACCAGTCTGTAACCAACTTTCACCACGCTCACATCATCGGAGCAATCATCGCCAGTACTAGTCAGGCGAAATAAAACAAAGCTATACAATTTGAATGATAAGAAATAAAAGTTAATTGCAACAAACACTTCAGACTTTGCTTGTGCTTCCTCCTCGCTGTCTCCACCGCCTTCCTCCCATCATTGCAGCTCTCGGCTATCTTCTTGGACGCAGCTCACCGTTGCTGGACGCGGCCCTCTAATACCGACCAAGCACCACTCTTGGACGCCTTAACCGTGGAACGCTTTCCTCTTGGATGCAACCTCATTATCGCCCGCCACCTTTACAACATTGATCATTGGAGGTCTGGAGGTAGAGGGTTTGTGTATTGGCCAAAAATATAGCATTTTGTTTTAAAATTGGTGAAATTGCTCTCAAAATGTTAGAATTGCTGAAAAAAGGGTATGATGATAAGTGTTTAACCAAAACACAAAGGTTTGAGTGGATTTGACAATTCAAGGAAGCAAAAGAAGATGGAGACGATGAATATCGTATAGGCCTTCCATCTGATGCAATCACCGAGGAAAACATCGTGAATGCTTCTAAGAAATCTTCGATGATAATCCTGCAAATGGAGATTACCATACCGAAAACAACAATTCATTGTATTTCAACTGGAAAACTTGGTCTAAGGAATTTGAATTCAAAATTTATTCTACAGCAACTGATTGATGATCAAAAAGCGCAACGAGTTTAATGTTGTAAAGGCATCATTAAACACGCCCGAAACAACAAAATTTTCTTAGAACCTATTATAACAAACATGGTGATGAAAAATGGTATTTTCGAAATGAGCCTGAAACAAAACATTCGAGTGCTGAATAGCAGACACTAGATGAAGGAAACCCCAAAAAAATGAAGGAACTCTAAAAACAAAGCCCGATGACCGCTATCTTTAACAATATCCCAACATCGCCATCCACAGCGACATATAAAGTTCATTTGATGCACTCGTCCAATAAGCAAATCACTGTATTTCTGCTCAGGTGGATTATTTCGAATAAAAAAATGATTTTTGTTAAAATTATCTGTATCCATTCTGGTTTATTACAGGACAAAGGGTGTATTGGACATCGAAGGCCTTGTGGGAGTTCTCTACACCACATGGAGAACCAACTCACAATGCCAACCAATTTCGACCGCTAACAGCGCGTCACCCTAACCTTACCTGTAACCCATTTCCCAACATGCAAAAACACATCCCAATATGCAACAGCATCCGTCCCCAAATCTGCAATAGCATACATCCCCAACCTACCAAGAACCCATTTCCCAAGCTGTAATAAACGCATATCCAATTTACTACGAAACACCCACCATCTCCATCAACTACACCGAGCCGCATACATTTTCCCAAAATTGCTTCGGTTAATTCTCTATCTAAATTATATTCTTTGCTTGCGGCCAAACAATCCTAATTTCCCCCGAAAATTATATTCTGTAATAAACGCATATTCAAATTTACAACCGAATACCCACCATCTCCATCAACTACATCGAGCCGCACACATTTTTCCAAAAAACCGCTTCGGCTAATATCCCATCTAAATTACATCCCTTGCTTGCAACCAAGCAATTCCAATTTCCCCCGAAAACAATTTCGGTTCCCATTCCACCTAAACCATGTAGAACCACACCAATTCCCTCTTACTGGCAAGCCCACAGCATGATGCGTTGCCTTTCCACGAAACGACCATCGCAACGATCAAGACCCTTGATCATACTTGGCTATGCCGCCGAAACCAATTTCCCGGTACACACAACCAACGAATCCAACTCAGCTTATACAGCGATGATTCTCCGGAACTAAATCCTCTATACAGGCATAGCAACTCTTTTCGAAATTCCTAGTAAATGGCAGCGAGTCGATTTTAGCTATGACTCCACTGCCACGACGCGACGAACTTTTCCTCGCCAGTAATTAGTCTGTCGAGATTCAATCGCCATCGGGGGCACACACAGACAGTCGAGTCGCAACCGAGCTGGATTTTAACCACATTACCCGTGTCGACCCCACACATGCAACAGATACATTAGAACCAACAAAAAGCCGCCTGCAAACGTTTTATTTAGTTTCGAATGTTTCCATTTGATCCACTCAGTCGGTGTTTGACGTGCGTTTTTGGCCACCTTATGTTTGGCAATCTTTGTGTATCAAACGTCCTTTTGTAACATAGTGCGGCGCAACTCGGGTCACTGTTAGAAGTATGCGAATTTACCAAACCACCAGATGCCGAAAGTCAAAAAGTGTCTTGAAACGTTATCTTCAAAAGTCCTCATTCGTTGTTAATTGAAATCGATTTACAAAATGTCGCTTAGGAAATCACATCAAAATGAAGTGCTCTTGGAAACGTAGTTTAAGTGAAATATGATATTAAAATAATCTTAAATAAAAGGGGAAATTAATCGATGAATAAATATATAAGAGAAAATCAAAGGAAATTCATATACGATATATTTTCAACAATATGTACAGACAATCTTCACTTATTTAGAACGTAACAATACAGTGAAAAGGTTTGCAGCAGAACAGCTACAGTGTTTTCATTCCCTCTTGGATATTTGTGCGGACGATTATAGCGTTTGAAATAATAGTGAAGAAGATCGTGTGATTCGAACAGCTTGAATCACGAAAAAAATTTTACCTAAGCGTTACACATCAGGCTACTGACCGTGTTTAGAATTTGATTTCCAACCTCGATTATACTCGACTGATGTGAATTATTTTTGTGTTATCGCTTGGTATACGGTTCTGATGTATTTTTCTTATTCGATTTTTCGTTCGGTGTTCTTCACTATTTTTGCTTGTGAATTGTGTGTGTATCTGTTAGAATCGCTACACGATCGTCGACGGAACTCAGTGTAGTGGGAAGCTGAGTGAACTAGTGTCGTACGTTGGCACATCTACCTCGTACCCCACAGCCTTCAAGACCTTGGTGGTATAAGCAAAACCTTCCACCTCTTAATATTTACCTCTTTGGACCCAGCCTCCACGGTTAATAGTGGCACACACAACCATCCACATAATACATTAAGCGCTATGCAAGCCATATGTAACGGTACGAGCTAATTGCAACAGTATTGTGCGGTGCCAGTTGTAGCCACTATGTTGTAACAAAAGTATATACTTGGACATATATCACTCTTACCCGTAACCCCCGGGTTCTTCAGCTCGCTCGACCGGATTGTAACAAAATTATATTCTTCTTTTTGTTTTGAATTGTAACATAATAATGTACTTGGACATATATCACTCTTACCCGTAACCCCCGGGTTCTTCAGCTCGCTCGACCGGATTGTAACAAAATTAGATTCTCCTTTTTGGAATTGTAACATAATTATGGAATTGGACATATAGCAATCTTACCCGGAACGTCTAGGTTCTTCAGCTCGCCCGACCGGATTGTCTTAAAATTATATTCTTCTTGTCCTCAATTTAGGGGTTTTTGGATATCTACCCACAAAAGTGCCACCTTCCAATGTCCTTGTTGGACTCTCGACAACGGGAGCCTCGTCCGGACACAACGTAATAATACACACAAAAGAACACAACAACTTCCGACTAGCTTACTTTATTAACTCATAATTAATAATTCTTTACATTTGCATTGTATTAAACAAAACCAAAAAACGCTCACAGCATAATTCTCTTCTTGACAACAACGGCACAAACAAAAAAAACCGTATATTTACTTTAGTTTTTCTTTTATTCTTCTCTTTGTGTTTTCTCAACCGCAACAGGAACGGGGAAAACAAAAAAAAAAACATCAACTGACAACGCTTATCAGAGAGAGTCTGTGGGGTTTCTCTATACTACATGGAGAACCAACCCACTATTTCGTATGTTAAATCTAACCTATTAACCTATTCACCTGAGAATCATTGTTTTCCCAAAGGACGCATAGCTAAACTCATTATTATATGCAGACAATGCCTAATTGAGTTTAGCTACCTTTTTGGCATATGGCATCTCCATTTCGTTAACCCATGAGATTTCCACCGGAAATCACATCATGTCGGTTAGCAACAACAAGTCGAATCAAACGACGCTGTTGCATAATCATGCAATCGCTGGGGAAATTATCAAAATATTTAACTAGTTTCCACGATAATATTACCCTAGCCAAAGTAGCGTCACTTCGACTTTTCCCAGACCATCTATTCGCTTGGGATCTATGATCTCTTCTTACAGGTGAATAGCTACAAAACATTTTCCTCTCCTCCACAATTTCATCTCCCTACAGTTCAATGCACTGAGATCACCACAGTCATCGCACTAAGGCAATGGGTTATCCTCAGAGCTGCATTGATTCATGCACACACAACCAAACCCACCCCGAGATCATAGTACATTGTGTTTCTGTTCTCTCATTCTCCCATGTTCGTCGACTATCGAATCAACCCATGTGTTCACCACACCTCGACGGGCGTGGCACATGAGAGAGCAGAAGCGTGATCTCTATTGGTTGCCCGGTGTGCAAAATTAAATTACCCATCTTCATCCCTAATTGGGATCACTCGCTAGTCATACTTCATCGCGGTTGGTCACGCCACCGTGTTTCAATTTCACTCTTCACCGCTCAAATTGGGAGTTGCTAATCATTCACCATACGGTGCAGTCGGTTTAATTTTCTTCAAGAAAACAGTTAAATTTTATTAATTCATTTGTGCATGTCGAATCGTTGAAGGATAAATAAAAGAACTAAAGTCAAAGTGTAAATTTGGCATCGTTTCTCGGTCGTTTGGGTGCCAAGTACCAAGTGAAAATATCAACTTACGTGTAACATTTTAAAAGTGTAACTTCGAAATCAATTGAGACCAAAAAAAAGAACAATAAAACCAAATTACAATCAAATCAAGGATATTTTATTTCTCCTCCCCTTCTCTTGGATATTGTTGTGAGGTGTACTCGGCGGAACAAGTGTCGGGGATGCAAGTGAATCCATGCCCCTGTCTGGCACACCCTACTTAACCCCCACAAGTCTCTGTCATCGGCATCCGGGGGGAGGCCCCGTTATCTCGTTTTCCTCCTAACTCCATTGCCTCGACGAAGATTCTCAGCCAAAAGACTCGGCGAAAAGACTCAGCGAAAAGACTCGGCGAAAGGACTCGACAGGTTTGTGCAACAGCTGTCTCTGCTTTATACCGAACGATAATATGTTGGTATTTAAAAATACAAAATCTGTTAACCGTTTGCAATGTATGTTTAATTAGTTTTCATATTTTTCTCGCCAAGACAAGGCGATGAGTGAAGTTACCACGTAACACGTATCGTGGCCCCCATCCATTTTGCACCTTCCATAATATATCCCCAAATCAACATTGAATTCAATGCCAAACAAATTGAACTACACGTTCAATTTTCTCACATTGAATTCAATTTAATAATCCAACACGTGATAAACAAACCAAATGTTCATTTGGTTCGCATACACGCAAAATTCCCTGGATCCAAATGTGCAGACCAGATGTCCCACTCTCAAACAAACATTGTTGAGAATCATAAAATGCGCGTCTGCAATTTTATGATCCTCTAAAAATTTGTCTGCTCAATTGCCGAAACCAATTTGAAAACAAACAACGTCTAGAATCAAAAATGTGCATCCGCAAGATCCTTTGTTTAATGTTCCTTTTTGATTTTCGTCTTGTGATCCCAATCCGGGTAAGATAAAGAAAAATGAATGACGAGTGGCAAAGGAAAAAGGAATATATCCTTCAATCGAAGGCGGGAGTTTTCTTTCGATCGAACGATGAGATCGGTCATTAAAATCAGTGAAGTTCGGGTTACTTTTACTGATACAAAAGTATAAAAGCGTGTTGTATCTACGAAAAGGCTGCGCATTATGTGGATGTGTAATGTGAAATCATCATTACAAACAAAATAATTTAAAGAGTAATGACGTGAAAGCATTATTACAAATAAAATAAGTTAAAGAGAAACTAACGTTAAAGCCGTATTAAAAATTTAAAGCCGTATTATAAATAAAACAAGTTAAAGAGAAACACAAAAGGGTGTTTTATTTCCAAGAAAGACCATGAGTGTCACTAACCGATTCAAAGGACCAGCGTGACGGAGAGTACAGCGACTCCCCCAATCAAAGTGCCGTACGCAGCCTGAACCTACCTACCCACAGCAGGTAAGGTAATAATACAACACAAATAATAGAATATAACATAACATTGCATGCGGCATGTCCCTTTAATTAAAAACCGCTACAGATCTGGATACTGAGTAAATCTTCGCCACGACTTGTACCGAATGTTTTGTCCACAAACTCAGAAACCCGCCACGTACGACCTGAATAGCAGGTCTTCCTACACGCTCTTGCGCCTTCCATCTGTATCTCTGTAAGAAGGAATCCCCCATTGTGATATATATGAAAATGTATACAGCATTCGGCAAGACTCTAATCGAAAATCTGATCTATGTATACACTCTCGAATAGTCCAACTGTGTCTTCTTAATAATCGCGTTAAATCTAATGGCCGAGAAAGCCAACACGACGAGGATTGGAAGTCCACTCTACGAACTCTCAAACCCTCACTTCCATTAACCTTTGTACATACCCTCTACTAATTCAATCAATAAAGGTCATGCTTGCATGTGTGGTTATCAATCCGCAAGTTGCATATTTGTCGGGTCGAATCTACCAAACGTATATTTTTTTCGATTCTCTCTGCTTGTATATCCTCGAAGTGACCCATAAGCTCTTCCCGCATACTTAAACATGCCTTTGTTGATTGGCTTACCAGCAATGATTTAAAAAGTTGATCGTACTAACATTATACTCGCCCATAAGCTAGGGAATTGTAAAATTGGTTGTCCGCCACAGATTTCAGCTATCTCCCTTAACTTTAACCCTCAGAATCGCCTCATCATCTACGAGTATCTCAATGAACTGCAGTTTCAGAAAAGAAAGTCTACATTTGATTGAATTTAACACCAAACAGGTTTAACTCCGAGAAGGTTAAACCCTTATCTACCTCAGCCTCGCGATAAAGTCAAAAAGTGAATCATAACCAAACTTATACAGAAAATTAAAGAAGATTATTTATCTATATTGGCTCCACAAATTTACAAGAATAAATAACACCTTAAAGCTTGTCTCATCCGTTGCAATATCACTGAAACTAATTCATACGCAATACTTGTAATGAAGTTGAACTATCACGTATACTTCCACCATTCAACAAGAAACAGGAAGAAATCAATAACTGATGGAATCGCGGCTGTAAAACCCATACTCACCTTAATTAAGTATGTGCTTGTGCATTCACTCAACATTCTCAGGACAACATTGTGCATCCAGCCAGAACCGTGAGCCTCTTTAAATCTTGAACTATGTTTCGTGCACAGTGAACGCAATTTTTGTGTGAAGTCAATCTACGCAAAATTAGGGGGCGTGTCTTAATCATGACTTGATTATACTCCCCTTTTATAACCTAAGGATCATTATCCTCCTATTAGGCTCACTCCTGAAATGCCCTAAGGTGCTCTAGTCAAGTCTTGGCTCCATGATATTGTGCCCTTCTACCATGCCAAAAGACAGATACGTTAACTCTGAACCACAATGTACCAATACAAGCAAACTTAAGTCAACCAGTTGACTGTGGACCAAGAAGATCACACAGACCCACTGAAAGACTAATTGTTGTATATATTTATGTCAGAAAGGTCAAATGTTGCTTCTTGACTTATTTGTTTAGCAAGCAAACATAAATCGTGTGTTGGCCAAGTAAATAATAATAATTTGAAAACAGTCAGGCTTCAGGTGTGCGTACATTAATAAGAACAAGCCCATTATATAAATTTTATTTAGGGGTGTTTACCCTCACGACAGGGAATTAAAATTCTCATTTGACTATAGAGTCATCATCATCATCGGCACTACAACCGGGATTCGATCTTCGCTTTATTTAGCAAGTCTCTCCACCGGTATCCGGTCTTTATCAGAGACTTGTTAAATAGTCCATAATAATTTGTTTTTCCGGTCCACCTTTAGCCTTGTCCAGTGTCAATCCGTCGATTCGTAAAAATTTTGTTTGCAGATTTGGGTCGTTAGCTCCAATCACTATCCGATCTAACGACATTGATTTCTTCTGGTCACCAAAATTACAACGTGGGTTGCAGTATTCCTCGAATTTCGCTATCACAACAACAATCTTTTTTCTTTCCTCACAATTTAGCTGGAATGTTTCGAACAACTCAATAGCTGCATCGCCGGCAAAGCTCAACAAATTAGCCACCTCCACTATGTCTTCTCCTTCAATGCTTTTGGTTGCTGTGGCGTACACGGTATCGTCATCATCATCCGTACCACAACTGGGTTCCGACCCTGGCCTTATTTAGCAAGTCTCTCCACCGGTATCCGGTCCTTATCCGAGACTTATTAAATTGTCCATAATAGTTTGTTTTTCCGGGAAAGGAAAACCTTTCTCAGGATGTCACTGCATGTATTGGTTTACTACTTGGCGGGTACCAAAGTAACTATCCAGGGGTGTCACGTGGAGACTGCATGTCAACTTGGATTGAACAGGGACAAGGATCGTCCTGGCCTTGCCGCGTTGAGAGCACAGACTTTACCCTGTATGTTCGCTCCCACCCCCATGACTATAGAGTATTATTATTAACTATAAATGCATATATATTTGATTTTGAGTTCACCTTAAACCAGATCTTCAGTAGCTTATCTAAAGGCTAGTTATATGATTATTGATGCGCAAAAAATCACTGTAAATTTCATTGTACTCTGTATCATCATCATCATCGGCACTACAACCGAGATCCGGTCTTGGCCTTATTTAGCAAGTCTCTCCACCGGTCCCGATTTCGAGCCGATGTCATCCAGTTTGGCACTCCCAGGCTCCCGGCGTCCTGGTCTACGCCATACCTCCATCGCTAACAAGGTCTGCCGCGCTATCGCCCTCCATACATCCTGCCACAAAGGACTTTCCGGACAGGCTCCTCTTCGCTCATTCGAACTAGGTGTCCCGCCAACGGGAGTCTACCGAGCTTGATTTTTCTTACAACATTAGCTTCAAGGTAGATTGCGTACAACTCATGGTTTTAGCGTCCCCGGAATCATCCTCCCTCACATACGGGGCCAACAATTCTCCTTAAGACCTTCCTCTGGAACGCCACTAAGAGTTCAGAGTGCCTTTTATTGAGCACCCAGGTCTCGGAACCATACATGAGTACTCGTAAGACCATGGTCTTGTCAAGTTCATACGAAAATGTTTAATAGTTTACGTGAAAACAAATCAATCCCACAAAAAACAAAAGGACAAACAATAAACAATAAATTTAAATTTCATTAACAGTTTGATTAGCTATGCAATAGTCTCGTTGAGAAAAATAATAATATATCGCATACCTCCGAGATCCCCATTTTTTTCTTTCACTTGATTAAGCATAATCAAGCAAAAACGATAAATTGGTTTCAGTGACATTATAAAGTGCGCTGCTTCACAGCAATAATAACAGTCAAAACAAAGTAACAGAACGAAAAGTGAATCAAAAGTAATCGAAAATAATCGAAAATAAACAAAAATAAAAACAAACAAATTAAAGAATAAAAAAAAAAGTGCATAACAAAATCCTTTCAGTGAGGTGCGACAAAGAAACTATCAATTAAAATATATCACCTCGCAAGCGTGAAAATTGAAACAGACAATATATTGCTCATTAAGCAAGTGGTTTTTAAGGCAGCCTTTGGCGCGAGGGCAGAGTCACTGATTCCTACTCGGCGATAGCCAAGTTCGAGTCGGCGTACGGAAGAAATCGAGTTCGTACTTCGTATTGCGGGTCACCTTTGTTTTTTTTAAATGAAAACAAATTGGAAAGAACCAGTATGAACACGGAGGACGACAAAAACGCAACAACACACAAAAGAAAAGGTACACAGAAAATCTCCATTGTGACGCGAAGTAAAACCGCGAAATTAACAATGGAGAAAAAAGGCCAGCAAATGGAGGAGGACAGAGGGCGCCCCTCCCCCTACAATTTTAATATGTATGGGGCAAACAATTCGTTCGCTTCTCTTGCATCCTCAGAGTCTGAGGATGAAGAAGAGGAAATAACTGAATTGGAGGCGAAACTTGCGATGGCAAGAGCCCGTCTAGAAGAGAGACGCCGAAAGAAAAAAATAGCGGCACTCGAAAAAGAAAAAGACACGGAACAACAACAAAAGCCGAAGCCAAAAGTCGGCCAACAGCAACAGCAACAGCAACAGCAACATCAACAGCAACAATCAACACAAAATCGACCACAGCAAGCAACACAACAGCGGCAAAGCAACAATCAGAACCAAAAAATAAAGATGCCACCGATCAACACTATAGATATTGAGTGTAAGGAATTGGTAAGTCTTTGTAAGCTAGCGATAGGTAACAATTTTGTAGTTAAAAGACTGGCTGGTAATAGGCATGCCATTCAAACCTATGCGGTGGCAGACCACGAAAAAATTAAAGAGGTCTTAAAAAGGGCCACCGCGGAATTCTACTCGTTCACGCCGAAGCAAACAAAGAGGGTAACGGTTCTATTAAAGGGTGTCGATCCTGAGGTGGAACCGGAGGCTCTGCTCGAGATGCTTCAAAAGTTGAGGCACGACGATCTCGAGTTTATCTCGGTAAAACCGTTCACTACAACCAAGGCAAGAAGGGAAAACCGCAAGCTACCCTTCTTTTTGGTTCCACTAACGCCCAGCAGCAGAATTGGTGGTCTAAGAAAGATTACAGTCTTGGATCATCAAAGTGTCACATGGGACAAGTTAAAAAAAGGCAGAGACATCCTGCAATGTGTCCGCTGCCAAAGGTTTGGTCACGCGGCGGCGAACTGTGAAATGCAGCACCGTTGCGTGAAATGCGGAAAAGACCATAAGGCAGAAGAGTGCCCTCTGGGAAAAGAAAGGGTAGAAGACAAAGCCCTTCTAAAGTGCGCAGTGTGCCGGAATGAGGGACACCCCGCTAATTATCGAGGATGTCCTAAATTCCGAGAAATAATGGCAAGAAGTGTGATCCGGCAAAAAACCACAGAGCTAGCTCGTACTACAACAATGCCCGTAACATCGCAGCGATCGTACGCACAAGTTGCGTCGGGTGGGAGACCATCAAACCAGGCTACAACATTGGTAGCCACAAATACTCCCACACAGACTGAAACAACATCGCAAGCAGACGTGATCACGGTTCTGCTTAATCTGCAGAGACAGATGACACAGCTGCAAAACCAAATAAACGAGATCTACTCGTACTTGCCCAATCTAAACAAAAAGTCAATATAAACCCTCTAACCACAACATCAATAAAAGCTCTTGTCGTGAATGTAAATTCACTAATAAGAACTGAGAGAAGAGCCAATCTTTTCAACCTGTTGCAAGTTGAACGGCCTGATGTACTTCTGGCGGGGGAAACAAAGTTAAACCAGAGACACAAGATATGGCATAAAAACTACGATATTATACGAAGAGACCGACCTAACTCCTCTCAAGGGGGGGGGGGGGGGGGGGGGGGGGGGGGGGGGGGGGGGGGGGTGTCGCAATCTTTATTAGAAAAGGGATCCCTCATAAAGTTATATATAGTGGAGAAGTGCGCAGGTTCCGGGTGCTGGAAGCCTGTATCGTACGCATACCCCTTCAGCAAGGAAGGGGTTTGTATGCGATTGCGGTCTACGCACCTGAGGAGCACCAACATAATCTATTTATAGCAGAGCTCGAGACTCTCTTCCGATGCTTACAATTGCACCTGGGCAAAAATTACTTTATTCTAGGGGGAGATATGAACGCCAAGCATAGAAATTGGGGAAATTATATATCTAATGCCAGAGGAAATCAGTTGGCTGGCTGGTTAGATCAGTTTCATATTGAATATAGAACTGACCTGCTAGCTACCGAATATCCATCGTTCCCTAGGGGTAGATCGTTCTTAGATATCTTGCTAATCGACTCACGACTGAGAATACTTAACACCAATAGACGAAACACAAACTGTTTACGGACAATTGAATACGATAGTGACCACTGTGCATTCACGGCAGTAATGGAGCTTCCGAACGAGCTCGCAGATCTGGAGGAATTCGTGATCCCGCAACCCTATAACTACGGGGCAATGCGATGGCCGCGGTTCACCAGATCATTAACAAGAGAACTTCGTTCGAATGACTTTAATCTGCCAGTAAACAGAAACCTGACTAATGTCGAAATCGACAAATACATTCAACAAATGGACGAAACCGTAAAACGAACAATGGACAAAACAATTCCCAAAACAACAGTTACAGATCACACTAACATGTACAGAAACGCAACAATAAACGCACTCCACAGGCAAAAGAGCAGACTGCTATCGAAATTAAAACAATTACACAGACAGTTTACAGACAGACAAGACCAGGAGATAATATCACTGAAATCCCGATTAAAAAACCTCCAACAATTACTTAAAGCTAATTATAGATTAGCAACAAATTTGTATTGGAACAACAAAATTCGAGCTATAAAAACTAATAACCCGAATATGTTCCCACAAATAAATAAAATATTCAGGAGAAATAATCAAAATGAGATTCAGTGTCTCCAAATCCCACGTACTCAGGTAAACAAGCAGCTGCTAACCAACATTGGCATAGATGCAGAGAACGCTATCCTCAATGGTGAGCTCTTCGTGATCGAAGATCCTTTGGAAAAGGTGAACGCTTTGGGAGCTGTCTTTCAGGAAATGTACAAGGTGAATGAAAGCATTCACCGAAATCACGACCTGGAGGACAGAGTTCTACTCAATCACCTGCACCTCCGGAATGAAATTTCACTTTGGCAATCGGAGAATCCGGGTTTTACCGAATTCAGTGAAGATAATCTGTCAATTGACATTAATGCCAATGGTGTAGTGGCTAATAGCCTTCTAATAACAAGGGAAGGAATCCAGAGTATCTTCGACTCATTAAGAAGCAAAAAGTCAGTGGGAATAGATGGAGTACCTAACATCGTACTCAAGAACCTGCCCCCAATGGCAATAGATATATACACGGTCCTGTTTAACAACGCGTTGAATAATGCATATTATCCCGCGCGTTGGAAAACGGCTATCATTCAGCCCATCCCAAAAAAGGGCAAAGACTGTACAAACCCAAGGAACATGCGTTCGATAAGTTTACTCCCAAGCATCAGTAAAGTATTTGAAAAAATCATTAACAAAGCTCTGCTAAAATGACGACAATAGCATTATTCCAAATAACCAGTTTGGCTTTAGGGCGGGTCATGAAACCACACATGCCGCAGCTAAACTGGTCTCCGACATACAATGGAATAAATGTAGGAACCAATGCACAGGTGCCTGTCTGATCGACTTGGAGAAAGCCTTTGATACCGTCTGGATCGAAGGGTTGTATTACAAACTGGTCAGACATGGCATACATAAGCCTTTACTATATGTACTTTACGATATGTTAAAGGACAGGAGGTTCGTGGTCAAAAGTGGTAATGTGACCTCTAATAAAACGTATAATATCAAGAATGGCTTGCAACAGGGCGCGGTACTCTCTCCGATTCTTTTTAACATTTATATTAGCGACTTATTAGAAGCACTTCCGCAGGCTATTGCGTACGCAGACGATCTCATAATTTACAGAACAGCTCCGAAAGTTGCGATTATAAATAGGTTAATACAGCGAGACTTCAACAAAGTGCAGCGCTATTGCAATGACTGGAAACTTAAGATCAACTTCCAGAAATGTGAAGCCATCCTATTCAGAACTCCATTATATAAAGCCACGTACGACACAAGGAAAAACTGGCGAAAGCTAGTTATCGTGGGACCGCATGGAGATAAACTGGAAATCAAGAGTTTAGTTAAATACCTGGGTATCTGGCTAGATCAATATTTGTATTTCAACAGACATGTAGAGGCTGCTTTGCTCAAAGCGAGGAAAACTTTTGCTATGACAAGGAGGCTATTTCACAGTAGCCAACTTGACAGCAAGGTAAAAGTCATATGCTACATGACGCTAATCAGGCCAATGCTCATATATGGTTGCCCAGTATGGTTCAACATAGGTCCAAATTTGATGGAAAAGATTCGGGTGTTCGAAAGAAAGTGTCTCAGAAGTTGTCTCAGATTATATCGGACACCGGAATCGGACTATAAAAAGTATTACTCAAATGAGACTTTATATAATGAAGCGTACATAAATAGGGTGGATAATTTTATGATTAAATTAATCAGAGGACATATTGCGAGAGCAATAAGCTCGTCCAATGACCTAATTTTCGGGGCCTATTATCCAAACACCTTGTACTATGAGAGCGTGCGCCGCAACGGCTTTGTTCCACCTGAGGCGTTCCTTGACTTGGATATGAAAGGGCTTATACAGGATAGATCCGGAATTCCGCTGATCTATCATGTAAGTAGATCATCCGTAGACGGGCGATTGTGCTACGACCGGGAAGTAGCGCGCACCGAAGAAGAGCTCCTGCGCTTCAGTAGGGCTATCTCCCACAGAGACCGGGACGATAGTATTAGACAGCGTCAACAGTTCTGGTGGTTGAATGGCATATAAAGACCTGGATACCAAAGTCGGTATAGAATCATACTATCATCAGCTAGCTTACATAGACTTAGCTTTTCTAGAATTAGGGTAGTATAAGATTTAAGTTAAGTTAGGTTAAGTGCTTTTACATAAAAATAAAAAAAAAACAATAAAAAAAAATAAAAAAAAAATAAAAAAAAAAAAATATATATATATATATTAGGTAAGTTAAGTAAATTAAATTTTAAGAAAAAAAAACAAAAAAATTGACAAAGTTTTTCAAATTTTTCTTTGTATTTCAACTAATTATCAGTACTGCCACAAAGTTCTGTCGCCGAAAGGCAAATTATACAAACGTTAAGTAATGTTTAGCTTAGAGCGTCTGCGAAGGACCAGTAAGTTATTATATAAGATAATTAAGCTAGAATTTAAGCATTTTTTGTCTAGCCTTTAATTTAGAAATTAAGAATATAAAAAGAAAAATAAAAAATGTTTTAAAAATGAAAATGAAATGACCATGGTCTTGTACAGTAGTGGCTTGGATATTCTGGATAAATTTCGGGATTTAAAGAGCATTGATAGACCATAGTAGGCTTTGTTGGATTTGACCAACCGTCCGCGTATTTCTTGTTGCATGTTATTATCGGCCGATACTATTGATCAAATGTAGTTAAAGGATTGCACTACTTCAAATTCTTCTTCTCTTTGTAGAAGTCGCCACCATGTACTTAGTGTTTCCCTCATTAATGTGCAGTCCCAGTTTTTGTGCCGACTGCTCGATCTGAGTGAAGGATTCCTGTACAGCCGAATCGGATCTACCGGTAATTTCATTGTCATTCTAAGGAGGAATCTGTCAGAACTTGCTGACAATAATCCTTCGAAACGAAAGAGTCACGGATTGCTTTTTCCAATGCCAGGTTGCAGAGGAGGCAGGCCAGACCGTTACTCCGAGTTATTGACTGCTCACACCGCTCAATTAGTCCGTCTGCAACCACTCTTTATATACGCCAAAATCGGGTGTAGAAAAGCAAACGATGCATTTCCTTTAGCTTGAACTTTGGTCCGGAACGTATGAATGAATGAATGGATAGAGGACAGAACCCTCAGTTTATTTCGTTAAATACAAGTCGTGAATATAAATGCATATATATTTGATTTTGAGCTCACCTTAAACCAGATCTTCAATAGCTTATCTAAAGGCTAGTTATATGATTATTGACGCCAAAAAACCTCATTTCCCATATGACCAGCATTGACACCGATTTCTCAGGACGAGCCGTCGATATGGCTCAATTATCATTCTGACTTAATTGACCTTCGCCAGTCGCATCGCCCTACGTTATTAAACGTTTGCCGTACTAAATCATAAACAATTCCCCTGGCTTGGGTCAGTCACATCGCTTATACGTCAATTGTGCCCGACAAATTGAAATACGATAGATTGCATTGGCTCCGTACCACGACTCGACGTTTTATCGTTAAGTGCGACACACCTTGTGTCGTAGTGTGGGTTTGCATTTGTTGCTTCTATTGCTAAGGTAATGCTGCCGGTGTCATGTTTCCAGCATTGGTTCTAGTGGCGAAGTCGCCGGTCGGCAATCTGATGCCGTGCGGCGTGCGGCATTAGGCGCCAGCCAATCGCCCGTTAATAGGCGAATTGAACGACACGGTGAGCATGTAACATAAGTATTTATGATACGATGAGCGTGTAGCTTTGGGTAATGAGTCGATTAATGCGGTATTCGAATGAGTATAGCAATGTGTGCGATATGAACATTAATTGCCTGTGGGAAGATGCGTCAATCGGTTAATGAGCGCGAAGAAGCGTTAATTAATTGATTGGATTGCTTCGTGTGCAATATGAGTGTCTGCTGGTTGATTTTGAGAGGCGCGGGTTGTGGTCGGGGGGGGGGGGGGGGGGCGAGATGTAACACCCCCCTCTCTATCGCGGCAAAGAGTTCAGAGTACTCTTTATTGAGCACTCAGGTCTCGGATCCATACATGAGTAATGGTAAGGCAGTGGTCTTGTACAGTAGTAGCTTGGATGTTCTGGATAAATTTCGGGATTTGAATAGCCTTGATAGACCATAGTAGACTTTGTTCAATTTGATTAGCCGTCCGCGTATTTTTTCTTCCGTATTGTTATCGGCTGATACTATTTACCGAAGGTAATTAAAGGATTGCACTACTTCAAAATCGTGCTCCCCTGCTCTGATAGTTTAGTACCCTGTATAGCTTTTATTTAAAAACAAAGTTCGAAAACCTTAACCATGGATAAAAACTCCTGAGCCTAGTTCGAAATTTACCAACTGCCTGCAAATATACATGAATAAGTAGTAAATTTATTGCCCAATCATCACAATAGCATGGTTCAGGAGTTGAACCTGTGTTAATACCGTTGTAAGCATGTCGCAAGAACCTCACAAACTCAATCTGTGGGGGTTCTCTAACCTTACGCAAGAACCACCCACAATTTCAACCCCAACTCCCTTTGCAAATCTGCAAACGTTTACTTCATCAAGGACATTTAATGCACCTAATGCTTCACCCAAAATTTCCTGTAAAGAAGTCATTAACATTCATGCATCCAATGCATCTTCAAAATCCTCCGAGAGAATTCTTTACAGGCAAAAGCATCATAAATTCGAAAACCTTATCGGCGCACATGTTTGCAAAAGCGATGCTACTGCACACGTGCACAGCACATTTTTCTGGCTTATCCATGGCCTCTGCAGCCTTTTGTCCAACCGACAAAAGCAATATACGCATCTAGCGTCTAGCCGCCATGAATCGAATTCTTCAGCATACAAACATGCAAACAAAGAATTTGACCCTTGCCGCCAGCAAGATACGGTGCACATCACCATTGTGTACCGAAATTCCTTTTAGCACCATTTGCCTAATTGCAATGAAGTCGAAACCAGTAAAGGTGTGCGCGTTTCGTTGGCCGCCGATGGACGGTCACAACGAACAATGGCTGTCGAACTCGTGGTAACAAAAAGGGGAGAAAAGCGCGGTCAAGGTATAAGATAACTCAGTTCACTGGTGACCGTGTAGCCGAACGTCTGACGAATAACTGGCAATTCAAAAAGGGACGCTGCTGACCTCATCGTCTGTGACAACCCGCCAGTTGTCCGTGACAGCTGCCGCGCAACTGGTATACTACGAATGTACTAGATTTCTCCAGCACATCCCAGCACATCCAATTGCCGATCCGCAACATTCCGCCCGCCTTCGCCAATCATTGGCGAATCATTATGCCCAGCGGGGAGGGGGGGGGGGCGATAACGGCCGGGGCGACGGATACCGCCGGTGATGTCCATCCGCTAATCGATGCTGGTCCGATGTTCTGTCCTCCTCAAATGGGAGTGCCCGCAGCAGGGTGCCCGCAGCAGTCCGCAGCGTTACCACCCTCACGAGTCCGCCCCGGCCAGGGTGCACCATAAAGATTCGCGCCAAGTGCCACTTGCAGGGGGGTGCCAGCTCAGCCCTGATCACGCACAGTTGCCCCACTGCGACGTTGGGGGTTCGGCTCTGCCACTTTGGCCTGTGTTGTAATTCCTGGAGGTACTCTGCGGACCATCGCCACCAGAAATGCTCGTACATATTCCGCAGTAACTTTGAGCGCGACAACCGAGATATGGGGGATTGAAGTGTGTATGGCTCCGGGGTGGTCGACGTCGGGCCTCCAATAAGAAAGTGTCCGGGTGTGAGCGCAGTCAGGTCAGTCGGGTCATCCTTCAGCGACTGGATGGGGCACGAGTTGAGGCAGGATTCCACTTGGGCCAGTAGGGTGGAGAGCTCTTCTAAGGTTAGGACTACGTCGGCGATAACGCGCCTCAAATGGAACTTGGTCCGCTTTACAGAGGCTTCCCAGATCCCCCTGAAGTGAGGGGCTGATGGGGGGTTGCATTGCCACTCGGTGCCCCCATTGGCGAGGAGGTAGGCAATCTCGGGCGTTTGCCTTGTTGCCTGGGCGAATAACCCCCGTAATTCTTTATCCGCGCCGACGAAGTTGATGCCGCAGTCACTGGTCAGTGTTGCACAGATTCCTCTCCGAGCCAGTAAAGTAGCGGTCATTCGCAGTCTCCGGCGTCGCCAGCTCTAGGATGTCGTCGTGCCGTTTACGGATCCCCTCCCATTTGACCTGTAAATTGTGTTTGCGGGTTTCCACAGCACTTACCGACGATGGCCCTCGCTTCCTCGGATTGATGAGTGCGCGCGTCATCTGGCTCTGTGCCGCGTACTGCGCGGCGATTTGTTTCTCGATCGCTGACATAGTCGCTGCGGCTAGAGATGTTCCAGAACTCTGCTGTCGTTGATACACTGTTGGTTTGTCCACAGTTAGAGTCACTGGCAAAGGATGCCTCCACTTTTTCGTTTAAATCGCAAACTGTGCAGTGACGAGTGGATCCAAACGGCACTGGATCCGGCTCGAAGGACCAGAAAATGTTGTAAAGGTGTGCGCGTTTCGTTGGCCGCCGATAGACGGTCACAATGAGCAATGGCTGTCGAACTCGTGGTCATAAAAGGGGAGAGAAAAGCGCGGCCAAGGTATAAGATAACTCAGTTCACTGGTGACCGTGTAGCTGAACGCCTGACCTCATCTTCAGTGACAACCCGCCAGCTGATCCGTGACAGCTGCCGCGCAACTGGTATATTGCGAATGTACTGGATTTCTCCAGCACATCCCAGCACCTTCAATTGCCAATCCGCAACACAGATTATTTATGCAGCTGCATCCATGTCATTTATGATGCCCTTTGTTCTATCCTCCTTTTTCAGTTTCGTTTCCCATGACTTTCGTGCATGAGTAAACAATCGATCAATGAGCACACTAGCTAAGATCAACCCGGAGAGATCCTCTCCAACTCTCCACCACACCACCACAGAGAGAAACTTCACGTTACTCTCAAGGAAAAGAAAACTCACCCTTAACTGAGAGAGGACTCACCAAAGTCTCTCAATGTTAATCGTTGAGTACCTCAACAGTCGAAATTCAACCCCCTAGGGGACGTTTACAAACCACCACAGCGTGCGCACAGTAGTGCGCACACCCCCGAGTTTATAGAGAGTCGAGTTTCGTGAGTTTTCAATGTAGTCGAGTGATAATCGTGGAGACGCGAAGTGTGTGCATTTCTTAACAAATAAAACATAAGTAAATTTTAATATTTAACATCGCTTGCACACACATCTTCCAAACACTGAAATACGTGCCTTCTTATAACAAATATATAAAGACCAAATTGTAAAATCTTGTGAAATGTTTGTGAAAATGTCCAGATGCACATACTAGAAATAATTCTCCTAAAGACGCTATGATGCAACAGGAAAATTCATTGCAATTTGTAAGGGGAGACAAAGAAAAACGAACAATGTACCGATTACATCCTTATAATCTTTATGAGATAGTATAGCGTTTGAAATAATAGTGAAGAAGAACGTGTGATTCGAACTGACGCTATGACAGTTCGAATCACCAAAAATTGAACCTAAGCGTTACCCATCAAGCTACTGACCGATTTTAGAATTTGATTTTTAAACTCGACTATACTCCACTGATGTGAATTGTTATGTTATCGCTATGGTATACGGCTCTGATGTATGTTCTTATTCGATTTTCGTTCGGTGTTCCTCACTATTTTGCTTGTGAATTGTGTGTGTATCTGTTAGAGACGCCACAATAGTGTTCTAAATGAAGCTGAGCAACTAAACGTTACTAATATGATTGTTGTGAATATTTTAACGTGTGCGTCTTTAATGGTTTTTCTACAATTAATCTATGTGTATTCTTAGAAAATGATAAATATATATTAAGGTTAATAGAACAATAAATGCGTGTTTCAATTTAGTGAAGTTGGCGATTGGGTTAGACGTGAAATAGTGGAATCTTTGTGAACCCGTACCCGTGCTGGCACATAACTAAGATATTTCCTCCAAACCACTGACAAAGTGTTTTTAAACAAACAACAAATGGGCGAAAAAGAAATAGATGAATAAGATTGGACCAATGGTGGCACAACCATTCAAATTCCGAAACTTGCCACAATTTTACAGGAATACCAAATGCTTCTTTGACACAGAACCGATAATTATATGTAGCCACAGTGATTGCATATATCCCAATCACTCTACCAATCGCTAAACGGAGAAGGCCCTGCGAAGATGGAAGATTTTGGTCTGAGCTGTATGAAGTTCCACCAAGATGGCGTCCCAAGCCACACAATTGTCGCAATTCTGTCTCCTCATTCAACCGCAGCTCCAACTACAGATTGGAACACGAAACATTGTCATCCCCACACATAGACAACACTGCGTTGTCATCAAAATGTCCTTTAAGTCGTCAACCAGCAAAGCACAAGGATGAGAACTCTGAATCAATCTCAGCAGACTTCCCACACGTAGGTAACCAAATAATGAGTTATTGATCATGGTGCTCTTAGAATTATGACAGTAAAGCACTCGTAAAATAAAATGATTCCAATCTATAAAATAAAGTTAGTACAGTTTGTGAAACGAGTGTTTATTTTTCAAAACTATCATATAACAACACGACCAATTTGAGTATTAGTATCCGGAAAGTTCACAGGTCACGAAATTTCGAGCTGTTGTGATATCAATTGGCAGCCGTTTTCGGAGCCCTGGGTAAAAGGTCTTATTCACACCGGTCAGTCTCAAGCTCGAAATATTCGGAAAAGCCATCGAACATTACCTTGAAAGGATTGAGTGGTGTTAGCTGTCATGTGGTGGACATTTAAATGATGTTGTATTAGGCATTTGATATTGCATATATGTATAATAACAGAAAAGCTCATCAACATTTAATTCCTTATGTGTGCTTTGCTTTTTCTTTCTATTTCACTTTTCGAAACCCAAATTGGATTAGCCATTATTCCGGAATTCCAGAAATACTTTTTTCACATACCAAAAATGTGGCAAAAGTTAAAAGTCGATCTTAAATGCCACATAACCTCCTCCAATATAAATCTAAATACATTCGGCTATAATATCTATGCCGCATATCTCAAAAACCTTTACCCCAAAGCATTTTGCTCAACAGATCGTTCTTTAATACAAGCACCCTAATACTTAAGCAATTGTCGCCACAGTGTCTCTTATTCACGCTCAATAGATACACAAAGCCAGGCACATTATCCACCAGGAATGCACGACTTCTGCATCCGAAACAGATGTTCCTCGGTTTTCGTGATGTATCGTGTGTAAGATTTTCCCCTCTCATCAATTTCAGCTCCATTGAAGGCGAAATTACTATAGTACACAGCCCCACCAGCTCCATATGTATGTGAAGACATGGAGATCTAAATTGGTAGATATCACAGGCACCATAAGGCGCAACTGATGGAGATATAAATTACGCATTTAGCGGTGCACGAATTGTGGGTACTGATTGTTACGCTAAAGTATACTAAGGTATGAAGTCACCCAATGGGAGCACATTTGAGATACATATGCAATTATATATCGTGGGGATTATCTAGTCAATGGAGGCGAGTGTGGAAGGCAATCAAAAGTTGATCCCATTGGACAGACAAAAATTGTACTTATAATTTAACAGCCCAAAAAGTAAACGAACATCTACAAGTTACCACCGCATTTTGTAAAAGGTAATGATGAAGAAAGAAAGGAACTACACAATTATGTACAGGTTTTATCTACCGCTGTAATTTCCTACGTTGACCGTATGCTCAGTGTTCGAACTTTACAAAGCACATTCTTCGCTTCATAGATTATTGGTAAGAACGTAGAGGAAGAATTGGCATTATGATGAAATCTGAAATCCTGCATCTATATTCCTTGAATTATGCCGCCATTGCATTGAATACATTTATTTTGTGCAGATACACTTCTCCGAATTGTTCTACCCACCGATCATGAACAAGGTTTTCATCAACCTTTTGAACAACCTCATTCTTTAATCCTAATTCAGAAAAGAGTTATCGCCCTTAAATTAGTTCACATACGTAGTACTTAGTTAAATGTGGCAACATGAAATGATGTTGTGGCGGTTCCGCAAACCCCACGGTTCACATACCTAAAAAAACCCCATAACTTCCATCCAATCACATAATTCCGCTAATGCAATCGCATTAGCACTTAAATGCTTTACGCATTTATGATTATCTAAGGTATAATCTAAAAAGCGTCAGTAAAAGAATTCTTACTTTTTATTGCATCTCTTCGCATACAAATTCCAGTAAGAGTTCTTTCTAACCTTATCATAAATTCCCTGTAATAAAATTCATCGGTTCGCATATCATACGACCGCATATCAGGGAATCTTACCCTTGAGTTGGCTAATCCCAGCCTCAATATATGTACATAAAAACTATCTATGCACACATCGGCTGTCGACCCTTTTAGCCAGCGATAAATAGTCCAGCACCAGCTGCATGTAATTAGCACCATCCACGTTGAGACTATTTCACTAACTCGCACCATGAGTAAACAAAAGACCGCTGTCCTTCATCAGACATTCCGGCGATACGCAAACAATTCAATCATTCTGGTATCCCAAATGCACCTACCATCTAATGAGTTGCAACTTGTTTACTCAGTTGAACTCTCAGGTCATAAATTCCTTTTATCCTACATAGTTCTGGATTCGTTTCCCAGTAATCTTCTCACATAAACAAAGATCACCACGCTCCGTTTTTCCTTTCTTTGTTTCAGCTTCATTCTCATGGCCTTGTGTATGAAAAAAAAAACCGATGTGATCTTCACTCACACATACATATACATTGCCAAGTCTTTCTTCCTTGTTTTCACCACGAGAGAAACACTTTCGCTATCGGGAAAACTCACCCCAAACGATTGAATATCGTTGAGTCAAATTCCATCCGCTGACCGCAATGGTCATGCGATCTCCCGCTCTCCGCGCGCAGCGGAGAAGTGCAGATATACGGTGTCAGTGTTGAATAATAAAAGTAGTTGTAATTGAATAAATTAAAACCAATGTGTGTGTTCTTGATTTCGGTGAAGCTGTAACAATTATTATGTTTAAAAAATGATCTTTAACTAAATTAAATAAACAGTGCTCCTGAACATGAATAATAACAACCCTGTGCGTCAGTGTTTTATTTGTTCGGGTGATGGCTTTCCGGGTGAACAGTTTTCTGAAGGTGTTTGGCGGAACATTGTTGAAACTTTTAGTGACAGGCGGCTGGGGATAGGAGTGAAACAAATGCCCGTGTCTGGCACAATACTCCTCCTCCCCACAATGTCATAATAATCTCTTAGTAATGCTCCGCCTGTGAAGAAGAACAAAATGAGAAACATCGGTGTAGAAGTCAAGCACCCGCACACCTGGTTGGGATGCAGAAGTTAGAAGAAGTCGGCAAGTCAACTCCCAGAATAGCAAAATTACACCTTTCATTGAGTACTCCTTAGTTTCCAGAGGTAATCACGATTGAAATGGTGTCCGGCAGGATACGTCCTTCACGGAAGTATTAAACGTTCTGGAGAGATTACAACGTCGGCCTACAAGCCTCGTGTTGAAGATACTCTGCGGATTAAGATCGAAAGCATTACCAAAATCTTGTCGAACCTTACGCCTAAAGTTGCAACGTTTTTGAGTGTGATGCCTGAATGGCTAGATCAATGGTTGAAAAGTCAGTGTGAACATACAGTGCAAAGTCACTGATTGCTTTCAACCCGGCGTAGGCCAGAATGATCCTTGTCCCTGTTCAATCCAAGTTGATATGCAGTCTCCACTTGACACCCCTGGATAGCTACTTTGGCACCCGCCTAGTAGTGAACAAATGTATGCAGCGACATCCTGAGAAAGGTTGGCAAAAGGCTAATAACCTTGCCCGGAAAAACGAATTATTATGGAAGCCTTAGCATGCCTGGGATATGGACCGCATACACCACGACGACTACTATTTACTATTTATTGGCCTGTAGGAACCCGGAAGTTCATGACTTCACCGACCCGACTCCGCCATCGTTCCCTGTTCTGTGCAATCTCCTTCCACGCTTCAAGGTCAAACCTTACATTGTCCTCCTGTGGGTAGTATTTGCTATGCGTAAACACGGACGCGGGTTCAGTCAAATACCCCAACAAACTAAAAGTTCCGCGAGAGAATAATAAACTGGTGATTTAGTGTAACACTGGTGAATAAAACACGTCGATTGATTCTAGTTATTTAGTTTCTTTTATTTGAATTCACTTTACACCATGTCTTAGCTTTAGATGACAATAAATTAAATAACAACTGTTATTACAACTATTACGGTACAAAAACACGCACATTAAACGAAATGACAAAGTAAAAAAAAGTAACTTGGCAAAAACTCTCGACAACCTCACCCTTGGTGAATAAAATCTGACTTGATTTCAAAGAAGCTAGTTCCACAAAACTAATTAAACCGCAACCGCACTCCGAAGTGTACCCCGCGGGGAACGAAATTTGACTCCGATGATGCAACTCACATCCATCTCTTCGATGGCCGCGAATTGCATAGATAAGGGAGGATTATATATGTGGCGTATAGGAAAAGTACAATGCCCTGCGATGAGGACGATGATCGGTGGACACCTGATCAAACAGAAGTACATCGTTGGTGATGAATCCCATAGATCGAAATAGATTTTTGTTTCAAAGTAAACAAAAACGCTATTTCCCAGATCAATGGGGTACATGATGACGATGATGCACAGATGATGTATATGATGTGCCTATGATACAAAAGGGATCGTCATGATATTTGCCTAAGATTCCTTGGAAACACCGATGTAGGCAATATCCAATCTAGTCATATGGTTTCGGTGCACAAGGAGGCAAATTATTTTGTTGACATAAGTCAACAGGGACCTCGTCGACGGCGGCAAGGGGTCAGGCTGGATGGCTATATGTTTAATTTAGGTTTTCAGGCGGGTCATCATATGCATGGCATGGGTAAGGTTACCTAAATAATGATCTTTTCCATGGCAAAATTCCAGGATCGGTTGATAACCGATGAAAGGGAATTGTCGCAAGTGTTGCGGACCTAAGGGTATAGGCGCGATATTTACTCATGAACCGTAGCAAGAATACCGGCTACAGCTATGTCAACAATTACGCTGACCAGCGTGTATTTATCTTTTATAATTGCTGACTAGCTGAGCCGATTGTCTGGCACGGTGCATGTATGAATGAAATAATTTGTTTGGAGTGCATGGTTGATAAGATTTAACTTTCAGGTGAAAGGGTAGCTTACGCTGCCCCAAAATTGCAGGTAGGTATAGTGGGTTGGAAAGTGGTTAATTTAAGAGGATGGGCGGTTCTTTGGGAATGTATTAAAGAACCGCCACACTCCCATCTCCGTCGCGTCCGTCCTCTCGGTCTCTTTCCCGTTGGTCTACCGTCAAGAACTCTACTCACGGTCCTATCGTTGCCCATTCGCGCCACATGTCCGACCCATCTTAATCTTCGGGACCTGATTACTCTCACTATTGTAGGTTTGCGGTATAACGTTTCCAATTCGTGGTTGTGGAGTTTCCTCCATTGTCCTGCCTCCTCGTCATATTTACCACCAAAGATACCCCTTAGAACTTTATTCTCGAATTCGCGGAATTTGTTTTCTTCCTGTTTTGTGAGACCCGTATCGCATCCGTATAGAACAATCCGGATGATTATGGTTCTATAGATATGGAGCTTTATGTTACGTGACAGCAGTTTGGATTTCAGCAGTTTACTGACTGTGTGCCAACTAACGTTGCCGGAATGTAGTCTTTTGTTGATTTCCTTCCACACTTCGTTACTGGCCGTCAGTATCGTGCCCAAATATTTAAATGCTTTGACATTTTTAAATATCTTGCCCCTGATGTTAATGTGTGTACTCTGAGGTCCACCTGATCTCGCCATAATCATGTATTTCGTTTTGTCTTCATTTATTTCTAGGCCCACCTCTTCTGCCGCTTGCATGATGATTTCACTGGTTTTACTTACAGTTTCTAGATTATCGCCCAGAACGGCGATGTCGTCCGCATATGCGAGCACCTGTGTGACCCCGTTGAGGGATGATCCGGCCATGTTGTCGTCTTATACCTTTCTGATGACATACTCGAGGGCAAGGTTGAAGAGGCATGGTGAGAGGCCATCGCCCTGTTTTAGTCCGTCCCAGATTTCCAATGGTTCTGAGAGGTGGTTTTCTATTCTAACTCGCCATTTGTTTTAGTTCATGCAGATTTGAATGAGGGCGGCATATTTTTTCGGGATTCCCAGCTCAACTACAATATGGTAGAGTCTTTGCCTTGCGACTGAGTCGTAGGCTTTTTTGAAGTCAACGAACAGTTGGTGAACCGTCTCTCCGTATTCCCACTTCTTTTCCAGTAGTTGCCTTATTGTGAACATTTGGTCGCTCGTTGACCGGTTCCTACGGAATCCGCATTGGTAGTCTCCCAATATGTCTTCTGCGTACGGCGTGATTCTCGCCAGTATGACTTTTGTTAGTATTCTATATGTGGTGGGGAGCAATGATATTCCTCTGTAATTTTCGCAGCCAGATCTGTCACCCTTTTTTGAAAATGGGGACGACTATTGAGGTTTTCCATTCTTGCGGAATGACTTCCTTGTCCCATATTGTTCTAATCAGTTGGTGGATCTTTCGAGCCGTTGCCTCTCCTCCATGGTTCACAAGCTCTGCCGATATGCAGTCGACTCCGGGAACCTTGTTGTTTTTCAATCGATTTATTGCGTCTACAACTTCGTTGAAAGATGGCTCTGCGATCTGAGACTCGGCTGTATGTACGTCTGGTGCGGTTATTTGTGGTTGATGGGTGCGCACATTGAGCAGGTTTTCAAAGTACTGCTTCCATCTTTTCACGATATTGTTTGTTTCTGCGACCAGACAGCCGCTTGCGTCTCGAATTATTTTGGCCCTCCCTCGGTAGCCATTTCTAATTGAATTTATGTCGGTATACATACCTCTCATGTTATTTTGCTCTGGCATTTTCTAGGATTTTTTCGATCCAAGTCTTCTCCCATTCGCGTTTTTTTGCGTTTGAACGGTCTCATTGTCGTTTTCCGAATTGTCGCGTATCTTTCTGTGTTGACTTCATCATATCTTTCTAAGAGGATCACTCTGAGGCGTTTACATTTTTCGATCTTCGCACTGCACTCATCGTCAACCCAAGGTTTGAACCTAATTTTTTTCTTAAATCCTAATACCTTTTGGGTTGTTTGTTTGATTGTGTCTCTGATCGATGCCCATTTAGTGTCCACATTATTGGCTTCCTTTTCCTCACTACTCCCATTCTCTAGGATGCTAAATCTATTTGTGAGTTCGTCTTGATATTCAGCCCTTTTAGGCAGGTCTTTTAGTTTATCAATGTCGAACTTTTTGCTCGTCTCCCGGACTGCCCATGTGGGTTTGCTGCGAGCCGACTCCTAATTTTGCCTATCACTAGAAGATGATCGGAGTCGTAATCTGCTCCTCTATATGATCTTACGTCAAGGATATTCGAGTGGTGTCTTTTGTCTATGAGGAAGTGGTCTATTTGGTTACGCGTTACGCCGTCGGGTGATATCCATGTGGCTTTATGGATTTGCTTGTGCTTGAACATCGTGCTTTTCACTACCAGATCTTTTGATGCTGCGAACGTAATGATTCGAATTTCATTATCATTTGAAACGTCGTGTAGGCTTTCTTTACCTATAGTTGGTTGGAAGATATTTTCCTTTCCAATTTTCGCATTGAGGTCCCCGAGGAGGATTTTAACATCGAATGATGAGATCCCATCAAATACTTCCTCTAGGGTCTCGTAGAACGTGTCCTTCGTTTCTTCGTCGGGAGATTCTGTTGGGGCGTGTACGTTTATAAATACATAATTGTACCATGGGCCCTGTATTTTTAGCACAGACATTCGGTCATTAATAGATTTCACATCTTTTACATGGGGCGTAATCTTCTTGCTTATGATGAAGCCGGTTCCGAGGTTATGTGTATCGGTACCTCCACCCGCCAGTGTAAATCCGTTGATTTCAATTACTTGATGTGGGAGTCGGACTTCCTGAAGCGCGACGATGTGCAATTTATATTGTTTCGCGTTTTCTACGTCTGTATCGCGCCTGGTTTATATAACGTTCGAACATTCCACGTGCCGACGCGTATATCCCGCTTTTCCCGTTTTTCCCTACGTCTCCTTTTTGCCGAGTCGGTGTTTTCTTGATGATTTGTTCCCTTATGGTACTGTCGGCTCATCACACCTACGCCTACCGGGTTTTTCGTAAGATTGTTTTTTGTATATTGATCATTCATTTCGTGGGAACACTCTGGGGTTTCAAATAGTCCGCCATATCAGAGTCCCTTTTTGATATGGAAAGGTCTGCTTACTGCTCTGATTCGAACCGCTGTCAGAGAGGCGCCGTTATAATACAGCCGGTTTACCCCTGGCTGCAAACCATCCACTATGGGTGGCTGTACTGGAAGCGTATGCAGTGATTCAGCGGGCAGGGGGTATGTCTGGTAGTTGGGTCGCGCAAGTGATCGGTGGCTGGTAGTTGCATGGGCCTCATAGGTGGCCCCTGGGGCCGATGCCGGTGAGACCTCCTTTTGGTTTTCTGATGGGAGCTGCGATCATCAGTCGTAAGGTCGGCCAACTCCTCTGGGTCGGAGTTGTAAAATCGCAACCCACGAGGAATGGCCATATGATGGCTGGTGACAGGCCTTGTCACCTTTAGGCTGGATGATATGGTAGGTGCTGCGCCTATTAGCACCCATCCCAGTTCAGTGTCCTGCGCGACAAGGCCGGAACGTGGGACCTTCCTTAGACCCTCCAGAATGAGAGTGGGGTACATGTCTGCCCCAATGGTGGAGGCGATGTTCGGATCTGCAAGTTCCAGATCCGCCACGAACGAGAGATCCCTCGTCGTTGATTGTGGTGGTGGTGCATACACCGATAGCCCGGACAGGATGAAGGGCCTCAGTGTCCATTGTTTCGAGCCGTGGAGCCGAGGAGTGATGTTGATGGCGGTTTGAGTCCTTGTGGCAAGGCCACGAGTACCACCAACACCGTAGATGGGGACGGATGATGCTTGGCGTCGTAGGTGAAACCTTCGGGCGAGTGACGACGAAATGAAGGTGCCGCTGGAGCAGGGGTCCAGGAGTGCACGGACTTCAATTCTCCGTTGGTTCTCCGACGTCACAGTGACTTTCGCTGTTGGTAGCAACGCGGAATGCTGTGAAGGGGTGCTGACTGTGTTTGCGCAGGCCCCTTCATGACGGTCGATCCGGGGGGCCGGATCCTTTGGCCCAGAGCAGCGGTGAGATTGTCCCGTCGATGGCGGTTGTCTGGACATGCAACAAGGTGTGATGTGTCCGTTGGCAACGACGGCACGCCTTGCTGGAGTGCCAGTCGCTTAGGCGGTGGCGACCCAAGCAGTTGAAGCACAAGTTCCTTTGTTGCGCGAAGGACTTCCGACGGCCGGGTGTGAATGATCGGAAGCCCTCGCAAGCGTAGATAGTATGTGAGGCCCTCCAGAATGTGCAAGGAGCCTGTTGCCTTGGGGGTGCCGGCGGTGTTCTGTGTATCGGGACACGGGGCTGGTTGGTCATTGGGCCGGCTGCTGTTGCTGGAACAGTTGAAGGCGCCTTCATGGGAGGCATTGGCGTTAATTCTGGCACGGATCCCAAGTACGCCGTGCCAACTGCTTGCTCTGGAATCGGTGAGAAGGTAGCCAGTGCCTCTGGGTCAGAGTTGTAAGTTCGCAACCCACGACGAACGGCCACGTCATGTTGTGCACCACAATGCGTGCGCGGCATCTGCTTCTGTGGAGGCTACGGCATTGGGTCGATCGTCGGGACCTTGGTCGGATTGAGCTTTGGGCAGACGGCACTTTGGTCGGCGGCCTACTGATCCTTACTCACTGGTTTGTGGTGCGGTTCCCTTTCCGCTGGCTTGATGGCGACCGTTGGGAGCTGCACTGGGGGCAGCTCGCTGGGGTGGAGGCGATTGGCGCTGTTGGCCATGGTTGGGGAGGCGTGCTGGGCCTCGAGGAGCTTTGTCTGTTCCTCGAGGTATATTTCTTCGGCCTCGCCCATGAAGTGCTCCGTGAAGTAGTGATGCTGTTGGTACTCAGGGGGCGCAATGTAAATGATTTGGTTATCCCGCCTGCGGATGGCTTCACATTCGGTGTGGAGGTCTCGTTTTGTGGTTTCTATGCTGGTAGTCGTTAGTTGTCCTTTGTCCTGCATGTTGAGGAAGATGCGAGCGATGGTGTCCTGTGCCGCGAACTTGGCGGCCATAAGCTCCTCTACCATGGTCACCTAGTCACTTGTAAGTTGTTCTTCTTACTTTACTTTAGAGTGATCTGTTCGGCGATTCACTCTTTTGGCTGGTTGTAGCGCTTCGTCATTTTCTGCATCGGTGTCCAGATCCGACATATCGACTAGGTTAGTCGGTGGGCCCGGTGGCAGCCAGGCGTTTCCACATTCTTTGCTTTTGCCTCAGTTGTGGTGTTAAATCAATTTTGAATTATTGTAACACTTTATTAGTCCGTTAATAACAAGCGTTACTTCTACCGCACACATAACGATTTCTTGACTTATCGCTTCCGTATTTATAGCTTCCGTATTTATCGCGTCTTTTACTGCTTACTTCTTACTTCTTCCCGATCTGTGTGTGATGTATTTATTCTGATTCGGTGTTTCGTTTCGTCCGATCCACAGCCTCGAATTTTCTACTGTTCATAGTCTCCACTTTTACAGTACCTTCTAGAATATTCTAGAACTTTGTTTTGGACTTTCTAGAATATTCTAGTACTGATTGTCAAATGCGTCACAATATTTTCAAAATATCCCTTTTTTAATTATCCGGATTGAAGGACCAATGTTATTTCGAGTGTTATATAGAGTATTGCGCGTCTTATTACCAATGTAATTGACTCAATAAATTTCTTTATTTAAAATATTTAATACATTAAAATTCCAAATTGATTTCTTATGTCTTTATTGTAGTGATGAGAATTTTTCATATCCAACCTAATGCGGACCAGCACAATACTACAAATTCATCACTTTAATATTATTGTTGCGGATTGGCAATTAAATGTGCTGGAATGTACTGGAGAAATCTAGTACATTCGCATGTATACCAGTTGCGCAGCAGCTGGCACCAACTGGCCATCATTGTCACGACGATGATGTCATAGCGTCGCTTTTTGAATTGGCAGTTATGCCATTTCGTCAGTCTACAATCAACATTCACAGAAAAAACACCATCGGTCATTAATTTTCCTTCAACACGTGTATTAATAAAGCTGGCTTCAAGTTAACTTCTGCCCTTTGTGATTCTGTCACCATACGACAGAGTTTTTTATCGGTGCACACGTACTACGTAGAGCTATCAACAAACATTTCTGGTCCTTCGAAACGGATCCAGTGCCGATTTGGATCAAATCCACCGCCGCTCAGTTCGTGGCAAAACACATCGGATTCAGCAACCTCTGGATCAAATCCATCGCCGCCCAGCTCGCGGCACAACACCTGAAGAACAACACGACAACAGTGAAGAACGGAACAGTCGATGCAGCTATAGCCAAAAAGAATTACAAGAATATTGCAGTTGACTTCTCAGCGAAGTGTTCCACTCCCACAAGCCAAGTAAGTCAAATAAAACGACGCTTAAACGCCAGTGCTATCCATGAGTTAGGTTTAAATTTAATATTTGATTCCGATGAATGCGAAAAGGCAAAAGACAAATTTGAAATTTTCGATGTAGTAGACGACAGCCGAGAGAGACCAGGTGCAGTGGTTGCTGGATTTAACGATAACAATGACAAAGAAGCTTTGGTAGACAACCCGTCCGATGAGTTGCTTAACAGTGCCGAAATTACTCCGATCTTGTTAGAGAGAATTGCATGTGATCTTATTTTACAAGCTAACGACTCAACTTCATGTCTTCTCGATAATAAGGAAAATGCTCCCCCAGACCAAGAGGCGAAGTTGCTGGGCAGAGACAAAACGCTATATCCTTCATTCCATGCCAGCTATAGATCACCCGTTAAATATTTGTTTTCTGAATCACCTTTGTTAGGTGCATCGCTCAATGAGAATGAGGAGCCACTTGAACAAAGGAGTGCAGGGCAAGCGGCCGATCATGATCTTATATTAGAATCGCTGCCACCAGAAGAGGGCAGACGAGATCATTGCCACCTCCAAGGAATTGAAAGAACGAATCGCCGACCCGATTACCCTACAGTAAAGGGAGACACCGATCTACCGAAGCCAAGCTCAGTACAGCAGCGAATGATGGCAAATACATCGAAAAGGCAACACAACGGTTCTCCGACGACATTCCTCTGTCGGCGGAACAACAAAGATCTCGACCGACGACATTCCTCGCTCGGAAGAGATCATACGTTTTCTCACTACACTATGCACAACAGAGCCGACAATGGTAACGACAGTGGTGGCGGCGGCGACGGCGAACACTTGGGCAACGGTTCCCCGATGACATTCCTCAATCGGCGGAACACCAAAGATCTCGACCGAAGACATTCCTCGGTCGGCAGAGATCATACATCTGTTCATCACCAACCTGAGTCGAGTACAAATGTAAGGACATACATAAAAGAAGATGACAGTTCCAAGGATTCCTTAAGTCATGGATCGGAGGACAGCGGCCGCCAGATGATCATTGCAAATCAAACGCTAGGTGATTTGTTGGAGAAAAATTCAATGGAAACCGCTGTTGATGCAAAACGAAAGCAGGACGACGAACTTTCTACAACGAGAGTTCAAACCAAAGTGCCTTCAACATCAGCTCTCGTACTACAACCGACCACGATTGGGGATCTAATCGCCGCTCAGTTCGCGGCACAGGCCACCATCTCTGGCACTTTCCTCAACATACAGGAAAAGGGACAACCAAGTCCGACAGCAATCGAGGCAACCAAACATGCACTCCGCGCCGAATGGGAAGCCTTCTCCAAGCGGCACAACGACATCTTCGTCACGGCGACACCGGGCCATCTACAACACGCATACTTCGCGGAGGATTGTTTCGGCGAAACCGAAGAAATATACCTGGAGGAACAGACGAAGCTCCTCGAGGCTCAGTACGCGCTCAAGTCAGCCTCCCCAACCATGGTCAACAGCACCAACCGCCTTCACCCTAGCGAGCTGCCCCCAGTGCAGCTGCCAATGGCCGACATCAAGCCATCAGAAACGGAACTGCACCCCAGATAAGAGTGAGCAGGCCGCCGACCAGAGTGCCGCCTGCCCAAAGCCCAACATACCCAAGGTCCCGATGATCGACCCACTGCCGAAGCCCCCACAGAAGACGATGCCGCGCACGCATTGTGGGGCACACCATGACATAGCCGTTCCTCGTGGGTTGCGAACTTACAACTCCGACCCAGAGGAACTGGCTACCATCACACGGACTCCAGAGCAAGCAGTGGGCACGGCGTACATAGGATCCGTGTCAGATCCAACGCCAATGCCTTCCACGAATTCGACTGTTCCAGCAACAGTAGCCGGCCCGATGACTAACCAGCCCAGTGTCCCGATGCACAAAACACCGCCGACACCCGTAAAGCAACAGGGCGCTTGCACATTCTGCAGGGCCTCACACACCATTTACGCTTGCGAGGGCTTCCGATCACTCACACCTGGCCGTCGGAAGTCCTTCGCACACAAAAGAAACCTGTGCACCAACTGCTTGGGTCGCCACCGCCTGCGCGGCTGCCACTCCATCACACCCTGCTGCATGTCCGGTCTACCGCCATCGACGGGACAACATCACCGCCGCAACGAGCCAAAGGATCCGCCCCCCGGATCGACCGCCAGGAAGGGGTCTGCGCACATACAATTAGCACCCCTTCACAGCATTCCGCGTTGCTGCCAACAGCCAGAGTCATCGTGACGTCGGAGACCGAACAGAGGATTGAAGTCCGTGCTCTGCTGGACCCCTGCTCCAGTGGCACCTTCATTTCAACATCACTCGGCCGAAGGTTGCACCTCCGACGCTAAGCATCGCCCGTCCCCACCTACGGTGTTGGGGGCACTCGTGGTCTTGCCACCAGGACTCAGGCCGCCATCAGCATCACTCCTCGCCTCCACGGCTCGAGCCAATGGACACTAAGGCCCTTCATCCTGTCAGGGCTCTCAGTGTATACACCACCACCACAATCAACGACAAGGGATCTTTCGTTCGTGGCGGATCTGGAACTTGCAGATCCGAACATCGCCTCCGCCGAGAAGGTGGACATCATCCTTGGGGCAGACATATACCCCAACATCATCCTCGAAGGCATAAGGAAGGACCAACGTTCCGGCCTCGTCGCGCAGGCCACTGAACTGGGATGGGTGCTAACAGGCTCAGCACCCACCACATCATCCAGCGCAAAGGTGACAAGGCCTGTCACCAGCCATCATATGGCCATTCCTCGTGGGTTACGAATTTACAACTCCGACCCAGAGGAACTGGTCGTCCTTCCGACTGACGGCCGCGGCATCCATCAGAGAACCCAAAGGACGCCTCGCCGGCATCGGCCCCAGTGGCCACATACGAAGCCCATTCAACTACCAGCCACCGACCACTTGCGCGACCCAACTACAAGACATACCCCCCGCCCGCTGAACCACTGCAGGGGCAAGGGGCAATCGAGGAACCAAAAGCTTACCCACTTGAACACTTCAAGGTATCCCACCACACCCAGGACATCACGTGGTCAAGCTCCTGCCCAGGTCCAAAGCTACCCAGGCCAACCGCTACCACCTGTAGCCACCACAACAGGACCAGGAGCGTGCAATGCCCCGCTTGGCGGGCGGCGCTCCCCAGCAACCAGCGATCTCTCGAACTCCAGCAAGAAAGCACGCCCCTCTGTGCATCCACAGAGGCTGCATTGCGACAACCCCGGGAGGCACTTGGCCCGTGACTGCCATTACGAAAGGACACGCGGACAGTGCCAGGGTAGACACCGCACCCGACTCCACGTTACAGCACACACCCCCAACGGTCGCATCCCGCCGGCCACTCACTCCAGACGGGCGCCAACGTGCGCAGTACATGGCACCACCACCGGTCTCGACATAGCTAGACCCATCACCAGTCATCACGTGGTCATTGATCGTGGGTTGCGACCTTACAACTCTAACCCAGATCAACTCGCCGGTCCCGCGACCACAAAGGCAACGGACATCAGCGATGGGAAAGAGGTTCCTGTCGCCATCGATCATACGCCATCCCCCACCCTCAAGCCTCCAGCGCTCCTCAGGGCGGGCGGCCCCCTCTCAACCGATCATCCACGTGAAAGTGGACAGCCGACCAAGACCAACCGCCACCAGCAGACCGCACACTCCCGGCCCCTAGCCACCGTCCCCTGGAACAAAATGATTCGCCAATGATTGGCGAAGGCGGGCGGAATGTTGCGGATTGGCAATTAAATGTGCTGGAATGTACTGGAGAAATCTAGTACATTCGCATGTATACCAGTTGGGCAGCAGCTGGCACCAACTGGCCATCATTGTCACGACGATGATGTCATAGCGTCGCTTTTTGAATTGGCAGTTATGCCATTTCGTCAGTCTACAATCAACATTCACAGAAGAAACACCATCGGTCATTAATTTTCCTTCAACACGTGTATTAATAAAGCTGGCTTCAAGTTAACTTCTGCCCTTTGTGATTCTGTCACCATACGACAGAGTTTTTTATCGGTGCACACGTACTACGTAGAGCTATCAACAAACAATTATTATTTTCTTACATAAACAATAATTTGAAAATTTTAGTACGATTAATTTATTTTAAAAAAGAACACAGTTCTCAGAAAGTTATTGCCTGGAAAATACCAAAAGTTAACATCAGGTGCATAATAGAACACTTTTCCTGAACTACATTTCCAATAAGTTCTACACAGTTGAGAAAAATATTGAAGCATAATGGTGACAGTCGCCCCTCGTGCACAAACCCAGCCGCGAAATTGAACTCACTATCAAACATCACTCTCCCCATATCACAACCCTAAAAACACAGGGACTGTGGAACACAGTCCGAGGAAACGTTCATCTCACCAAAGAGCCATTTTGTATTTTTTGTTGTGTCATAAGTTCGTTCTCAGTCGTCAGTTGAAAAAGAAAAGTGGAAAAGTGGTTTTCCTGTATCTAGACTGTGTTTGTCGTTATTTTTAATCTTCACTACAGTGTAACAGTCGTGTAATAAACAAATAGTGCCCCGTTCATCTATCTCCCTGCTCATCGATAAGTTAGTATAATCTGATAAATAAATATTAGTCAACCACATCTGAGCCAGTGTCAAAAATCCATTGTGTCTTTGTCCGTTTTCCTACTCCATTTATCAGGTTTTTCATCAGTTTTTTTTTTCATTTTCCACCTTGAAAATAAAGTCATATGAAATGCATCTCTGAGTGACCTTTAAATGCGTAATTAAACAATAAGCAATTAAAAAACCCCTAAAGCCAAACAGCAACGTACTACGTTCTAGTTGTCTGCTTTGAGATATATGAAATTATCTTTCGACGCAAAGGCGTCACGGCTTACGTCAGAAATGGTCAATGTATCTTGAAATTCTCTGCTTTGGCACTTTCTCCTTGTTTAATCTGCCTCCCATAGATCGGGACATAAACATCCACTGTTTGTATAAAGCGCAATAATTGAACAATTCAATTAACCAACTGCATTGCCAAAGAAAGGAGGGTGAAACTTTCTTCGGACTTCATTGATTTTGATGATACTGGAATATCAGCCACTAAAAGTGGGAGGGCGACGCTGTGTATTGATATCAGTAATCACGGCAGCCCCGACAATTGATAATATGACAAAGTGACAACTCAAGGAAGTAGCTATCAATCTCGGACCCAATTGCCGCCCTTGTGTCTTGTGCTTCACGTTAATTGATACTCCAATTTCACATTCTGCAAGATATAGTCAAGCGTGCTGCTTTATTGTCTATCTGAGTCTCGCTGCCCCACAAAAACATTTGATCGCCTTAGGTGATGTTATGGAATTACCAGGAAAAAAAAATACTTCAGACATTCGAAACTAAGCGCGTGACTCATCAGAGAATAGACACTGCTTTCACGAGGGATGGAATATTACCAGGAAAATGCAATTCATATAATTGGCTTTTATAAACTAATGAATGTTTTCATTTCAGCATTTCATTGTAGATAAAGAAAATGGCAACGAGAAAGAAATCCCTGTTGAAAGTTATCATCCTTGGTGATAGTAGTGTAGGGAAAACCTCACTGATGAACCAATATGTGAACAAGAGATTTTCAAATCAATATAAAGCTACCATTGGAGCGGATTTTCTTACAAAAGAAGTCGTTGTGGACGATCGCGTGGTCACAATGCAGGTCGGTGTTGTTCTAGGCGATAAGTGTCGCCCCCAATCCAAGGGTCAGTGATAACATTTAGTAAAATTTAACTTTCAGATATGGGATACTGCTGGACAAGAACGCTTTCAATCGCTAGGTGTTGCCTTCTACCGTGGAGCAGATTGCTGTGTTCTTGTTTATGATGTGACTTCACCAAATTCATTTAAAAATCTCGACTCATGGCGCGATGAGTTCTTAATTCAAGCAAGTCCAAGAGATCCTGAACATTTTCCATTTGTCGTGTTGGGTAATAAAGTTGACCTAGAAAATCGCCAAGTGAGTACACAAGTTGCAAAGACTTTTACTTAGTAAGTGAACGTATATAAATTGAATGTTGCGCATTTTATTTGAAGGTATCGAACAGACGAGCCCAGCAGTGGTGTCAATCTAAAAATGATATTCCATACTATGAGACGTCAGCGAAGGAGGGTATCAATGTCGAACTAGCTTTCCAGACCATAGCCAAGAACGCCCTTGCTCAAGACGCTGAGGTAAGTACTCAAGTTGCTTAACCCTTTCTAGACGGTTTTTTTTTTTTTTTTTTTAAAGAAAATAAAAGAGGCAGGTTACATTTTTAATACTTCAGGTGATGAAATTATTCATTATAATAGGGTAAAAGAAAAAAGTACAAGCTTACAGCCTGAGACATATGTACGGTGGTGGAAAGAATAATAGAAACAATGGTTTAGATAACGATCAACAATCAGTAACTGCGTACAATTTGGTTTTTCTTTGACACCAATTCTATACTCAGGGGGAACATCATGCAGATATCATGATAAATAATGGAACTTTGAGAGGTTCTTCATCGCATAACCGGGTTCGCTCTTGAGGCTCTGCCCACGATCGGCTGCTGGCGGCATTTTGTAACATCAGGGACATCGGTTTCACCAATACGAATGTAAACGCCGTCCACCAATATTTGCAAACAATGAAAGCTGAGGTCGATTCGTCAACTGATTCGACATATCTTCGTTGCTCAGGATACGGCTTACATTCGAGATTCCGTTTTAAGGGCGGAGTCTGCGTCTTCGCGCGGTCCAATCTGACTTGCCAGAGGATGGAGGCGTTGGAACGCAATAATATGGACATCATATGGTTGTCTCTACCGCTCCCCGAATGACGATCGACCGGCGACATTTTGCGAACATCTTTCACACACCGTCGACTGGATACAGATCAACCACCCAGCTTCTGAAATTGTTGTCCTTGACGACTTTAATGTGCACAATTCCGGCTGGTTGTTACATTCTAACAGAACCGACGAGGGTGGGCGGCTGGCGGAGATGTTTGCTGTAAGCCACAACTTGACTCAATTCGTGGGGGATCCAACGCGAGTACCGGATGCCCGAGGCGATTATGCGAAACCCCTGGAGGAGCTTCCTCGAGAATCGATCGATCCGGGTTGTTGTGGACGGTGAGTGTTGGGATCTGTATCCTGTTAATTCGGGGGTGCCCCAAGGTTCTATTTTGGCTCCAACCTTGTTTTTGCTTCACGTAAATGATTTTTTGGAGACAACGGATAACAAAGTGTTCAGTTTTCCGGATGATAGTACGCTTGTTTCCTCCTTTTCAAGTGTTCGGCCGATTGGTGCATCTGCGTCGCATAAGCTGAGATGTAGACAGATTGACTGTCTGAATCAGAATCTAGATAGGGTCCTGCAGTGGGGAAAGGCCAATCTCGTCGACCTCAATGCAGCGAAGACACAATATACTACATTCACAAAGAAAAGTGGATCATCGGTTCCACAGCTGATGATGAATGGCCGGGTCCTCGAGGCTGGGGAAAGTTTGAAATTGCTCGGCGTCACGATCTGTGGGAATGTATCATGGCATAAACACGTGTCGGGTATCGCCAGGTCAGCCTCAGGAAAGCTGAGCTATCTTTTTACAGCCAAGAAATATTTTACTCCGGCCCAACTTCTTCTTCTATATAAATCCCAAATTAGACCCGCGCTCGAATATTGCTCTCATGTTTGGAGCTCGGCTCCTAAACATACCCTCGACCTACTTGAGAGCATACAGAGACGTGCGATCCGCCTGATCGGGGACTCGGTGCTGACGTCGGGACTACAGATGCTATCACATCGAAGGCGCGTAGCCGACCTCTGTCTGTGTTACGAGAGAAGTCTAATAAAAAATGAAAAAAAACAACCGATTTCAGTGAGGCCTACGACAAAATCTCCCGCAGTGTGCGGAAGAAGTATGGTGTGCAGGCGTACTGCACCGGGTTCCCTTCTTCCTCCATCATAATACCGCTGTAAACAGTCGACAAGTATCCGACGGTCGCGCACCGAACACCGCGGTAAAATGTTCGCCAAGAGAAAACATCACACACGAGAGCAATTAATCGAAACACACTGTTATTGCTGTTTATTAATTAAAAGGTTACTTTATTGGTTAAATGAAAAACATGAATTAAAAGTCACTTGGAATTTTTCACATATCTTAATCTAAGCGTTCTCGTGTTGTTTATTAATTAAAAAGTTACTCTATTGATTAATTAAGTGAAAAACGTGAATTAAAAGTCACTTGGAATCTCTCAAACGTACTCAATCTACGATTAGATAGTGAACGCTAATCACGCGACTCGCGGTTGACTTTCGCATCCCGCAGCGCTATGGGAGCGGAGGTGGAGACCCGACCCGATGGAAAAAGACTCCCTGAGGAAAGAACTCCGACCTGTATTCAATCCTCAGTTAAGGGTGAGGTTCGGAGGAGAAAGAGAACATTTTCTCTTTAGGGTGTGCAATGCAACCTTTCCTTACTGGGTGTGACTAATGGACGGCGATCTCTTTATGCAGTGGTGTGTATGTGTGATCGTACACATCACTGTGTTTATCGATGCATTTCAGCAAAGGATAAACGGAACCTACAACGGGGGAAAACGAACAAAGGGAGAAGCGACCTAAGGCCTCGGTCTGTAATTAGGGTCAGCTAAATAAATAAGCCGCAGCTCGTTAGAAATGCATTTGGGATACTTCAAACAATTTGGATTGTTTATCGTATCGCCGGAATGCTTGAGGGGGGACAGAATTCTTTTGTTTGTGCATGATGCGTGCTGGAAAATTTGGTTTTAGTGGCTATTGCGCTAATTGTCTGCAGCTGCGTCAATAAGCTGCTTGGAGTTGCTTTGTCGTTGGACAACAGAGTCGCCAGCCAATGTGTATGTAGGGAAAATTGTTGCACATATGGTGAGGCTGGGAATAGCCAACGCTAAGATAAGATACCCCGATTATGTGGTTACTTGGCACGGTAACCGAATTGTTTTCTTTCAGGCATAATGTTTGACCATTAAGGACGGCTTCTAGGAAAATGCATAAGAATTATGGATTCTGGTGAATTCCTTCAGGAACATTTTATTGCTGCGTTGATACATGGAAAATGCCCTTGTGGGAGAAATTATTTTTACAGAGGCTTTAAGGTTATGCATTAGATAACCTTAATACTTTTAGATTTGTAGGTGTTAATGCCATTGCATTAGCAAAGGACGATGGTGTTATGGGAGCTTCCGGGGTGGAAGCTTTTTAGGTAATTTGGGAAGGTGAGTAGTGGCGTTTATGGGAACTGCCACAGCAGTCTCATCCTCTTTAAGCTATCCTCCCTTGATTTCGAGCGCCTACTGATTAAGTGAATTTCTTCATATCATCGATCGAACTCACCATGTCAGATTTAGATCCACCTTCTCCAATTATTTTCTTTCCACGTCAGGGCCTCCTCAGGATAGTCATCTTGGATCCCTTCTATTCATTCTTACTATTAACTATATAGATTCCAGTATAAAGCACTCTATAGCGTTTGAGATAATAGTGAAGAAGATCGTGTGATTCGAACTGACGCTATGACATATTGAATCACGAAAAAAATTGTACCAAAGCGTTACTCATCAGGCTACTGACCGTGTTTAAAATTCGATTTTAAAACTCGACTATACTCCACTGATGCGAATTGTTATGTTATCCGCTAAGGTATACGGTTCTGATGTATTTTCTTATTCGATTTTTCGTGCGGTGCTTCTTCACTATTTTGCTTGTGAATTGTGTGTGTATCTGTTAGAGTCGCTACAACTCCACCATCTCTCTATACGCGGACGGCACTAAACTCTTCAAGACGATCCGCTCTTCTCGGGAATCCTCACTTCTCCAAATGGATCGCGACAGCTTTTCAACTTGGTGCCAAAGCAACTGCCTGGAACTAAATATTGTCAAATGCCACTCAATCGCCTTCTCCCGTAAGCGCTCCTCTCTCCGCGACATTCCTATTTCTCACTGAACCAATAGATCTCACCTGCACAATCGATTCGCGACCTTGGAATCTTATGTGATAGGGAGCTTAACTTCGTCCCACATATTGATAACATTATCCTCAAGGCCAACCAAGAGCAAACAGAGAAAAGAAAATAAGTGATTTTACTGCTGGTGCCCCGCTCCTCTGAACTACGACCTCGACGTCTCCCTCGAACTCCGCTCCGTTAGGGCAAAGACTCCTTACGACAAATCTTGCCAAGCACACAGTGTCACAAGTCATCAATTTAGGAATCATATTTACTGCCAATCTTCAATTATAGTTGTAATCAATCATTTTAAAAATAAATTCTAATCCTTTTGATCGCGAATACGGAAGCCATTATATATATTTATTTAGGATTTCATATTATTTATGAATTTAGTTTGTCCAATTTACAATCAAAACCTGGAAATGTCGATCATAACTCATTCTACTGCTTTATTAGAGATTATTTGAGAACAGACACTTACACAAGATTAAGCCGGGAAATGAGGCAGTCCAAACACTTTTGAGAGACTCTGTAGACTATTAATTGCACTTTAGTCAAGTAATTTAAAATGCATTTAGTCTGTCAAATTATCTGTGTATACCTTATCTCGAATCATCATCATCGGCACCACAACCGGGATCCGGTCTTGGCCTATTTAGCGGTGTTGCGAGGCTTGTTACATTTTTCATAATAGTTATTAGCCTTTGCGCCACTTATCTCAAATACCATGTTTTAAATACACATAAGAAATGCTTAAATATCACTATTGTTTTTATTTTCCAGGTCGAGCTTTATAATGAGTTTCCCGATCAAATTCGTCTCAACGCCGACAGGAATAACCGTCTCCGGAATACAGAAAATTGTCAGTGCTAATGCACTCATTTGAAATTAGCGACTAAAGGAAACAAGCAACATAACGATAAACGATTCTATTGATTATACAAAGCAAGCGGGAAACTATTATTAAGTAAATTAATGAAATGCCTCTCGAATGCAACTCTGAGTCGAGGAGCAGATAAACAAAATTAGAAAAAAGTAAATAGAATACAAAAAAAAATTCTTTATTAAGATTAAAAATTTAAAATAATTAAGAAAAAAAAGTAGGATTATTAGGAATACGTGTAGAGCTAAAACGCTGATTTCCTTTTGCTTTCGAAACATTTTAGGAAAAAATGAGAACCGTAACTTAAAGTGATTTCAAAAACAAAAAAAAAACAAAATTTAAATGCGCTTTGTCTTTCACATCCATCCTACAGTTATTTAGAAGCTAAGGAACCTAAGTAATTATATTTAGTATATCTACAATTACAAATTACTTTCGTAAACAATTAATTACATTTACAATCGCATTAATAAATTACTGGAAAAGCGTAAGCGAAGCGGTCTGTAACCGATACTATTTGATATTCTTTTGTTTTTTTATTACTTTAATTATTACCAATATTATTATGTTGTTGTTTTTCTGTAATATTCTCTTAAGTACCTAAGTTCAGATTATTATGTTTTTCACTACGATACAAAGGTGGACGAAAGATAAAACGGAGTGAGCAAAGTATCATCTTCGAGACTAAAGGAAACATAAACATAAAATAATATTCTTATAAACATAAAGACCTAATGAATCCGAATAAAGTAAGAAGCAAAAACCATATTTTCATGTTGTATATAATATTTTATATGATAATAAATATTAAAATAAAAAAATCTGCAAAGGTGTATCTGTCTCCGATATATATATATTTTTTAATAACATCCTTTATTGGATATGAATAGTACAATCTTAACAATTTAATTTAATACTGTGTTTGAATTGTACTTAATTTAGTTTAATTAAGCAAAACGTGTAAGGATTCACTCGACCAATGTTGAGCTCCCAAGTCGATTTTAGTATGTTAGGTTTTAACATGTTAATTTTATTTTTATTTTGCGGCTGGGAAAGTCCATATGAACGAAGTTTGCTCAGCAATGCCCCGTGCCAGACGCGGTCGAAAGCCTTGGAGATATCCAATGCAACCGCCCTTGACTCACCATGCCGTTCAATCGCAGATGTCCATATGTCGGTTATAAGTGTCAAAAGGTCTCCTGTGAACCGCCTGCCACGGAATCCGTATTGACGATCATTCAGAAGTCCGTTGCACTCCAAATACTTAACCAACTCTGTATTGATGACTTTTTCCATTACCTTAGATAAAATAGACAGTAATGCTATCGGACGGTAATTTTGTAGGAGACACCTTTTTCCCGTCTTTGGGATTGGCTGAACCCGAGCGATTTTCCAGCAGGCAGGAAAGGTCCTCCGTGCATAAGATAAGCAGAAGAGTCTGCCAAGAACCGCGATAGTTCTGGAGCACAGTTCTTAAGGACTATTGTTGGTATTCCGTCCGGACCGGTTGCCTTCCTACAATCCAGTTCACGTAGAATGCGTGGACGAAATCTCACATCCCGCATGGAAGATTGTACCGGCCAGGTCACAGGTGTCTCCAAAAGGCCGGGATCGAGGTTTGAATTCGCGGAAAATAATTTCGCGAACACAGTTTTATCCATTGGATTGGTGACTAACGCCCCGCTGTCTGTCACCAACGGAGGGAAAGGGGCGGATGCGAAGTTACCGCTGACAGCTTTTGCCATTGACCAGAAGGAGCGCGACCAGTTGGACACCGAAGGAGCTTATTGATCACCCTGTCGTTGTGAGCCTTCTTCTCCGTATCAATCGTCTGGTTGCACGCGTTTCTGGTTCTAACAAAATTCATTCTGTTAATATCGGTGGGATTGGAGCGCCATTGCTTAAAAGCTCTATTTTTTGCCGCTGTAATCAGCTCGCATTTTTTATCAGACCAAGGTTTATCAGACGAACTTCGTTTGATGGAACGTGGAATATTCATCTCCATCCCCAGAAGAATAATCTCTGTTACCGACTCCGCGCAAGCGTTAACATCGGAGTTTCCGAAGCACACCTCGGACCATGGAAAGGATGCGAAGAAATGTCGCAAATCGTCCCAATTAGCAGCCCCACACTTCCATACACGGCGAAGCTGCCTAGGCCGGTTATTCGCTTGATATGCAAGTGCTGCGCGACAGATACTAAGCAGTGATCTGGGTTTCCCAGTGGCGCAGAAACCCCTACGGTATAAATACTCGGTTCGGATATCAAAAACAGATCCAGGGGTTTCGCATAATCGCCTCGGGCATCCGGCACTCGCGTTGGCTCCCCCACGACTTGAGTCAAGTTGTGGCTTACAGCAACCATCTCCGCCAGCCTCCCAGCCCCGTCGGTTCTGTTAGAATGTTAAAATTAAAATCGCCAATGACAACAATTTCAGAAGCTGGGTGGTTGATCTGTATCCAGTCGACGGTATATGAAAGATGGTCGAAAAATGTCGCCGGTCGATCGTCATTCGGGGAGTAGTAAAGACAACAAAGAAATTTAACGGAACTCCTCAGCACGACCCTCAACCATATGATGTCCATATTATTAGGTTCCAACGCCTCCATCCTCTGGCAAGTCAGATTGGACCGCACGAAGACGCAGACTCCGCCCTTAAAACGGAATCTCGAATGTAAGTCGTATCCTGAGCAATGAAGATATGTCGAATCAGTTGACGAATCGACCAGGGTCTCAGTTAGGGCGAGGATATCAGGTTTCGTTGTTTGCAAATATTGGTGGACAGCGGTTACATTCGTATTGGTGAAACCGATGCCCCTGATATTGCAAAATGCCGTCACCAGTCGAGAGTGGGCAGAGTCTCGAGAGTGAGCCCGGTTATGCGATGACGAACCTCTCAAAGATCCATTATTTATCATGATATCTGCATGATGTTCCCCCTGACATGGCCGATGCCGTCTCCGAATATAAGGCTGACATAAGACCATTACAAGAAATAAGATGAACGGGGAGTGGTATTATTCAAAGAAACAAGTATGACATTTATTATAGCTGTTATTCAAAACACCATGTGCTCAGGGTAGGCTTTCTAGTCAACCAAAAACTGAAGCCAGCCATTATCGGCTTTAATACAATAAACGAAAGGCTATGCACTCTCCGCGTGCGAGGCAAGTTTAAGCACATAGCCCAATAAACGTTCACGGACCTACAGAGGAGTCCCCTGATGACGAAAAAGAATAATTCTACGAGAACGTCGAACTGGCCTTCAGTGCCTGCCCAATATACGATGTGAAAATTGTTCTTAGTGATTTGAATGCAAAAATATGTTGGGAACCGGTTTTCAGGCACTTCGCAGATTCCCATATTTTGCATGAGAACACTAATGACAATTGACTGTGGGGGTTCCTTTAAGCTTGCCCGAAGAACCCCCCATTATTACAACCCAACTTCCATTGTTTCCCGCCAATGCAATTGCATTGTCACCTGAAAATATTTCCTTGTCCAAGGACAATTAATGCTTCCAACGCATTACCTAGAAATTCCTGAAAAGAATTTCTCCCACAAGGGCATTCCCACATGCATCAATGCATCGCAGCATTAGCAACCAAGAACCGAATTCTATATTGGTGTAAATATTCACATTGGAATTCGACCCTTGAGTTGCCGTAGATGCCATTTGCAATCGATATAGATGTTATACACAACCGTCATTGTGTAATCATCTAAATTGCTTCATAATGACTTGCAACTATTGATTCAGCTGCAAGCACTTCTCCCAGAAATGCTCCTTTGTTTGAATCTCCAAACAATCACCAACTTCGCGCTTAGCCGCCGGATTAGAATTCAATAGCATAAACAAATGCAAATAAAGAATCCGTTTCTTACAACGACCAAAGATACGATATACAAATTGTATGATGTATTCCAAACCTTTTAGCAGCTTTGTTTTCTCAATAGCAATACAGCTATTTACTTAGCCGATCCTCATTGCACTCGATGCCCTTGGCCTCTTCAATCGTCCCCATTGACCTTCTCGCATGAGTAAACAACACAGGTCTACACGATCGCACACATACATCGTAATTTAGCCAGCAAGATTCACTTGGTGGTTACCCAATAGCGAGAAATGTTCTCTCTTCACCATAACTAGGGTCAGTAACAATAACTTTTAAATCCATGCCAAAATATATTTTCAAGTTGAACATAAAAGTAGTGAATATACCTTTAAATTAACTTGTCTAATCTCCATTAAATTAAAATAAAAGAAACGTTTCCTCCAAAGTAACATACCAGTGTTTCATTAACCATAGTGCCAAACAATAAAATAAAAACCGAATTAATAACATTACAAGTGTGTTCTATTTCCTTTACTTCGGAAGTCGCCTATAAAATACCCTCCACTATCATACAAGATCGGATAGACCCATTCGCTATAGCCATCAGTGTTCAATATCAGTGTGGCTTCATCCCAGGCAAATCAGCGATTGATCAGATATTCACCCCTAGGCAAGCGATGGAAAAATGTCAGGAATTTAAAATTCCATTATATCATCTGTTTATAGACTTTAAGGCCGCCTACGACAGCATATCCACGGTAGAACTATATAATGCCATGAGAGAGTTCGGCATTCCAAACAAATTGATACGACTTTGTAGGTTGACCATGACCAACGTAACTAGTCAGGTAAAAATAGTGGGATTGCTGTCCAAACCAATAAACACCTTTAATGGACTCCGACAAGGGGACGGTCTGGGCTGCCTCCTCTTCAAATCAGCGATTGATCAGATATTCACCCTTAGGCAGACGATAGAAAAATATCTGGAATTTAAGATTCCATTATATCATATATTCATAGACTTTAAGGCCGTCTACGTCTGCATAGCCATGGTAGAACTATACAATGCCATGAGAGAGCAGCATTCCAAACAAATTGGAACGACTTTGTAGGTTGACCATGATCAATGTAACTAGTCAAGTAAAAATAGCGGGATTATCTCTAAAAAAATAAACGTCTTTAATGGACTCCGACAAGGGGACGGTCTGGGCTGCCTCCTCTTCAACCTGGCGTTGAAGAAAGCAATCCGTTACTCTGGCGTCACAAACTAGCGGGACTATTGTCACCAAGTCCAGCCAGAT